>OZ024865.1:37205425-37237925 GCA_964017155.1 Oasisia sp. SBJ-2009
ATACTAATTAAATAAATATATACTAGATTAGTTCTGGTAATTGGTGTGGGTGTAGTCTGATATAGTAATTAGTGGTTGTTGCAAGGTTAGTCATGGCAATTGAATGGTTGCAGTAATGTAGAGAAGGAACGACGATCAACAGAAGTCACGCCAGTAAGGTAGACTAAGGAACGATGATCGACAGAAGTGACGGATTATGATTGCCAGTAATGTAGATTAAGGATTGTGATTCCAGGCAGTAGTATGTAGATTGCATGGGTGGTAGAAATAAAGGACATACAATCAGGCAGAAGAATGTGAGTATAATTGAGGAAAGATTACCCGAAGCGTCCCGAGAGTCGGACGAACGATGACCGGAAACAGTGCATTCTCATTGATTGTCAACGCATATATAGTGAGGCGAATTGTATACTTGATGGTCTTTTACTGGTCAGTCTGGTCAGTCTGATCGTCAAAACTGAATGCCTGTATGTTTGCTGTTGTCAATTAAACTTCTCTCCCACGCTGTGGGGTATGGATCTTCTGAGTTGTGTCTATGTGGAATGCACTACGCTGGAGAGCTGAACATGCACAGGTTCGCAGGCGTAGTGTGGTCTAATAGATAAGGCAGATCATATAGAGTGTGATCCGAAATTGTACTTGACTAATATACTTCCAACGTGATGAAAGTAGTCACGAACGTAGGAACAGTTGAGCTATTTCGGTAGCATTTCATTTAAAGTTACCAATATTCCTAACGACGAACCACAAGAACTTCGTCGATATCGGTTGACAGATATCTTTGAACCTTATACGTCTTTCCCGTCTTCAACTACGTAGTTTATTTTAGGCTACAAAGTGTCAGTGCCACCGTTTTGCCTAGCCATCAAGAAATGGGTGACGTTCAAATATAATGTCAGCTGATATCAAAACATGACAGCATGTTATCGCTATAACTATATGCACATGAGTGGTATGCTTTGGGCTTACACGAATTCGACAGCTAATCAGATAATACATATTACTGACAGTATCAATTGTAAATCTCGCAGACCGCAACACGAACGTCGAGCCAACATAGTGTCAGAACCCTATCATTACCGATAATCAATCATCGTCAGAACACGGTAGTCATTGTTCCATTGTGACCGCAGCACAGTCAACGATCGCGTTGTGGTGTTTGATAGTCCAAAGTACAATTCGACTTTGGAAGTCCTACCCACAACACATTGAAAATCAAAACAGCCTGCATGCACTTAAAAATGATTGTGCACACGTTGCACTAGTTTAGATATAACTTGTTCTTTTGCACGTATTACTGTTTTCATGCACGTATTACTGTTCTAACATATTGCACCTTAAATACAAATATATTTGTATTTGCCCTATTCATATGTCCTGCATCATCGGTCTGCTTAGGCTAGGAGGTATATGGAAACATAAAACAGGTGTAGATTACGGGGAACTACTCGCATATCAATACGCCCAATCTAATGTTTTTGAGAATGATAAGAAAGTTGGCACAAGAATACTCTACTAAATATAGATACTATCTACACGATGTATGGCAACATATGTTTACCAGAATACATTTCCACGGTATGCAGAACGAATCATTTCATATAATAAACCTCCAGGGATATATGTCAAATTACAACGAACGAACGAACGAACGAACGAACGAACGTTCGTTCGTTCGTTCGTTCGTTCGTTCGTTCGGTGGGCCGTTCGGTGGGCCGTTCGGTGGGCCGTTCGGTGGGCCGTTCGGTGGGCCGTTCGGTGGGCCGTTCGTTCGTTCGTTCGTTCGTTCGTTCGTTCGTTCGTTCGTTCGTTCGTTCGTTCGTTCGTTCGTTCGTTCGTTCGTTCGTTCGTTCGTTCGTTCGTTCGTTCGTTCGTTCGTTCGTTCGTTCGTTCGTTCGTTCGTTCGTTCGTTCGTTCGTTCGTTCGTTCGTTCGTTCGTTCGTTCGTTCGTTCGTTCGTTCGTTCGTTCGTTCGTTCGTTCGTTCGTTCGTTCGTTCGTTCGTTCGTTCGTTCGTTCGTTCGTTCGTTCGTTCGTTCGTTCGTTCGTTCGTTCGTTCGTTCGTTCGTTCGTTCGTTCGTTCGTTCGTTCGTTCGTTCGTTCGTTCGTTCGTTCGTTCGTTCGTTCGTTCGTTCGTTCGTTCGTTCGTTCGTTCGTTCGTTCGTTCGTTCGTTCGTTCGTTCGTTCGTTCGTTCGTTCGTTCGTTCGTTCGTTCGTTCGGTCGGTCGGTCGGTCGGTCGGTCGGTCGGTCGGTCGGTCGGTCGGTCGGTCGGTCGGTCGGTCGGTCGGTCGGTCGGTCGGTCGGTCGGTCGGTCGGTCGGTCGGTCGGTCGGTCGGTCGGTCGGTCGGTCGGTCGGTCGGTCGGTCGGTCGGTCGGTCGGTCGGTCGGTCGGTCGGTCGGTCGGTCGGTCGGTCGGTCGGTCGGTCGGTCAACGCCGGTCGGTCCGCCGGTCGGTCCGCCGGTCGGTCGGCCGGTCGGCCGGTCGGTCCGCCGGTCGGTCGGTCAACCCCGACCGACCGGGCAATTGAATGGTAGCTGTAATGTAGAGAAGGAACGAAGACCGACAAAAAGTCACGGATTGTGCTTGCCAGTAATGTAGAGTAAGGATTTTGATTGCATGCAGTAGTACGTAGATTGCATGTATGGTGGAAAGAAAGTAAATAACATCAGGCAGAAGAATGTGTGCATAATTAAGGAAGGATAACCCGAAGCGTCCCGAGAGTCGGACGAACGATGACCGGAAACAGTGCATACCCACTGATTTTCAACACATATATAGTGAAGGGAATTTTAGACTTGATGTTCTTATACTGAATGCCTCTACGTGTGCAGTTGTACATTAAACTTCTCTCCCACGCTGTGGGGTCTGAATCTTCGGAGTTGTCTTTATGAGGACTGCACTACGTTGGAGACCTTAACCTGTATATGTTTGAATGCGTAGTGTGGTCTAATAGATAAGGCAGATCAACTATGAAAGGTCTGCGGTAGGTAAACTGGCAAACTGATTGCTGGCCTGCAGATAGATCAGACAAGGAGATAGAACTCTCGCCAGGACTAATTCAATTCCACCCTGTGCCTGCGGTAGGTACAAAGGAAACACGACCGATGTAGAGAGATCAGTCAAGGATATAGGATACGCGCCAGCACTAATAGGGTCCACCCTCTGCCTGGGGCACCAACAAGGAAAGCACGATCGCAGAGGTTAGGAAGTCAGATCTCAACTCATGTCTCGAATATCAACAAGGGTAAACCGATCGCAGTAGATAGATATATCATGGAGATAGGATATGTTCCAGGTTGAGTAGGAATCAACGCCACCGCTGGGATATTACCAAAAGCCCACTTTCCATAGTTGTGTTATCGGTCGGTGAATTCATACCGTATGTTTTGCGAGGCCAACACAAGTAAACTGCAGCACCATAGAATGGCTGTAACGGAAATGTCTTATAAATAGATATGTTATCTACTGACACACCGTTTTTTTTATAGCATGTCATACCAGCAGCTACCCGTATTCTCGAAGCACTGGGGTAATGGACATATCTCATGAAAGCCATGATTTTAGCAAGTCGCAAAGTCTTGACGATCGGCAAAACTCATGCATTCAGCGTCGACGAAAATGTGAGCACACGAATCGTGTTCCGTCGGGCCCACAATGGTCTTAATGTGTGTGTGTGTGTGTGTGTGTGTGTGTGTGTGTGTGTGTGTGTGTGTGTGTGTGTGTGTGTGTGTGTGTGTGTGTGTGTGTGTGTGTGTGTGTGTGTGTGTGTGTGTGTGTGTGTGTGTGTGTGTGTGTGTGTGTGTGTGTGTGTGTGTGTGTGTGTGTGTGTGTGTGTATTGTGTGAGAGTGCGTGTGTGCGGACGTGTGTGTGTATGTCGATGGAATTTGTGCCCTCGAGGGAGCTAGTGTAGAAGAAACTGGAACGATAGGAAAATATATCAACAGGATGCATAGACCAGGAGACGGCCTGTTGTAAGGAATTATGAATGCTTACATTTCTTGTAATTATTGTTAATGATATATTATAAGTATTATATATGAAGCCAAAATTACCAGTATATTGTGGAAATGCAGTAGTCAAGCAAGAAGCATAGCTTGGTGTCCTTAACCCAGTTATTTATCCAGTTGTGCGTGTTCGCTAAGGGTAGACCAGGCATAGTTCTTGGAAGAGTAGGAGCGTGACTAGGTGGATCGTCGTCAGTTAGAGATACCAGCTCCTTATTAGATAGTGAGGAGGTACACTAGACAAGAGGCTGACAAATATATATTGGTCACACACATAGTAAGATTGCGAAATAACCAGTATTAAAGAAATAGTAGTGCGCGATCAGGAAGAGGAAGGCACGCACGAGATAAGACTGGCATAATGTAACTAACATAATGTCTGGCGCCCACGGAGCCATGCCAGTTAGACAATTGTATTGACTTCTGTATTATGCTATCTGTATTAAAGTTCTTGAAACGAACACTTGGCATGATTGAGTAATTCGAATCTTTCTCCGTGAGTATTTGATTTCAAATATACAGTGACACTGTGACTGAACTTTGTAGGTCATGGCTAATTGTCTAGATCAGTATGGAAGGGGAATACGGCGTTATGTGCCCAATATTAGAACACCGAGTCTACGACAATACAAGAAGACTCTCAGAAGAGGCAGGTGTTGTTTATATCTGTGGTGGAACTGACAAGCAGAGATTTGTACAACAACATACTCCGGAAGCTATTGTACGCGTATCACCTTGCAATAGCAGCGGATGTGGAAGTTGATTTCCAAGAACAGCTGATAGAGTAGAAAAATATGTTCATCAGACTTGGACTCAGTGTAAGTTTGGAGAAGACGGAGGTAATGTGGGTGGAACAGAGAAGGAAAGAGCT
This sequence comes from Oasisia sp. SBJ-2009, assembly GCA_964017155.1. Lineage (NCBI taxonomy): Eukaryota > Metazoa > Annelida > Polychaeta > Sabellida > Siboglinidae > Oasisia > Oasisia sp. SBJ-2009. Next base: position 37,210,302 of record OZ024865.1, read on the forward strand.
GGAAATGCTGGGATGTGCTGAGATGTGCTGGGATGTGCTGAGATATGCTTGGATGTGCTGGAATATGTTGGGATGTGCTGGGATGTGCTGAGATGTGCTGATATGTGTTGGGATATTTTGGGATGTGTTGGGATGTGCTGAGATATGCTTGGATGTGCTGATATATGCTGGAATGTGTTGGGATGTGATGAGATGTGCTGGGATGTGCTGGGATGTGCTGGGATGTGTTGGGATGTGTTGGGATGTGCTGAGATATGCTTGGATGTGCTGATATATGCTGGGATGTGCTGGGATATGTTGGGATGTGCTGAGATATGCTTGGATGTGCTGATATATGCTGGAATGTGTTGGGATGTGATGAGATGTGTTGGGATGTGCTGGGATGTGCTGGGGTGTGCTGGGATGTGCTGGGATGTGTTGGGATGTGTTGGGATGTGCTGAGATATGCTTGGATGTGCTGAGATATGCTTGGATGTGCTGGAATATGTTGGGATGTGCTGGGATGTGCTGAGATGTGCTGATATGTGTTGGGATATGTAGGGATGTGTTGGGATGTGCTGAGATATGCTGGGATATGAAATGATTTGCGGGGTTGGCTGGGATGGGCTGAGATGCAATGTGGTATAATAATACAAAAATAATCGCTATTATATAGTTTTTGTCTGGTATGTATGTGTGTGATGCGTTTGTACATACGTCAATATATGTTTATCTGTGTATATACTCATGTGTACGTTCGTACTTAAGCGTACGTTCGTACTTAAGCTTAAGCTAGAAGGAGTTGGCAGGCACGGTACCTGTACGACGGCATGCTTGCGCAATACGATCGACTGACTGAAATGTTAACTGAAGTGCCTTAGTAAACCAATGGCAATATTTTAAAAATCGGCAAGAACACACACCTATAATGTTCTTGTAGCTAATCATGTTGCTTGACGTGATCACGGTATATTGACGGAGATGCACAGTGATAATTGCCGTTATTGTGTAATTAAAACTTCCTAAAACTAGTAAAGTGTTGATAGCGACCTAAACATGCAACCGGTACGGCGCGACCACGTGAACTATTCTATGATATGAAATAATATGACATTATACGAAATTATATTAAATATTATTAGAAGATATGATATGATTTATGTAAAATGATGTGAAGTGATGCGATGTGATGTGGTGGGAAATGCTGGGACGTGTTGCGATGTGCAGAGATGTGCTGAGATGTGCTAAGATATGCTGGGATATGCTGGGATGTGGTGCGATGTGTTGCGATGTGCTGGGAAGTGTTGTGATGTGCTGGGATGTGTTGCGATGTGCTGAGATGTGCTGGGATGTGCTAACATATGCTGGGATGTGTTGCGATGTGCTGAGATGTGCTGGGATATGCTGGGATATGCTGGGATGTATTGCGATGTGCTGGGATATGTTTGGATGTGCTGGGATGTGCTGAGATATGCTTGGATGTGCTGGGATATGTTGAGCTGTGCTGAGATATGCTGGGATGTGCTGGGATGTGTTGGGATTTGCCGTGATGTGCTGGGATATGCTGAGATGTGCTGATATATGCTGGAATGTGTTGGCTGTGCTGAGATATGCTGGGATGTGCTGGGATATGTTGGGATATGCTGGGATGTGCTGGATGTTCTGAAATATGCTGTGATGTGCTGGAATGTGCTGAGATATGCTGGGATGTGCTGTGATATGCTGGGATGTGCAGTAATGGGATGAGATGTGCTGGGATGTGCTGAGATATGCTGGGATGTGCTGGAATGTGGTGAAATATGCTGGGATGTGCTGTGATATGCTGGGATGTGCAGGGATGTGCTGAGATGTGCTGGGATGTGCTGATATATGCTGGGATGTGCTGGAATGTGCTGAGATGTGCTGGGATGTAATGAGATATGCTGGGATGTGCTGGAATGTGCTGAGATGTGCTGAGATGTGCTGCTGAGATGTGCTGAGATGTGCTGAGATGTGCTGAGATATGCTGGGATGTTCTGGGATGTGTTGCGATGTGCTGAGATGTGCTGAGATGTGCTGGGACGTGTTGCGATCTGTTGAGATGTGTTGTGATGTGCCGGCATGTGTTAGGATGTGCTGAGATGTGCTGGTGTGTGTTGCGATGTGCTGAGATGTGTTGCGATGTGCTGGGGTGTGCTGGGATGTGCTGGCATATGTTGGGATGTCTGGGATGTGCGGGGATGTGTTGGGATGTGTTGGGATGTGTTGGGAAGTGTTGGACGTGTTAGGATGTGCTGGGATGTGTTGGGATGTGCTGGGATGTGTTGGGATGTGCTGCGATGTGTTGCGATGTGCTGGGATGTGCTGGGGTGTGCTGGGATGTGTTGGGATGTGCTGGGATATGTTGGGATGTGCTGGGATGTGTTGGGGTGTGTTGGGATATGCTGGGATGTGTTGGGATGTGCTGAGATGTGCTGTGATGTGCTGGGATATGCTGGGTTGTGCTGGTATGTGCTGGGATGCGGTGGGATATGCTGCGATATGCAGGGAAATGTTGGGATGTGTTGGGATGTGCTGCTGGGATATGCAGGAAAATGCTGGGATTTGTTGGGATGTGCCGGGATATGCTGGGATACGAAAGGATATGCTGGGAAATGTCGTTATATGCTGGGATGTGTTGTGGTATGCTGGGATGTGCTGGGTTTGGCTGGGATGGGCTGAGATGTGATGTGATATAATAATATAAAAGTCATCGCTATTTTCTAGTTTTTGTCTGGTATGCATGTGTGTGATGCGTGTGTACATACGTGAATATATGTTTGCCTGTTCTTTACTCATGTGTACGTTCGTACTTATGCGGTACGTACGTAATACACTTATGGGATGCGGGGTAGTTGTAGAACAAGGAAAGCTATTCGAAGAATGGGAAATACATGTGCTGTGTTTTTAAATGAATGTTCCTAACGAATGGCTAGATGACTCTGGTGATGTAGGTACATTCACTATTATAAAATAATACACTTAATTTAAACACTTGTCCCAGAGAATGAAAATGTCCAATAGTGTTTACATAGTACTCTATAAAAACAATATCAGATGTATATACAAAAATAAAATAAACTATGTCTTACTTTAATGCTAATTATGTGCAATTACAAACTTGTAAATGTTTCTAAGAACTTCCATTCTTTATGTAGACTTGTAACGCCAATATATTACAATGGCAAGTCGTTGGTCGGCAAAGTTACTTTTCTTAATATGAAATAAGCGTCATAAATATCGAAATCATGTTTCTCAATGTGCAAAACAATCCGAAAACCACCTTGACTGGTCGATTTGTTGATAGGGCTGGTACTTTGCAAGTTCACTTACAGCTCAGCCTGAAACCGTAGTTGCACATTCATTGAAGATAGCAACACTGATATGTAGGACAACATACCAATATATATATATACATATATATATATATATATATATATATATATATATATATATATATATATATATATATATATATATATATATATATACCAACATATATATATATGTGTAATATCATAAATATTTGCAACAAACTAATGGTGTACGGTACGCGATCGATAACGTCAACAAACTGCGTTGTTGACCAGAACAAAGCATACACAAAATATCGACAAATACACAGGCAAAATCGCTACGTATTCCATACATACATATATACTACTACACATCCTAAAACTTATATTTCGCCCTTACTAAGATATTATAAATAATGTTTCACGGTCGACAACACGATACTTCACCAACACATTAACACAAACAAACATCTGACTGTTTTATTTTCTTTATAAATAAATGGGCACCACAACAGAGACACATATGGGTATCACTAAACAGATAATACTTGATTAGTCAAGGTTTAGGTGGATTAAGAGCTGTCCAAACGGAATTGCTACTGCAAAAAAGGTAATACAATCCTCAAAAATACCATTAAATCAACTGTAGTTCCTAATATTTCAATAATAGATATGCAAAACTGGGTGTGCCCAGAAAGGCCGCATTAAACCCAATAAAGAATGCCAAATTATACACCCCTTGTTACAAAATTGACAGCTTGATAGTTATATCCAGGTTGGTACCCCATTTCGCTGCACTTGATCATATGCATTTGGAAGAAGATTGTTGCACAATGACATAATATTATTGCACTACATTTGCATTTGCATTACATTTTCCACATTGTTTGAAAAAAACTTAGAGATGAAGTGAGTATAAATTATTAGTTGTGTAATCAGAAATTGTACTTGAATAATATACTTACAATTTGATGAAAATATTTACGAATATAGGAACGGTTGAGCTATTTCGGTAGCATTTGATTTAAAGTTACCAAACCAACTCGGCGAACTTCGTCGATATCAGTTGATATCTATTTTTGGACCTGAAATGTTTTGCCCTATTCAAATGTGTAGTTTCCTTTAGGCAACAAAATGCCACTCTATAGTCATCATGACTTGGGTGACGTTCAACAGTTTTGAGACCTGATATCAAAACATGACATCATGTTTCGTTATAACTATGTGTACATGAGTGGTATGGCTTGGGGTTACACGAATTCGTTAGATAATCAGATAATACACATTACTGACAGTATCAAATGAAAATCTCGCAGACCGCAACACGAACGAACGTCGAGCCAACATAGTGTCAGAACCCTATCATAACCGGTAATCAATCATCGTCAGAACACGGTAGTCATTGTTCCATTGTGACCGCGGCACAGTCAACGATCGCGTTGTGGTATTTGAAAACCCAAAGTACAATTCGCCAATGGAAGTCCTACCCACAACACATTGTAAATCAAAACAGCCTGCATGCATTTAAGAGAGCTATTGCATGTATTACTGTTTACATGCACTGCTTACTGTTTTAACACATTCCACCTTAAATACAAATGTATTTGTATTTTTCCTGTTCATCTGTCTTGTATCCTCGGTCTGTTTAAGCTAGGATGTATATGGAAGCATAAAACAGGTGTAGATCCCGGGGAACTATTTGCATATCAAGATTGCCAATCCAGTGTTTGTCGATGTTGGGGATGATATGAGAATTGGCACATGTAAACCCTACTAAATAAAGATGATATCTACACGATGTATGGCAACACACGTTTTTCAGAAGACATTTACACGGTATGCAGAATGAATATTTTTATACAATAAACATCCAGCGACATATGCCAAATTACAGTTACGAAATATTTGAACTTGTCGCTAACGTATGCACGGAATGTCGTACGGGTTGTTCCATGGATGGTTACTAGTATACTGAACGGCAAAACGTTAGGGAGACTGTTTACAACAACGTGAATACATTTCAAATATATAACGTAAATTGCCATAATGGCATAAATATAGATCAACTTTCAACAATGCATTTGACTATTTTATTTTATTTATTACGTATTTGTATATGCATTTAGTATTAATTAATTAATTGAAATATTGAATAGTTGTGATATCAGATATGTATTAAATTATATATGGATAGTGTTTTAGACCCACATTCCTACTACGTGTAGTAACGCTAACAGTTATGTTATAACCTTAATGATTTGTCGCGCCTAGCCGGCTGCATGCATACGTCGCTCTTGATATTTTTCGATTTTTTGGACGTTTCTGTGTTTACATCGACGCTGATTTTTATTACATATACGCATAAACCAGCGAAGATCACATCAAGTCATCGCGCCGTCACCAAGAACGCCGTATGTGTGTGTTTTTACTGATCTTTAAAAACTGGTTTTATCCTACACTGTCTATAGACACTTCCGGCGGCTCAGTGGACCATAAACCACTTGCGCAATCATGTCTACCTACACGTATTCAGCATGCCAATTGTTTCGTCGCTCTTGTTCGTCACGCATGAATGCCACCACATGGAGGACCTTGGTTGATCTTGGCCTTGCTGCCAGGTTACCAACGAGGTGTGGCTGCCGGAAACTCGGAAACAAAGGGCAATTGCACCAGTGGTCGGATGTCGACCACTCGTGCATTGCACGCAATCCACCACCACCAGCATGAACACAACAGTGTCGTCTCTGAATGACAACAGTGACACATCAACACAACAACAAATTCCCAAGAAAGGTTCATCATTCATTAAGATTCTTTCAATGAACTGTAACAGTATTAAGGGAAATACTAAGAACTGTGAGTTTCGTGCGTTACTACACCAATACGACCCACATGTCATTCTGGGATGTGAGTCAAAAATTGACAATACATTCCCGACTTACAGCCTCTTCCCTTCTCACTACACGGAAGTGCATCGGAAGGACCGTACCAAACACGGTGGCGGAGTATTTTTTGCAATAAGGGGAGATGTCCTGGCTGAATGTGTGTGGAGTTCCATCCAACTTCCACAATCGCAGAAACTATACTTGGGCTCTTTCTATCGACCACCAGGAGCACCACTAGAACATCTAGAGCACCTAGAAGAGTCCCTAAGAGAATTGCACACCAAATGTATGCGTAGTCACCCACACGCTATAATCGCCGGCGATTTCAATGTTGGAGACATAGCATGGGACACAGACGAAGTTTCAGCGACCTGTGGTAGTGCAAACGCCAGGAAACTTGTAGCCATCAAAGAACATTTTAGCCTTACTCAATATCAACTAGAGATTACAAGACCGTCATCGAATGCTGTGCTGGACCTGGTTTTTAGCACAAACCCAAACCTCGTTTCTCGGATTGAAGTGGTCCCTGGGATGAGCGATCATCTTGCGGTACTCACTACACTTGATGTCCGTCCCAAACAGCACTCAAACAAGCTCTCACACACGGTGTACAAATACAAATCTGCAAACTTTGACGGCCTAAGGGCAGACATGGCGGCTTACGCAGCGATGTTTTTAATGGAAAATCCAACATCTAAAACAACAGAGGAGAACTGGAAATCATTCAAGAGTGCATTACATCAAGCCATCATTAAACACGTTCCAACGACAAAGTCCAAAACTAAACGACACCTGCCCTGGATCACACGGAACATCAAGTGTGAAATTCGGAAGAAAGACAGGCAGTATCGCAAAGCAAGAAAGTCAAAAAAGCACGAAGACTGGTCAGCCTACCGTATAAAACGGCAACAGTTACAGAAACTATTGAGATCTGCACATGATGACTACATCAGAAATGTGATTGGAGCGAGCCTGCTCAATAGATCTGAAAACGTGGGTATCCCTATACTCTCTGATACAAATGGCCTCCACATTACAAACCAAGCTAAGGCAGAGTGTTTAAACACGCAGTTTGTGTCAGTCTTCACCAGTGATGATGGTAAACACTTGCCTAACAAAGGACTGTCTCCCACCCGTGAGATGGACACCATACAGTTCACACAACCCGGAATTGAAATTTTACTAAAGAACATTTACCAAACGACAACTACTGGCCCATATGAGCTACCAGCAAGGATACTGAAGGAGACTGCCAAAGAGATTGCTGGTGTACTGTCTGTGATCTTTCAACAATCCTATGAGGAAGGAACTGTCCCACCCGACTGGTTAACAGCACGAATATCTGCAATATATAAAAAAGGTGACAAGGCCAATCCATCAAACTACAGACCAGTGTCACTCACATGCATAACATGCAAAATTATGGAGCATATTGTATGCAGCCAGATTGGTCGTCACCTAGATCACAACAATATACTGTATCCAAATCAACATGGCTTCCGAAAGGGTTTATCTTGCGAGACGCAACTTGTTGATACCATACACGAACTAGCTTATTCAATTAATCAAAAGACGCAAACAGATATCATCTTTCTGCACTTCAGCAAGGCATTTGACAAGGTATCACATGATAAACTTCTGCATAAGATCCGTTACTATGGGATAGGCGGAAAGACCAATACATGGATCAGTGCATTCCTGTGTTCTCGCAGTCAACAAGTTGTCGTCAACGGACAAACATCGCAGTCTGCTGGTGTACTCTCGGGAGTCCCACAAGGAAGTGTGCTGGGCCCTATGTTGTGTTTAATGTACATCAACGACATCGCGGAAGGAGTGACTTCGCAAATGCGCATGTTCGCTGACGACAGTATTGTTTACCGTCAGATACATACTCCCGCTGACCATTTCACACTTGCGTCTGACCTGAACAAACTTCTCTCATGCGCAAAGACATGGCAGATGGATTTTAATGTGTCAAAGTGTGTCGTCTTGTCGGTTACTACTAAGAGGAACATATCAACCTACAACTACTTCATGGGGAGCCAACAAATACCACGGACTGACAACCAGGACTACCTGGGGGTTACCATCAACACAAAATTATCGTGGCAACCACATATCAACAAAGTGCAGAACAAAGCCAGCAAGACACTTGGCTTACTCAAAAGAACACTGCACGCGGCGCCACCGCAAGTGAGACAAACAGCATACGAGGTACTCGTGCGACCAACACTCGAGTTTGCCACATGCGCCTGGGCACCTCACACAAAGACAGGCATTCAGACAATAGAGCGCGTACAAAGATCCGCTGCGCGGTTTGTCACCGGTGATTACCGCAGAACGTCAAGTGTCAGTGATATATGCACTAACCTGATGTGGAACTCCTTGTACCCACGAAGGCGGATAAGAGATGCCACTATGTTTTTTAAAATTCACCACGGACTAATGCACATCAGCTTGCCTGTCATCATCACCACAGCAGATGCGCGCACCAGACGCCAACACAAACACAAACTACGAACACTACCTGCCACTTGCACGCCCTACCAGCAGTCATTCTACGTACGCTGTATTCCACTGTGGAACGCACTTACCGAGGAAGCTGTCACCGCATCTACCACAGAAGTATTCCAGAGAGCCGCCATCCCAGTCATTCAGACATTGACATTATAATAGATTGTTTTAGTGTTAATCATGGACTGACTGCTTTTTTAATGTACTATTAATTTTATTGATCTATTTATTCTAATATTTTATTAACTTATTATTTTTATATATTTATTATATTTATCTTATTAATTTATTCATCGTTTTAATGTGCAGTTAACTGGATTTATCTATTGTCATATTTATTTTATTAACTTATTATTTTAGCGCACATTATTTTAACCACAACTGCAGGACAGTGAAATATCACTTTTAAGCAGTATAACACTTGAAGACTTGAAGAACTATGGTCGTAGGTGTAATTTTGCAAGAAATTGTGTTATGGCCCTGTATTGGTCCGCCATTTTCCCGGAAGTTGTGGTTTGCACGTGGTGGGAAGCGTCTGATTATTTTTCTAACTTAGTAAAACTTATAAGATACGACAATGTGAAAAGGATGTCAGACTGAAACGAGTGAATATTGAGATGTTGCTACATTTTGATGATATAATTTTTTTTATTTTTTGTTTCCGAAGTGAAAAAGTAAAACAAGATAGGAAGTTACCACAGTAATTGTCAACTTGCTGTGTCTGTCAACTCAACTTGCCGTGTTTGTCAAATAGCTGTGTCTGTTAACTTGTTTGTTGTTGTTGTTGTTGTTGTTGTTTTGTTTTATGTTGTTGTTTTGTCCCGTTTTATTTTGTTTTGTCCTGTTTTGTTTTGTTTTGTCACGTTTTGTTCCATTTTGTCCGTTTTGCTTTGTCCGTTTTGTTTTGCTTTGTCACGTTTTGTCACGTTTTGTCACGTTTTGTCACGTTTTGTTCGTTTTAGTTTGTGCAGTTTTGTCTGTTTTGTCCGGTTTGTTTGACTTGACCCGTTTTGTCACGATTTATTTTGTTTTGTCCGTTTTGTCATGTGTTGTCACGTTTTGCCACATTTTGTCCCGTTTCGTTTTGTCACGTTTTGTTCTGTTTGATTTTAAAACGTTTCGTTTTGTTTTTGATTTGTCCCGTTTTGTTTTGCTTTGTCCCGGTTTTTTTTTATTGTCGCACTGTAACTGATTATGACTGAGCCAGCGTCCCTCTCTGAGAAAATACAGCACATGACTGCCCTGGCCGGGGCTGCAAGCTACGATAGATAGACCTGTGCCGTGGTGCACCCGCACTGAACATGGAATACCAGGTAGCTAACCAAACTAGATATATAGGTGTGTTAGTCGCAATCGTGGGAAAGAAGCTAACGTTTTCTCGGTAGAGTTACAAATTATAACATGATGCAATGACCTAATGGGTTGATCGTTTTCCGGAAGACAAAAATTGTCGCTTTATTGAATATATGTTTGTAGTTGACAACCTAACTACCAGGAGTTAAAAAAGACACAACAGTTTATAACCTTCTACCTTCCTCCGCGCCAGTTGCATTAGCCCACTGTTAAATAGGATAAATAGAAAACAATAATATTGTGCATGCGCTATGTTGTATAGATGACCTACACGAGGAACGTGAAGTAAGTGACCCAATTGGCCTACGTGCAGAAAGTGATGATGATAATTGACGTTGACCTTTGTTTTTTTAAAGTAGTTTAACAATAAGACACGCGTATGTTTTGGGTATTAGTTCACGATCTATCCGACAGATGGTTCTCCTTGTTCTTTGAACTAGTCTGTAGTTCACCATATAACCACTTTAACTTAATTTAAAAAATAAGACACATTAATTTGGACGGTACTAGAGCACGACATATCAGTCAGATGGCACCACTTGTTGTTTATTGACATTGTTTGTTGTTCACCACACATCCGCTATGGATGATACATGACCTTGACCTATATCTTAATCTATATCTTTTCCTTTGACCTTCCTCCCTTCCTCCGAGCCCCACCGCTCCGCTCTAGTATTTAATGATTTGACGTTCACATACTACTCTCTCTCTCTCTTTCACTCTCTCACTCTCTCACTCTCTCACTCTCTCTCTCTTTCCCGCTCTCTCTCTGTATCTGCTCTGTATATGTATGTCTGTCTGTCTGTCTGTCTGTCTGTCTGTATGTCTGTCTGTCTGTCTGTCTGTCTGTCTGTCTGTCTGTCTGACTGGCTGGCTGGCTGGCTCTCTCTCACTCTCTCTCTCTCACTCTCTCGCTCACTCTCTACTCTCTCTCGCCTCTCTCTCTCTTTCTCTCTCTCTCTCTCTCTCTCTCTCTCTCAATTTTGCATAGCAATTATCGTTTATACACGATACTCATAATAAATATGCGGGATGTGTACATTAACCTGCACACGTGTATGCTGAACATTGCACGATGTTCAACATTGCACATCAAAAATATACTACTTATGGAAATATGAAAAAAAAAATTATAAGATCCGACCATATCAACGAAAACACGGAACAATAGTAGGCGTGTCAGCTACGTTTTTATTCATGGTATGAACACTGTGTGTGTACATGCACAATGGCAATCACTATTTTGATGTATTTTCTAGTAAAAGTACGGTGTAGAATTATATGCACTTTGTTATATATTATAGGCACCATTGAGTACAACGATCAGTTATATGGGGAATTTGATGCTCAGCAGAATTCACAAGACATGACAACTGTATATATAGGAAGACTTTAAAATTAATCTAAATCACACCTGCAATCTGCAATACTGACACACGCCTTTTAATGTTATCAACTCTAAGGGTATAAGCGTCTAGTGCTACAAATACTATCACCATAATAACTAATACCACCACCACCACCACATACATCACCACCACCAAACTACTACTACGATTAGTATTATTACTATTACAATTACTACGACTATTATTACAACTACTCCTGTAACTACTACTACTACTATTGTGACTACAACGACGACATAAGCATCGGAAGCCGAAGAGGGTGTTAGCTGTGTTAGCCCATTAATATTATGTACATGATGATTTTGAAGATATTCTAGGCGCCGTTGTCTGAATTGCACCTTAAAAATCGTCAAATGTAATGGCAGAGACAGTAGCGTAGTGCTATTAATGTGAAACAACACATCGATAAAGGTCAAGCACAAACGGGAATGTCTACGATGATCCTGGCCCAGATATCATCAAGTTTTCTATGTTGGGAAGGTAGGTTATGCAAAGTAGGAAGGTTATGCAAAGTTGGCACACATCCCTCCATTTTCTACAGACAGCTGTTTGTTATCAGCAAAATGTCATAATTTAACATGTCGTGGAACACACACACACACACACACACACACACACACACACACACACACACACACACACACACACACACACACACACACACACACACACACACACACACACACACACATACAAACACACACACACACACACACACACACACACACACACACACACACATCATTCCAATGTGTTGTGGTATAATATGATTCAGTGTGCACCGTAATGTTTGGTAAATAAATGTAGTAATGTCAGAGTGCAAAGCTTAATATACTTATTATTATATAACTTGACATTAATATCTATGCAGAGTAACTAGGATGATATAATTAAAGTATAGTGCAGTCGTGGGCAATTTCTTAACGAGTCGCTATTGCTACTCATCAATAAAACTATGCATTAACACAATACGTATCGATGCCACCAATAAAATTGTCAATACCAGCTTAATTAGTAAATTTGTTGATTCCTTTGTGTTCGCGTAACTGAGTGCGTTGGTGCAGTACTAAATTGGCTTGAGCGCGTTGGTCCGGTCGGCTTCTCTTAAGGAGAACTCTTGAAGTCATCAGTCGTAGTCGGGCTGTGGGTACCGCGGCGGACGTCGTCCCATGGGTCGGAAGAGAGCGTTCTTCGGCTTCGCGAAGGGTGCAGCGGGCTGAAGCAGACCAAATTGTACCAGTTAGAACACGTGGATATGCTGTTTCGCTATAGGGGCGAGCATAATAGTTAGCAAAAAACACGCCGGTCACAAGGTTATAGGTGTATATCAAACATGCAACGTATTATGCTGGCTTGATGAACGCAAACACGTTGGTGCGCTGTTTTTAATAAGTAATAATACTTTGGAGAGGAGGTAACCGGCTAGTTTGTAAAGATCACATTTTTATTTCCAATATATAGTTAGGTCCTATATTGATTTTAATTTAGGCGACCACATGCCACCAAATGGCTTGACTGTTGTAGAGACCGTAAATACCTAAAAACGGTCAATTATAGACCTGCATTGTATGAGGATAACGCGTAATAGTCTAGTTGTCAACATGTGCTTTTTCATCGCAATGAAAATGACTAGTACATGGAGTGTATAAAAGAGACATTGGCATGCTTCTACATTGCCTTGTTATGCTACTATCACTTCAACTGTATAGTTGTTTCAGGTTACATACTGTATAGCGCTTGGGAATGCAATGTTAATCAATCTTGCTAATGTTTGAAAAGTACGTCATCGTCACAACACAATCATCGTCATACCTGACGGCGCTGGTGCTGCCAAAATGGTTCAGTTGACTCGAACGAGTCGCCGCGCTCGTCGCTTCCTCTGTAGTCGGAGTGACGGCCGACGTAGGCCGGGTTGGTGAGGCCGTATGAGGTCGGCAGTCGGTGGCCCAAGGCCTGAGCATCACAGTCGGCCTGGCGCTGCAGGGAACTCTGGAAGCCGTACAACCAGCGACTGCGGAACGGACCGTGACGGATGGTGGAAGCGGTCGACAACGAACTCGAACTGTGCTTCGGTCGCGGTGTCTTTGCCCTGTTAGGGGAACATACACATATCGTCAACAATATTTAACCTCGCAGCGAACCTGAGAACCTAACCAGCATATCAAATGTTTGCGAAATGCATCAGTATTATAAAATATACACAAAAAGACAATGTTTTACGTTCTGACCAAACCTTGAAAACGACCTTACAGCCGCCAACTTGTTACATATTCATATATATTACAGGTTACAAAATCTAAAGATTTACATTTCGGTAGCGAATAACATTAACAAAACAAGCTTCATGTCTCTCTTGCTGATGTCCTAAACGCGGAAACAGGGGCACCCCATTGGCAGCACTCCTTCAGCTAGCTCAGTAGGTCGTTTGAGATTCGATCAGGGTCCATCCGTTTACGTTTCCCAACCACCTGGGGTGCCTTTGGCTTTGGCAGTGGATGACTGTATTAATATAACTTGAACTTTATTTTGCAAATATACCACACAATACAACAGACACAGAACATTTGTTAATAATGAATGTCAGGACGCCATTAATAACTAAACTAGTTGAAGCAACTAGACGCCCTTTAAAATTACAAAATAATGTCTACCTCATGATGTACGTAATAATTTGATTACTAACAAAATAATAATAATGCCTATACTAAGAAAATACTAATACTAATCATAATACTTAAACTATGAGAACATGTATTACTATGCATAATATAGTTAAATAAACGTTGCTGTGAGAAATTATACAATTATGAATTCATATTGTTCATCAAGCAAAAATAACAATTTCTTAATTGGCAAATATCCGAGTATGAATTTATAATAATTTGTTCGAGATTGTGACTTTTAATTAGCGATAGGTGCAGTACATTATATAGTTGCAACAGTACGGTGTGTAGTTTATAAAACAATCCCTTTTTATTTATGTTCTTATAAAACATAAATGAATATTATTGCTTTGTTTGGTTACATGACTGTGAAATCATTGTTTTTCATGACATATGTTAAAAACGGTATTTTGAACATTGTTTTTTTTCATTATTTTATCATATAGGTCTTCTAATTTAAGAATACTGAACTTTTTAAAGATTGGATCAGTCTGCGCTATAAATATGCTTTTTGATCAATCAAACACGTTTTATAAGTTTAAATAGTCTGCATATGTTAGTTAAATTGCCACGAATATTACTATACCAAGAAGGTAGACCAAATGATAAATGGGGTTCAATGAAGGCATTATATATTTGTTTTAATGTGCACGATTTTAGCAGTGACTTGATTTTTTTATTATTGCTAATAACTGGGAAATTGCTTGATTTTACATTTGTATTTTTCTTCCAGTTAAGGTTTTTATCAATCCATATACCTAAAAATATTTGAAATTATCAACAATTTCTATTTTATTATCATGTATTACAATTTTTTCATGATTGTGTATCTGATTTTGAGTGTTTTAAAATAGCATGCATTTAGTTTTGCCCATGCTAAGTGAAAGTGTGTTGGCACTTATCCAATGAGAAATATTTATGAGTTCAGAATTAACATTAATTGTGAGACTACTGAGGTCTTTGCCGTTTAAGAGTAGTCTTGTATCAACAGTAAACAGTATGCATTGATCTGTATGTGATGATAAACACATATCATTTATATAAATCAAAAATAATAGTGGTCCTAGAATGGATCTTTGATAATCATTCATTATATATTTGTTTATAACGATATGCTTTCTATGTTCAATGTAGCTTTTAACATGTCTGTGTGGGAATTACATAGTGCCATACTTTATTAAGCAAACTGTTGTGATCTAAAGTGTCCAAAGCTTTGCTTAAGTCAGTGAACATGGCAAGAGCATAATATTTGTCATATAACGCATTTTCTACGCTATCTATTAGTTCCAGAGTGGTATGTTCAGTTGAACTTTGTTTACGAAAACCATAGTGTACTTTTCAAGTAAGCTGTGGAGACGATTAAATACCAATCTTTCAAACAATTTATTTCCGCGCAAGTGGTTTCTTCCATTACCAGACTATTTGGCAACTGATTCTGTATGTACTAGGTACAGCTATTTGTAGTTTTTATCTGTTAACTTTGGGCTAACATTAGCAAAATAATTGTTAAATGCATTGGATATTTTTATTGGATCATTACACATTTGGTTGTCGATTTGGAATGATAATGGTAAATTTTGCTTTTTCGGCACATGAAGTACGTTTTTAATGATTGTCCATATTTGCTTTATGTTACTTTTAGATTATGTAAATTTACAGTTCCATTATCGAGATTTGGCGTAACGAATAACCCTGTTCAATAGGTTTCTGTATTGTTTGGTGGTCAATATTATTAAAATATATTGTCACTTTAGAGTGAATGATTATTTTTACTCAAATGATCCCCAGTACGTATGGATTTGAGTATGGCTTGTGTTATCCATGGGTACTTGCATGCAGATTATGCCTGCATTAATAGGGATTACATGCAGAGGATGCATGCAGTAATAGAGCTTACATGCAAAGGATGCCTGCATTAATAGGGCTTACATACAGAGGATGTCTGCATTAATAGAACTTACATGCAGAGGATGCCTGCATTAATATAGCCTGCATGCGGAGGATGCCTGCATTAATTGAGCGTACATCCAGAGGATGCCTTCGTTAATAGAGCTTACATGCAGAGGATGCCTGCATTAATAGACCTTACAGGCAGAGGGTGCCTGCATCAATAGAGCTTACATGCAGATGATGCCTTCGTTAATAGAGCTAACATGCAAAGGATGCCTTCGTTAATAGAACTTACATGCAGATGATGCCTTCGTTAATATAGCTACCATGCATAGGATGCCTTCGTTAATAGAGCCTACGTGCCGAGGATGCCTGCATTAATATAGCTTACATGCAGAGGATGCCTGCATTAATATAACTTACAATCACAGGATGCCTTCGTTAGTAGAGCTTACATGCAGAGGATGCCTGCATTAATTGAGCTTACATGCAGAGGATGCCTGCATTAATTGAGCTTACATGCAGAGTATGCCTGCATTAATATAACTTATACACAGAGGATGCCTTCATTAATAGAGGTTACATGCAGAGGATGCCTACATTAATAGAGCTTCCATGCAGATAATGTCTGCATTAATATAGGTTACATTGAGAGGATGTCTGCAATAATATAGATTACATACAGAGGATGCTTGCATTAATAGAGCTTACATGCAGAGAATGTCTGCATTAATATAGCTTACATTGAGAGGATGCCTGCAATAATAGAGCTAACCGAGGATGCCTGCACGTTTCAGGACACACACACACACACACACACACACACACACACACACACACACACACACACACACACACACACACACACACACACACACATATATATATATATATATATATATATATATATATATATATATATATATATATATATATATATATATATATATATAATACTACTTACTGTTTCTTGGTGAGCCAGACACAAACAACGACAACGCCGACGATGATGAACCCAAGAACACCTCCCACGGAGATCATCACAACCTGCCACGACTGAAGGAGTGGTTGAGTCACGTGACACGGCCAGTCCGGGTGACAGTAGCATTCATAGGCCCCGATACGATTGATGCATGTATAGTTAGCTGGACATGGATCCGACCCGCATTCGTCGATTTCTCTCTCGCAATAGTCGCCAACATAGCCACGTGGACACAAGCAGGCGTAGCCGTCGAAACCTGGTGACATTTATATCACAGCGTAACATTTATTTTGGTAAACACCATTCATTTACATAATTTATGAACGTGTTGTCTGAAGTATTGTTAAACTTAACATGTGTGCTAATGCATTATACAATATTACGCTGTCAAGGATCAGCGCGCCTGAGGTATCAGTCATCGCCGTTTTAGTTTATGCTTTTATCAAGTAATGTTCGAGTACGACAAATGTAAATATACAATAGCCGACTACTGAATACATTTTTATGGCACATGTTTCACCTTCTAGCTTCAGCTATCACAATTAGGACACAGTGCTAATACGTAATCTCGTAAATAAAGTAAGTACATATTATATATTATAGTGGTATTATTCAAATGCATGTGTAAGCATATGGTCACGTAAAAGCTGTTATGATGCTCAAAGTGTAGGACATGAAATGTACGCGGTTTACTCTTGGAACAAAAAACCGGTTTAGTTTTGGAACAATAACTTTATTTCTTAAACCACAATATTCTTGGTGATATAATATGTCAATGCGGAAGTGAAAGCGTTGCAACTGTATTACAACGATGGTCTCACCTTTGGTTCTGTTGGCTGACGTACATTCTGGATCAGTTTCTGGTCCTTGACAAATTCCCGTGTTAACGCATGGATTCCTCAGCACTCTCAGATCGATTGTCATCAAATCTTGTGACACACTGTCAGCGGCTGTAACCTGTTAACAATATGTAACACTATTTTATTTTAAATACGCATAATATACGCGTTCAGTAAGTATTAAGTCATTGCTGACGTTCACGTAACTGTAATATCGCTGATGATTTAAGATATAGAGTTACTTTTGTAAGCAAGTGAAATATTCATTCGCTAAATTATTCCAGTACGTACTGCCGAGTGCCTTAAGCAGTGTCTTACCTTGATGATATCATCACCAAAATAACCTTCGAATGGCTTGTATCGGAGGACAGTAATCACCCATGCAAGACGTTGGTTGGTCATGTAGGTGCCGCACGGATTAGGCAGCATGGCTTTCTTTACCGGCGTCGTTGTGGATATGCCATTGATCAGTTTATCCCATGCATGACGCCTCGTTTCCCATGATTGTGCACATTCCTGAGGTATCAGCTCGGCGGTGTTCACCCGGCTGTACACCGTCAGATTACCGTGTTGTGGTTGGTCGAAAGCTAATGTCAAGTCGTCGTTGTAGTCGGGGTCGTACGCAGCGACGACAACAACCAAGTCCTGATAGACAACATTTGTCTTGATGTTCTCTTCTACGTTCATCGTAACGACGGATGACGGTGGGTTTATGTCCCGCCCCTTTTTGAAGATTGCAAGCTTTGGAACATCGTTGACCGCCGTTATTTCCACCAGCAACTGTCCATCAACGTGCATAGGTGGTTCACCGTCCGTCATTTTCTCCCACACAGTGAAGTAGACCGTGTCTGTCCCGTAGTAATTGTCATACGGCTTGTACGACAACATTCCATCAGTGGTCAATGTCACGTTCCCCGTAGGTGATGGAGCCGTTGTGTTGAGGAGAAAAGAGAGTGGATCTTTGTCTGGGTCTTCCGCTGTAAGGAGAAACTGGAATTGGTTGTCTTCGAAGATTGAAACTGTCGAGTCCGAGGTGATGGTCGGCGGAGAGTTTGAAAACTTATTTGCTGTGTTAGCAGCGCTGTACATCGCCACTCCCTGGGTGTTGACACTGGGTATGTCGCGCTTCTTTCTGCTTGTCCGGCTGGCAGTCCCACAGACGGCATCAGTGTGACACACCTGTCACAAAACAAAAATACCATGTATTTGCACAAACAAAAATGGCGTTATGAAACTTAGTTCAGTGCTGTGCCACTTATCAGGCGCAAGAAAATTAACATGTTTTTGTACCAAGGGACATCCTGTGAATTACATAATTTGGGAATATATTGCAAGTCTGACTTACTGTTACAGTGACAAGACCGTTCTTCCAGTCTATGCGTATGTTGTCGTCGTCAGTGTTACACGTTCGTCCAGCATCAATCCACATCGCGTCGTCTGAGCAATATTCGACAAACTCGTCTCACCATGTGCAAAGTAATAATGCGTTACATCTAATAACATTGGCGGTTTTAGCATATAGGTGCTTGTAGGAAAATGTCATGTTATTCATATTATTGTTTACATCATATCATCACATCACGTTATTTACATTGTATCACATGTCTAGACACCGAGTGGCACAATCACTGTGTTTAGTGATGATACCTCAAGATAACAGTATATATTCATATTCATTATATTGTTTAAAAGCATGTCTACTTAATGCAGGGACAAATACATTATACATTTAACAACAAACATGTTAACAATAACGTCGCAGTACGACAGCGGATACACAATTAATATTCTTGTTTTACAGTAATACCCCGATCTTATGTTATTTTATTGTTTTCGCAGCATTGTAATGTGATGCTGACAATCTTGTATAGACTCACGTAGTAGTTTAATTACTCTATGTAATAACACATCCACAATGAAACAGTCCACATGGCACCGACCTGCACACCAGCGCAGAATGCGTGGATGGTAGTCATTCATGAAATCGTCTACTCGTGTTTTGTCAAACGGCATGGTGATTTCCAATGGCCCGTCGATGATCTGATCTGGCAGCGTTGAAATGAACAACGGCTTACCATCCCATCGGTGTATTCTGAAGACATAGTGTATGCGAGCATGTCAGTACATAAAAAAATGCACGTTTTCTAATTAAGGTTTTTGATACAAGACCTTAACACACAACAATTCGACCACACATTTTACTACAATGGCGCCTGTATCATTACAAATATCAAGCTCAGAAGCGGAACAAATGAAATCATTTGGCGTAATCATAAACGGGGAGAGGCATATGTCGTCAGTAAAGCAAGGAACCGCCGAAAACAATACGGCTGAAAAGCAATATCAAACAAATACATAATGAGCTTTTTTACAGAAAGGTGGTTTTAAGTTCAGAACATTTAATACGGAGTTGAATCCAGATTGTTTGGTGCAGCTACAAAGAAAGCACGTTTGCCAATATTGAGCTTTGTCTTAGAAACAAAAGGTTGCTTGGCAACGGACGATCTAAACCCTCAAATCAATCATATTTTGTTTTGTAACAACATTACATTTTAGATAAGCAAACAAAAAGGAAAATATTGATACGTGGTGGTCACATGGCAGATTTTGTGTCGTTTTCCTGTGACAATGCAATGTTTTGTTCGAACCTACTACTGGTGTTTATACAGACTATTATATTTTACTAAAAACATCATCAGTCTATCGCAGACCATTTTCTTCTATTATTATACTTAAGTATGGATCCTTGGGGCACTCCACTTGTTATGATTTTTTAAAGGATTTACAGTTGTGTATTTCAGTATGCTGTTTTCGATTAGTTAAGTAACTGGCAAACCAAATATTACTTATTCCCCGAATACGGTAACAGTTTAATTTATACAGCAAAATGTCATGGTCTGTTGTATCAAATGCCTTTGAAAGTCGAGAAACACAGTCAATGTAGGTTTTTTTGTTATTTTATCATTTGCTTCTGAAATGTGCAAAAGCAATATTGGGTGAACAGAGCAATGTTTTGTTCGAACCTACTACTAGTGTTTATACGGACTGTTATATTTTTCTAAAAACAACATCAGTCTATTGCATACCATTTTCTTCTATTACTTCTAGCATTTCTGCATAATAAGCACGTTTTGCTGCTCGTTTGGTCTTATAAAAAACAGTACAATATTCTGAGTAATCGGCCATATCTAATATATTTCTAAATGATGCAGTGTTTCTTGGGTTCAACTATCGTACTTGCCATTTTTATGAGCGAGGTATACCATATATTATATGAAATATACCAATAGTATAGTCTCACCGTGTGCGCGATGCTTAAGGTATGTGCTCAGCGGCAAAATACATTGGGCAATAAAAATCCGTAGCGTTTACGGCATTTCAGAAATGGCGAATACACATGATTTTGTGAATAATGTGCTGTTAGAAGACAGATTGGTGCAAATGTGGCCGGACTACCCGTGCTTATACGAAGTGCTGCACCATTTAAAACCAGGCATGTGCGACAGCTGACAATGAAAGAGCGGTCACATATGAGATCCCACTTTATAAATACTGTATCTCAAAACTAAATCCTTCCAGCGTGCAGATGTAACTTGTACAATAATTGTCCGAATATTTCATATATTTTCTGACAGTTTGGCATAACTTGCGAGGCAAACAGACTACGTGATGGGTATGTCACATGACATACAGTGGTTAGACCAGCATCGTTCTCAGAGTGTGTTCTCAAACGCGGCAAGGCGATCAGCTGAAACAACGTGACCGTTTGCTAAGCTGATAGCTATCGTGTGCGCCTGGCCGAAGTGTCCTAGAGATGTAAGATAATTGAAGCATTTATTACTGATATTGGCCGACTTCAGGTCAAAATATGAATAGTTACCTGTTCCTCAGATATCGGTCTGTCTTCTCCTTGGTCGACTCCGGGTGGACAACGAACGGCTTGAAAGAGTCGGATGCTTCCGACATATACTGTGAGTTGACGTCGGCGTCAGACAGAATACCTCCTATCAACATCTTGTCGTCTGATTGACCTGTGGAGAAAGGTCAAGGACGATGTATTCTTAATTACACACACACACACAACATATTCATATACATACATCCGCAAGCACGCGCATAAAGACACCAAGACAACGAAACAAACTGAAACACGAATCTTCCACCGACTGGCATAATGGTTATATTTATAAACGATCATAACAACGTGTAATATTATGGTCAAATCAATGTTTTTATTCAATTTAAATAACTCTACACTTAGTTGTAACTACAAACAAATAAAATATTATGTTGGACTTGTATAAAATGACGTTAGGTGTATACACGGTTTAGTATTCTACTAACGTTTGGTCGTTACGACGGTACTGGCTGCAGTGGAAGACGGGTCATTATTCCCCAGCGTCAACTTCAATCGGCCTCGTTCAGTTTTAGCAACGATGTCTCCGTCTCCTAAAATATCAGCAGAATTCCAAAATGTATTGCCAATATACTGAACGGTGACAAATGCTTGGATTTATTTCGAAATAATCCATATGCACTGTAATTGATTACGGAAACTTTTTGTACTGAGATAATCACGACAAGAAAACAGTTTGCGCTAGTTGTTGAGACTATCTTCTTCCTCCCCATGACGTAATTTGTATTGCACTGAAGCAGTTGTATTTAGCAATGTATACATGATACTTACGGACAACTACAATCGGTTTGACATACATCTGGCTGCATTTGTGGCCTTTGGTACAGGCCCGAAGATGAACGCGCAGTGTTCTAAAACCATAGAGAGACGTCACAACACATTAATTTGCGGTATAACACAAGCATAACGAAAGTGTGTAAAAACGTTCAGCCATTGCTATTATTTCTGATATTGAACCATCAGCGCGTAATATATAAAGTTACGAGTCCATATTTTCGAAATCAGCATGCGGAATGAGAATTGTATTAATATTGTTTTGTAATAATTTCAGGGAAGTTTGTTTACGGATTCTACACACGTCTGCCCATGTACATGTCGGATCAATACGTACTGTTCTGTTTAAAAAGAAATACTGATATATGCATGTCATTACCATACATTTAGCTTGACTTATAAGACATTACAAATATTTAAATCGTCGATCTGGTCATCGATCAAGTATACACATGGATTCCAATCTGGGATATTTGGAACGTTCTGACCGAATTACAAATTGAAATCTTGAACAGAGACAACTACTAAATATATCTATACTTTGTCGGTAATAGTAACACGTCGATTTGACAACATTCACCACTGACCTCCCAGGCTCCATGAAGAACGAGCCAGATGTGTCCCTCTTTTTGCGATGGTTGACAGTTTCATTTGCGGTTGCGTTACTTCCAAATGTTATCCCTTCCGAGGAGAGACTGATATCTCCCGCGTACTCTCCCACGCCCACTTGGCGTTCGGGAAATATGTCGGCATTGACTTCCTCAGTCCCTACACTGAAATCTTCATTGCCGAGAAAAATATGTGTAAATATAATATAGCTAAATTTCACATATATATATATATTTAGTTTTGGAAAAAGAACAATGTACATGTACGTATTTATGATTATTGTTTTATTCTAACCTACACAGTTAACACACGCACATGCAAATATAAGCGTAACTAACGCAACCAAATATAATGTGACACAGTCTGAAATCAAAAGGTAACACTACGCCACATGTTCGCATGCTGGTAATGAAAACTAAAAATACTCACAAATGCCATCAATGTGTTCGTTTGGTGGTGTCTTTTCCCAGCCGACACTGACAGAGTCTTGTCGGGATGTCTTCCTCGCCGGAACAGCGTCTGTCTCGTCGCCAAACGGCTCCGTGTCTTTCTCTGTCGTGGGTACGTCTTCTGCGTTGGGCGCCTCAGTCATGACGGTGACACCTGGAGGATTGATCTCAAAAACACTTTGTCATCTCCAAGAATGTTAAGACTGATACATCTTTTTTGTCTGATTCTAAATGTAATATGTTATACATAGCTGGTTATTCATTTAACTAAAATAAAGTGTTAACAGTCCTGATTACTAACTATTTATGTAGTGCCAAACCAACTTCTTATGCCATGATAGGAATTAATATAATTGTGGACATAAATTAACGCAAAGGTCTAACGATTACCCAGCATTTTGTTTAAACAACACCCGTAGTTTATCAATTAATCCGAAGTGATCCAGAAGCATATTATATTATTATCTAGAAGACCATGTCGCTGTATCGAACCAACAGAGAGTGACACCAACCAGTAAACGTTAACGCAAACTGCACACAAGCTTTATTCACGTGTGCCAATAGTGGGACTCACCTCGAGAAATGTTTGTCGTCTTTAGACCTGCTCCATTCACACACACCAGGGTGACGTAATACGTGTGATTGTTCAACAACAAACCCTCCAGGGAGGTGTTGCTCACAAACAGGTCTGTAGTAATTTTGACAAAAGGCTGTACATCTGTACGACCAGGACCGCTGCCAATGGCCCACCACGTCTCGACAACCTTCGACAAAATGAACAGTTATGAATCAGATCATTTCAGTCGACATACTCGCCAGGCGATGACATACTTTCTTGTCATCGTGGAATGTCTTCACTGTACTATTTCATTACGTAAATTACACTGTTGAATTTAAAGAAAGACAGGTTGTATTTTCATTAAAATACCGGCATCATGTATTACGTGCAATTAAATTATATATTGGCTTAATACAGGCAATGGGCAAGTAAGCCGACCAAGCTTAACACAGCAAAACTAAGTATTATCAGCCAAAGGGAAAGGTTTGAGCAGGAGATGGGAGGAAAAGGAAAGCTAAACCCCAGACGAGAAATGGACAGCTCTGCAGCCGGTCATACACTACACAGCCAAGATATATTTTGGCAAGCCAGACAGAAAACACCAGGACTGGTTCGGCCCCAACGACCAGGAGCTACATACTATTATGAGCAGAAGAGACCAAGCCCACCAGTGAGTGTTGCAAACCAGGAACACTAGATCCATCACTGCAGCATAAAGATACCTGCAAACTGCTACAAAAACGCACCCGTGCACTGAAGTCAGACTGGTGGGAAAGGAAGGCAGTGAAGCTGCAGAGAGCTGCTGACAGAAACGACATAAAGGGCTTCTACAATTAACTGGAGGAAGTATGGGGACCCAAGAAGAAGGGACCTGTTCACATGGAATGGAGACTTTCTCTGATAACAAGAGAGTTGTGGCAAGATGGAATGAACACTTCCATAAGCTACTCAACCTCCCTGGCGACATAGATCACGAAGCTCTGGATAACATTCCGCAGCGCATTACCAAGACACGCCTCGATGAGATTCCAACCATAGGTGACTGGCTAGATCACTCGCCGATCTGACCAATGGTAATGCACATGCGGGAGATGGAATTCTTGCTGAAATATGGAAGCACGGAGGAGACAATCTGTTCAGCAGGTGGGTTATGTACCATAAGCATGGAAGGCTGCCAGCATTGTAACTATCTATAAGAAAGGTGATCGAACAGACTGTGGGAACTATAGAAGAATCTCTCTTATTTCTATACCAGGCAAGATCTTCGCCAGGATCCTCCTCAACAGACTATCAACCCATATAACACCAGAAGTATTTCCGGAGACACAATGTGGCTTCAAAGGTCACCGCAGCACCGTGGATATGATGTTTTCTCCGACAGCTACAAGAAACGTGCAAATGAGCAAGACCGACCACTGTACATGGTATTTGTCGATTCCAGTAAAAGGCAGATACCATCTCGGCTTCTCTGGGAAGCATGCAGCCATATGCTACAATTAGTGCGCGAAGGCTGCTCGTACACATATCCACCACTGTCTATAGCCATGTACTCATTTATTCAGCTGCGTGAACGGGAGCAATGAAGAGTGAAAAAACTTGCCCAAGGTTTTAACACCGCAGCCAGGATCTCGTAGTCGAGAGTCCGAAGCTCTACCCCTGAGCCACTGCGCGTTCGATGCAGTTGGGAGGCAACTACTGAGGAAGTATGGATGCCCAGATAAGTTCACAACTATTGTCGAGGCTCTACATATCGGAATGATGGCGAATGTTATTGTTGGAGGGAAGTCTCGGAATCTTTCAGTGTACTGGCCCCCATGCTCTTCTCCATATTCCTTTCTGCAATGCTCGACGGGGCTTTCCAAGACATGGGGTGGGCGTCAGACAGAGCGCTGACTCATTTAACGACGCACACTTCAGTGGAAAGACCAAGACTACTCGTATACTGATGACAGAACTGCTATTCGCAAATGTCAGTGCATTGGTTGCCCATTATGAATGCTGAATAGATGCAGAAAATAGTGGATGTTGTCTCCGATGCGTCAAATAAATTCGGCCTGAAGATTAACATAAAGACGACCGAGGTGCTGTACCAACCCAACTCTACAAGAACCCGAGAGGAGGATATCGTGGTTGGTGGAAACAAGCTGAATGATGTTCTGAAGTTCACCAACCTCGGAAGCACCATATCAATTATTGGATGCATTGACGATGAAACACAGAGGAGGATGGCCAAGGCCAGTGCATCTTTCGGCCGACTACACCTGAAACTCTGGAACAACCACCCATGCGGGTTAAAGGCAATATATACCGTGCATCGTGCTGTCCACCCTCCTATATGGAGCTGAGTTCAGGGCAATGTACAGACGACAGGTGAAAAAGCTGCAGGCCTTCATGGTGCGACAACTGCGCTCGATCATGAAGATGACCTGGATGAACACAGTGACAAACACGGACATAATAGAACAGACAGGGCTGCCATTTATGGAAGATCTTCTGATCAAAAAGAATCTCCGGTTGACTGGAAACCTCTTGAGGATGTCACCAGACAGGCGACCAAAGCAGATTTTCTACTCTCAACTATCATCTGGTCACAGAAAGAGAGGGCGCCCTCGTCTCCGTTTCAATGATACCATCAAGAGAAACCTGAAGCTGTGAGACATCATTCTCACAGAACAGAGATACATGGAGAGCAATAGTCAAGTGATGGAAGCAGTCTTTGTCGCATTGCGACCGATAGTATGATGATGATGATGATGATGATGATGATGATGATGATGATGATGATGATGATGATGATGATGATGATGATGATGATGATGATGATGATGATGATGGCTTAATATATTATTGTGAACAAATTTAGTTAACTAACATTTTACTACCATATATGTATAATATATTAGAATGTATATAAAGTGGGTGTACCTCACTTTCGCCGTCAAATACTTGGTAGTATACGGCAATGGTCGAGTTGTCTCCCTGGTAGTCGGATGGCTCGTCCTGATTCCACGCCAGGTCGATGTGGTAGAGCATCTCAACGACTGGCGGCGTCGCATCTATGTAGACACCAGTGGACGACGCTTTCACGTACTGGCCAGAGGCAGTGACTGCCTTCACAGTCAGGTAGTATACTTGTAGGAGAGTCTCATTGGTGTTCGCGCCTGTCTGTCTCGGCTCCAATGCGAGGTTTGTGATATCGACGTGAACAACCTGAGTCTGGTCCGCCAGGCATGTCGTGTTACACACCAACTCATCGCACTTGTGTTGGCACGGAATGCACGATCTTGTGATCTAAAACATTTGCAAACTATTTACATTTCTAAGAACTCGATAGCATCGGTGATTTATTTACTGAAACGTAATCATAAGATTTACAGAAAGGCAAACGATGTATGAGCTTTTTGTGATATGCTCGTCATGGATGGGTCGTGAGGAAGGCAATACATTTCTGGTCAGCTATGTTGAAATTATTCGTCGCGATCATTTGGG
>OZ024865.1:37242925-37262925 GCA_964017155.1 Oasisia sp. SBJ-2009
GCTTACTGTCTACGTCATGTCATATTCCGTTCCATTGGACATCGGTGTTATAACGACATTAATGAGTCAATCGGTTAAGTCACCAACCTACCTTGCATCGCTGTGGTGGAATGTTGGTAAGTGATCTCAGCTGTGAAATCACGGCCATGTTTGACTGTTCCTGCCTTAGGTGAAGCAGCGTCAAGAAGGATTGACCGACTGAAGACTGATTGCGACATGTCCGCTCCATTCGTCGCTTGTAGCTCAATGTAGTAAACGACGGAGTTCTTCGAGGGAGAATAACAAACAAACCGACATTCACGATCAACATACTTTCACTTTCTGCAACACCGTCACAACTAACGCACAAGATGCTCTATGCATTAGTATCGATATCATCATTGCTGGCACAAACATATGCTTTGTTAACATGATTTATTTGCTTTTAGCAAATGGTAATTTTCTGCAAAATGTACAATGCATTTTCTTATGACACCTCCCATGAATGTATATGTCAAGTAAACAATCCGAACAGTTTCACAACTAATGAGATAATTGCCAGATTAGCAAACCCACATCAGTTATATTTTTCTTCTGCACATTAATTGGTATCAGGTTCGTAAATTCAGGCAACGTTTCGTGATACATGTAGTTTATGTGTAATACTAGATACAGAAATGTTCAACTCACCTGAAGAAGTATATTTTTAAACTTGTCAGTGCTCGAGGCAGTACACGACTCTCCACCATTCCATAGACGGATATTCATTTTCTTCACTCCGCTCTCCGGGTCGGTGAAACCAGTCAACCATGTTGTCATCGTGTCAGAGCTTGACGAATACAGAACATTCTGCAATGCAAAAGAGTTCTCTGTGATAAGTATATTCTGGTAGTGTTGTCACGTGTTACTGACAGCATTGGTAATCAATAAACGTAGTATTTATGGGTGTTTTTGTGTATACTGTCAGTCATGTTGATGTTCCTAGGTTGGTAATAATACATCCACTCAAATAGTAATTTTTTATTAAACCGAAACATTACACTCGGTTACTTATCTTAATAATAACAATTATGATGATGACTTCTTACGCACCCATATCTTCGAAGGTCAGTGTCGCTACAAAACCAAGAGATTAAGCAATTTCGTGATCTTATATCACTACCTGAGTTGTCGACGGATGGATCTAGGCTCTACGAATATAAGAATGAGAGGCAGCTTTAAAGAGATAGACGTTTAAGCGCCGGCGGAAAGAAACTACATTTCCTTTTAATTTAACACTGGCGGGAAAGCGAATTCCACAGACGCAAGTGTGAAACAAGAAACAAATGTAATGTATACACTGATATTATATATATTAACGTACCAAACCATTGTCCGGCCCGACTCCGATTTGGCCGGCAATTGGCGGTGTGGTGTCAACGGTAAAAGTAGCGGATGTCTCAACACATCCTCCACTCTCATCAACGGCAAGGACCAGCACATGGTACGTAAGACCCTGAACTAATGTGAGACCATGCTGCGTGACATCGGTGTCCAGACTGACACTCGTCAGAGGCTGAGTGTCAAACAGGTGGGTGTAGTTGGCGTCACGACTGGCCGACGTGTCTCCATCAGTGGTCTCCATCTACGTGGGATATAGCAGTTACTTGCTTTATCAATTCAAAATCTATGAGAAATGTGCGAGTGTGTGCCTCAGATGGTGTGAATGCATGCGTGTGTATATTTGTATCAAAGTTTATGCGAGAATATGCTTGCTTGCTTGACCTTGTGGAAGCCTCTTTTTGTTTGTCTTTTGGCACTTCGTATGTCCGTGAGTTCATGAAGCTGTGTCTTTGTATGCATGAATGCTGGTCTACCTTTCCGTCGTCTCTGTGTATATGTATTTACGTATGTATATTTGCACGTCTGCCAATTTTCCGCTGTCGTCTTGTAAACATGCAAACAGTCACACACGCGCCCACATACACATACGCGCGCACACACACACACACACACACACACACACACACACACACACACACACACACACATACACATACACACACACACACACACACACACAACACATACACACACACACACACACACACACACACACACACACACACATCACACACACACACACACACACACACACACACACACACACACATCACACACACACACACACACACACACACACACACACACACACACACACACACACATCACACACACACACACACACACACACACACACATATACACACACACACACACACACACACACACACACACACACACACACACACACACACACACACACACACACACACACACACACACACACACATAAACACACATATACACACATTCACACACAAACAAACACATACACCCAAATCTTCACACATTGTATAATTTATCACGTATTAAGGTTCACAGCCGTCTGCCATAATATCACAATAGCACCTACCATCAGTTCACACGTGATCGCCGTATGTGCCGGGTCCACGGTGCCCATCCCCCACTGATAAAACTTGACCGGCAACAAGAACTTGAACCCACTCCACGAAAACGACACCGTCGTCGCTGACGAAATGTATCTAAATAAAGGATGAATGTTTTTTGTGACATAGGTATATAGGTTGTGTGGCCGGTAGGGTGTCAGGAATCGGTGTTCCACGTAGATATCCATGTTGCGGTTATCATATGGCCAGTTACAAGTGGCATAGGATCGTTAATTAAAAACCGATATACTTGTCACATATAACCCAACAAAACAAAAATATTACCTTAAACGTAGGTGTGGTTATATAGTTGATTTGAGAACACCGGTTGCTCGGATAATAACTTTCAATTTTACATAATAACAATTAGTATACATTGCATACCCATTATACACATAAATACGTCAATACGCTCTTACTTATAAAAGTAAGTAACTTACTTAAATTCGAAGTTAGTTTACCTATTTCATAACATCATCGCTATGTTTTTCCAATCCCCACATACTTAGCAAGTTCTATTGTGCCGGTGGAAATGACGTGGCTTCCGTATCCGACACGTATCCCATTGGATGTCACGTCGACCATGGCGGACGACACGCTGTAGGCACGAACTGTCACATAGTAGATGGCTTTGCGAGGGATTAGCTTCAAGTCTGAGATCGTCCATGTGACATTGAGACCAATGTTAGTGAATGGCCATATGTTAGTTCTCGTGTTTGGGTATCTGCGGTCGGTGCCGATAGCTATCTCGTAGTGGTCGATTTCGTGGTGCTTGCCAATTGAACCGTCGATTTTACTCACTCCTGTAAAACATGCAATAAATAAATCAATTATAACATACGCATTAAAGTTGCTGTAACACATTCATAGCAACATTGCAAACCCTATTTTGACACAACTGTGTGATATTTCGATTATCCATGATGCCGCTAACGGTTGTATTTATTTCTGAGTAGAATGCTGAGAATATGTTACAATGGCACAACTGACGAGCTATGCAAGCAGCCTAGTGATGTAGATTCAGAGTTATTTGTGTCTTTGCGTATGTATGTTTGTGCGTGTATGAGTGTTTGTTGTGTGATCAACGTACGGCTGACGAGTAGTCCATTGCTATCGGGTTTCGGCTGACCGAATCCATCCCAGTTGGCCGAGAGGGTTGTCACAGACAGTTGCAAGTTGAGGTCGACTCCTGCGATATCTCCATCACGGACGTTGCCCGGCAGCAGCGGCTCCAGCTGCACCGTGAGTCCGTCCGAGCGCACAGAGGAGGTGAATCCGAGTTTATTCGTTGCTCGGACAATCACAAAGTAAGACTCGCCGTCCTTCAAATCCAACTCGTCAGCCTCCGCTTTCATGACGCCTGGAGAAGCCACGATAAAAACAGTTCAACTAACACGCATGCGCGATCGTTCGAAAGTAAAATATTAATTTGGACGCATTCAATTTAAAATATAATTTATAATTTTAAATAACATTTTAGATTTATGATAATATTTGTATATATACTTACACAGCTGTATATATATATATATATATATATATATATATATATATATATATATATATATATATATATATATATATATATATATATATATATATATATATATAATTATTAGCTTAACGTAACAATTTGTAAATGGATAATTTATCAATTTAAAATACATTTTAAATATATTTATTTACTAGCTTAACATAATTACTTTAAAAAAGATAATGTATTATTTTAAATATATCTCAGATATATTATTTATGTATTATATAAACATTATAATTTGGTATTGTTCATTTTAAAGATCATGTTATATATACTATATATTTATTTGTCATATATTATTTTATTATATATATATATACGTGACTAAACGCCAGAACACATTCCTATTTAAAATGACATGTACTCGAAATAAAGGCCTTACCTTCAGGGAGTTCAGACATGGAAAGTACTACAGTGCCATCAAATTTGTGGATGGCCCACTCATATCTCTCAATGGGACACGGATCTCCACTGAAATCCCAGTGCGCAGACAGACCGTCGTTGTTGTCTTGGAAGTCTCTGTTCCCGAAAGCAACGAACAAATAAAATATATCATCTTTTGAGTGTGAGTGTATTCTGTCATGGACTGATATAAATTATATGATGGTATGTGTCGTTTAAGTAAATACATATTTTACATTAGCATTCATGCACATCATTTGTGCGATACATAGACGCTCTAGCAATGTACTGACAACAAAACTACTGGTATAACTGTCGCACACACTCTCGTATACAACCACAAACACACACATATATACACACATACACACATACACACATACGTACATACACACATGCACACACACATGCACACACACGCAAACATACACCCACACCCACACCCACATGCACACACAGAGTCACACACACACACATGCAAACACGCAAACACACCTACGCGGCCAGAAACACACGCACACACTCATACACACACATCCACACCCACCAACACACCAACACACCAACACACACACACACACACACACACACACACACACACACACACACACACACACACATATACACACACACATACACACACATACACACTCATATACACACACATACATACTCACACTCATACACCACACACACGCACGCGCACGCGCACGCGCACGCGCACGCGCACGCGCACGCGCACGCGCACGCGCACGCGCACGCACACGCACACGCACACGCACACGCACACGCACACGCACACGCACACGCACACGCACACGCACACGCACACGCACACGCACACGCACACGCACACGCACACGCACACGCACACGCACACGCACACGCACACGCACACGCACACGCACACGCACACGCACACGCACACGCACACGCACACGCACACGCACACGCACACGCACACGCACACGCACACGCACACGCACACGCACACGCACACGCACACGCACACGCACACGCACACGCACACGCACACGCACACGCACACGCACACGCACACGCACACGCACACGCACACGCACACGCACACGCACACGCACACGCACACGCACACGCACACGCACACGCACACGCACACGCACACGCACACGCACACGCACACGCACACGCACACGCACACGCACACGCACACGCACACGCACACGCACACGCACACGCACACGCACACGCACACGCACACGCACACGCACACGCACACGCACACGCACACGCACACGCACACGCACACGCACACGCACACGCACACGCACACGCACACGCACACGCACACGCACACGCACACGCACACGCACACGCACACGCACACGCACACGCACACGCACACGCACACGCACACGCACACGCACACGCACACGCACACGCACACGCACACGCACACGCACACGCACACGCACACGCACACGCACACGCACACGCACACGCACACGCACACGCACACGCACACGCACACGCACACGCACACGCACACGCACACGCACACGCACACGCACACGCACACGCACACGCACACGCACACGCACACGCACACGCACACGCACACGCACACGCACACGCACACGCACACGCACACGCACACGCACACGCACACGCACACGCACACGCACACGCACACGCACACGCACACGCACACGCACACGCACACGCACACGCACACGCACACGCACACGCACACGCACACGCACACGCACACGCACACGCACACGCACACGCACACGCACACGCACACGCACACGCACACGCACACGCACACGCACACGCACACGCACACGCACACGCACACGCACACGCACACGCACACGCACACGCACACGCACACGCACACGCACACGCACACGCACACGCACACGCACACGCACACGCACACGCACACGCACACGCACACGCACACGCACACGCACACGCACACGCACACGCACACGCACACGCACACGCACACGCACACGCACACGCACACGCACACGCACACGCACACGCACACGCACACGCACACGCCTATTTGAAAATATTACTTACATGTCTTTGCCTACATCGCTGCCGTCATAAACGTATGATTTTCCGAGGGGTTCCTTGCCAGAACTGACACGACTCACGTACACCCCATTCGAGGTTGACGTACTGTACAGTCCAGCCGCATTAAACCCTTTCACTGTGACGAACACAACACGTTCTCGGCTCAGGTCTAGATTACGTAAGGTGACAGACAACTGGCCAGGTTTCATGTCCTCAAACTCACGGATTTGAGTTCCACCAGATGTGGATCCAAGCGCCACTTGATACCTGTCTCGGAAACAAAGGTATCTTAATTACATTAGCAGTGTGCATACGTATATACTGAACTTAACACGAGGGACATGATCTATGAATTGTTGCACTAGATCGGCAATACAATTATTACTTTTCTCTTATATAACAATTTCTTTTCGCAACGCTTTTATGACAATTTCTACAGGCTGGTATTATAAACAAAAATATATGTCCAACGTCTTACGTTGATTCATCCATCTGTTACCACATTTTGCATTGCTAATTGTAATAAGAATACTTTACCGATTTGTTGTGTTGCGTCAGTGAGCTCGGATTTTCTTTAAAGAAATAACATTTAAATACTATATTTAAGAGATATTGTTGTTATTATTATTATGTTTCTTATGCATTGTACAACACGGATAATATGGTGTTGTGTTAACTAAACTTGACACTTGAACCTTGTTAGTTACCATAGTATGAAGTGTGTGATATATGTCGTTTGCTAAGTTGGTTATACACTTAATAATTGTTTGAGTAGTACATTGACGAGAATATAGTGTATTATCGCATAAGCGTGTTTTATCTATTGGCTTACACGTGAGCTCAGCCTTCTGCCATTGAGCATAAACAGAGTATATATTTACTTTACGCACTTTGTGATTCTTGTTTCAGGGTCTTCAAATGGTTCCCATGCCGCAGATACCTGCGTTAATTCACGTTGGCACACAACGTCACGTCTCATCAAAGTTGCCTCTGGAGAAATACAATTCGTAAAAGGAGTTTTGCTTGCCGACTTAAGATATTTCATGCGACACAACAACATAAATGTTCTCTTAGTAGTTGTTATTCCTTACAAGTATCCTTGATACTGTACAACATTATCCCAGAATAAGATGCTAAGTCGAATTGTTGTTACTATATTCAAGAAACGCAATGTTAACTATGTGTGATAACATTAATTATAAAAGGGTGATTCAGCAAACATATCTCTATACATCATCCTACCATGTTCTGTTCCATTTGTTTTCATGTTAGCGGTTCCTTCTATTGGCATGATGCATATATCTCCCAATTCAACAACGAGTCCAATCTGAAATTACACATACATTCTAGCAATACAAATGCACAATAAGTAATGGTATAACAATATGCATTTGCAATACCTATGGTATATTATAATTATAAAAGTGCAAATGTAGGCACAGTCGATAATAATTATATAAAGAACTGAAATATAACAACATGCAAAGACCATGTACCATATGTCGTTTGTTCTGAAGACTGCATTCTTTATATAATTGTTCAGTGTCTGGAATATATCTGGTCACAACAGGGAATTAAAGACACTGCTTTAACTAAAATATATAACCAGGTTGGCGTTGCACTTTGAACTATGGTTAATGTGTGCCACATTAAAACCACGTTGTTGAGAATACATGTTAATTACAACTTTTGGTGGCTTGTTTAGGGAGGAGTAAACTGCAATGTTCCTATCTCAATTTTGTTTCTGTTTTATACGAAATCCATTTTGGCCAACTGAGAGTATGAATACTAAACAATTCATTATGCGATCTTACGTAACAGGTTTATCACAATATATTGTGCGATTCATACGATACATTTCTGCAGCAACACGAAGAAACGCAATGGAGTCGCTCTTGTTAATGTAGTATTTCCGTTACAATGCACGTATCATGTTAAATCACGCAAACGTACCTTAGGCGGTGTGTTGTCCACAGTCAAAGGCTTTGAGTAGGCAGATGTCATAAGTCCAACTTTGTTGACACCAGTAACTGTTACGTAGTATGTCTCCTTGTGCTTCAAGCCGCCGTTCTTCATTCCTAAGAAGTACATATTTAGTATAAGAACGATTGAAATTCAAAATAAATAAACCTAAACGTCAACCATCGGCTGAACAAGGCATGCATCGCTAATGCCCCAGTCTTAGTGCCATGGTGCCGCCACGTTTAGTTACGTTGCGAAACGTGTCAGAACGTTGCAACAAAGTGAACGTGACCAAACATGACACAGCGTGAACTGGACATTTTAATACTGTACATGTTCGACATTCGCTGGATTTTCCCAACAACGTAGTACAATGTGGATACAACGTATCAAAATCGAGATACAACGTGATAAGTTATGATACGCTGTAGTAGGCTATGATACGCGACAACAGCGAGGCATGACGAGGCACAACGTGGCGACAGCGTGGGTAGCATGTGGCAGCAACGTGGCACAACGTGGTTTGCGGCCGAAATTTGAAATTGTTTGCTGTTAGATCGCTACGAGGAGTCATCACGATCGACGGCGAATATTTCTATTTCCTTCTGAGGCTAACTCGGTCTGAGAAACTGATGTAGATTCAATTATTATTACATAAATTAAACGCAAGGAGTAACACCGCAGTCACCCATTAATGGTACTGAGAACACTTGTCCCCTCAAGATATGAACCAAATGCTGCGACGTGCATGTGTGTGTGTGTGTGTGTGTGTGTGTGTGTGTGTGTGTGTGTGTGTGTGTGTGTGTGTGTGTGTGTGTGTGTGTGTGTGTGTGTGTGTGTGTGTGAGTGTGTGTGTATGTGTGTGTGAAAGAGAGATAGAGTGAGTGAGTGTGTGTGTGTGGTGTGTTTGTGTGGGTTTTTTTTCCTCATCATTCGTTCTGACAAAACACTTACCCTTGGCTCTATGGTTGGTTGTGCCTGTTTCGAGGTGAGCTGAAACGTACACACTGTCATCTCCTTCTGTCGTCCCCACGCTAAACGTGTAATAGGAAATTCCACTTTCCTTCTCGAGAAAACCAACCCAATCGCACTCAAGTGAATCACCGCCTAAACATAAAGAACTTTGTTTCGTATTGCAGCAATGCCTATTTGAAAATATCAGTACGAATAAATTATATGTAGATTTATACTGTTAAATAAAGACTGTTTCTCAACACTAACAGTTGAAATGAATGTGCTTGATGCTAATTGTTGATGCTTATTGCTTGCTGATAAAACATACCGTTTATTGTCAGGTATAAGGTTACAATGTGCAGACACTTTGTAAATCGACACATTTTGCCACCAGATCGACAGTCGTGGCTTGTCCTGAATTTTGTGCCATTACATGAATGGACGTTCACAGCCAATTCCTTCTATATAACTATTAGTAAGTCCATATGTGGAAACACTATAATTGATCATGGCCATTTCGAAATCGAATGCAAATACTTTAAATCATTACGAAGACACCGATGACAGTGTTTAAAAAATAACTAATGTTACACATACATACCTTGCACACTTTCTGGACAGATAACCGAACCTGGAAGTGGAGCAGTAGTGTCCACTGTCACAGCAGGTGACAACACTGTTTTAAGCAATTCCACCTAGTAAAATATGTTAGTCAAATTACAGGTAAGTTAGCTTTCGTTAAATTGTGACTTGTGTAGAGGTAATGTATAACACTTTAGTTGTTTACATCGTTGAAATTAACCGCATTTGTGACATTAGTTATGTATTATTAAAAGACAAGGCACTGTACCTTCCGCAGCACATATAATAAATACGGAATTACAAGAACAACTATTGCTAACAACGTACGCCGTTTGTAGTATCTAAGGTGAACACATTTGGCGATCCATCCAAATGTGGTTTCACAAGATCATTTGGTAACATAGAGGTGTTGCCAATCCATGTCTTTGGGTGAAGATTTCCGACACCTGAAGACGAAACCTCGTAGATATTACATGTTGGATAAAAGTATGAGTATTGTATTCCAACGATAATTAAAATGTGTATGAAATATTTATGTCGGACGTATGGCGGTGTGATATTCATGGTATGCGTTGCACATGTGCACACATACTCACACACATATATATATATAACTATATATATATATATATATATATATATATATATATATATATATATATATATATATATATATATATATATATGTATATATATATATATTATATATATATATATATATATACAATCATAATTATTGCAATGAATACATGTTTGTAACCGGAACTACATACAATTCATGGGGCACAACTTGCTTAAACACAACTGAGTTATTGTTAACGTGCGGACTTACCTGGATATGTGCCCACGCGAAACCAAACATCATTGACTGCACTCTCCCTGTCGTCAACATGCCAGCCCACGGTGTAAGATTCTGCTTCCTTCTGGTACAACACCTCCGTCGATCCCGTCCGTGCGTATGTTCTGTTGAGTGTCTTTCCTCCGAGTGACGTGATCTCAGCCACTGGGGCCGTCACGTCAACAAGTATCCCGTCAGAGGCAGACTCGAGCACGTTACCTGCTCCAGTGACGGCGCGCACTGTGGTGTAGTACTTCACTGCGGCCGACAGAGGCAGTTGACTCTGGCCTTTACCGCTACCGCCGATACCTGGAAGGATTAAGTGTCGATATGTGCAGTGCTAACCGTTCAACATGCCAAAAATACTCCATAATTTATGCATAATAACTGAATCATTTATAAACAAAGCAGAAGCAGGATATGTTCGATTTTCGGTGAACCTTCGTATTATGTGCACACGAAATTTTAGCTTACGTTTTGGTGAAATATATTCCATGACACTAATTATTATTCTGATATAATTGCCATCCAGTACTTCATTATGTGATTTTCACATGTACGTTCGCACAAACAAAACTTTTAATGTATGATATCCATGACGTAAGTTACTGCCTAGCGAGCGTTACATTTACAAAACGAACTTACTGTAGTCGTATATCCCGTCGTGCACATTCTCCTTACAGTTTATTTTGCGACATCAAATATCAAGTAGAGTTATACAAACGAGAACTGTATGTGCAAATTAAATTGTTGTCAGACGTCATGTCACCCTTTCCTTTTAACGAATATAATATTTGTAGTGATTGCATGGCTATCTTGACAGGATTCACATTACTGTTCTCGTACCCAGCATGCCATTCGGTCCTCCTTCGTCCGTCACGAGGTTGATGTCTGAGTAGGGCATGACGTCATCGAGTCTGGGCGCTGACCCGACTGCCCACTCGTAGCAACTCACTCCGTCCAGCTGACTCTCGTAGCCGCTGAAGGTGACCGTCACCGTCGACACGTCCAGCTGGTAGTCGATGTCCACTCCAGTGTCCGGCCCGTCCCTCACCACTCCGGCCACGTCTCCGGACAACACCTTGATGGGGCTGAAAATATATGTTTTAAAGTGGGCTTGTTGTCTCAAATAACACACGCATTCAGAAATAAATATGTATATTGTGTAATATAAATATTGCATTGAACGTTACTTCAAACTGTACTCAAGTTAACCTATGCGTACATGTTTGCGTTCAAGCATGCGTGCGTGTGTACGCATGTGTACTTCCGTGTGCATTCGTGTGCGCGCGTGTTCTTCTGCAGTTGTTGTGTTAACGTGAGTATTTATTTTATGTGTGTACGTATATATTTGTATGTTTGCATTTGGTGTATGACCGGGGGGGGGGGGGGTGAGTGGATGCATAGTAGATGGGTGGGTGTATGGGTGTATGGAAGTGTATATGCTAACGGTTTCCTCCTGAACAATTCGCATACTAGGCTTTCAGAAATTACTCCACTACTCGGCGTAAGGACAGTTTTGTTTTTTGTATTCCGATTTGTGTGCTATTTATTAATTCGATATCGTACTGTTTGCATACACAATAACAAATCACTGGATACCAGATTTCGGGAACTTAGTATAC
This sequence comes from Oasisia sp. SBJ-2009, assembly GCA_964017155.1. NCBI lineage: Eukaryota > Metazoa > Annelida > Polychaeta > Sabellida > Siboglinidae > Oasisia > Oasisia sp. SBJ-2009. Next base: position 37,255,364 of record OZ024865.1, read on the forward strand.
ACACTATTGGCGTATGTGGTTTCATTGAGAGGATGTCACCTAATAATAAAGGAATTTTAATAGCATCCCCTTAAAGTAATGATATGGTGATTCCCTTCGAAATAGTTCGGTTAATCATGGCGTTTATAAAATGACCAAACTGAATGCATATTGTGCATTATAAGCTAGAGGGTGAGTGAGCCAAGCTATTATTCATTGAAGGCATGTCACGAATAAGTAGGTGGTACAATTATACACATTTTAAAGGAAGCATATTAGGGCCTAGACCAGCTGTACAAATTGTGAAAGCAAATCGCTGTCTGAAAATGACTCAATATCATACCTTGAAGATAGAACGGTACTTTCTACTCCAGCACCGTTGCGTGATTTCACGATGATGTAGTAGATGGGAATGTTAGTAAGTTCGTTTGTCAGAGCCAAGTTCACGTTGTTGATGTATCCGTCCTTTGATACATCCATACTTTTGAACCCAAGCAAATCAGTCTTTCCTACAATAGACGATAGGTTGCCATGTGCACTGTTTTCCAATTACAAGTTTCCATAACTATAAAATAATGGAACATAATATGACATATTCCATACAGTTAAATGTCCCGCTCTTTATCAATATGTCAATATGTCAACATGTCAACAATGCACTGACTATTATTATTACAGATGTTAGCAGTAGTCAAGACACACAATCACTGCACTAATAGTATACCTTTCTTCGTCCCGATGCCAACGAGGTATTCCTTGATGCCGCTTTCAACGTCTGAGGCGCCCCACGATGCCAGGATTCCGTTCTCATCGTTGTGTATGACGTAACCGTCTACTAGTTCCTCCGATTCTCCCGAGAGGACGCCAGCATGAACAAAGATCATCTAAACAAGCCATGATTATGTCGCTGTCAATTCACTAATTTTAAAATATCACGAATATGACTCAACACTTTTTCGTCCTTTACTACGAACTCCGTTAGCAGGCCAGACGGTAGTATTTTTATGGTTTCAACTAGCGTTTGTTGCCATCTTTCATCGCTCGATAATCTGAAAGTGGTAGTATGCAAAGGCAAGAGCTGCTGGTTCACATCTAATCTATGCAAAGCTTTGGAAGTGCAAGGCGAAAGAATGGAAACATTGTTGTTTTGTGTATTATATATTCAATTACCATTACCAGATGTTATAAAAATGCAACCGAGCAAAAGTATTACTAATGCATATACGGGCGACTAATTTTCCAAGTTGTTGAAAATATATACCCTTGCTGCTAAATGCATAACTGGTTTATCTGTGTTTTTGTAATCCTACAATAACATGTAATCGGACCTATATAATCATGCCGTTTCCGGCATTTTACACCTTGAAAAATTACTTTGTTTCGTAGCTACAGTTCAGCTATGTTGGTTGTGCGCCATATCCAGCTATCACCCAAACAGCTTCGCCTCATTTTACGCTTCGGCAAAACTGATATTACCAATGTCGGGGCGACCAAGCAATATGTATGGTTTTGTCTAATGGCCTCCATTGTTTTGGGACGCGCTATTGTGAGATCATCGCGACAGTGAGAGTGACGGCGTCACAGCCGTCATGTGGCTGTTGGCGACAGTTAATATTTACGTTAATACGGAAGCCCGTTGTTGCCACGGTGAATACATATTTTCTGACAGCCGCCACTTTATTATATGGCGGCCGCCACTTTAATATTTGGCGGCCGCCACTTTATTATTTGGCGGTCGCCACTTAATTATCTGGTGGCTAGCACTTATTTATCATTAGCCGTCACTCAGTTGTACCAGCTGTACACATGCTGGTAGTGGGGTTTTATCAGAACTGGTGCTGGTAGCTGGATCGTGACGTCGCGGCTGCTCTTCTCCAAATGTGACACTTTAGTGTAATATCTCCGTCGAAATAGATTTTCCCGACGCAGCGAGCATGTAAGAGTTCTCATATTAATCGCTATGCGGTGATTGATGGCCAGGGCACCGAGAATGTCAATGTAACTTAACCCGATGTGGAAATGCAGAGCAGCAGCAACGTCACGATCCATGGCTACCAGCACCAGTTCTGATAAAATCCCAATACCAGCACGTGTATAGCTGGTACAACCGGGTGACGGCTGATGACTGGGCGGCGGCAGCTAGATATAAGTGGCGGCCGCCAGATAATGAAGTGGCGGCTATCAGAATATATATTCACCGTGGCACCAACGGGTTTCCGTACGTTAACCTATCGGATACATCAATTGTAAGTTCATTATAAACTGTTTTGCAAGACCACGTTGGGGACAAACCTGCGGCGGTGTGGGGTCAACCATCACGCCATTGGTGTAGTGTGTCGCGGTCAACCCAGCGCCATTGACAGCCGACACCTGCATCTTGTAGCGGGCACCGATCTTCAGAGTTAGAGATTCATCTGTTGTCCACGTAGTGGCGTTTCCGGGAATTATCTTACCGTGCGCCCTATGGGAGTATTGGTTAATTAAAGATGTCATTTACTTATTATTTTCTAAATTAATTTTGTTTTACACACAAATTATAATATTAGTTTAATTGTGAAACATGCATATGTAATAATACTATAGGTATATTATGACATTAAAGATACACACTGTTATGTTTTTTTAGCTTAGTTAATGTAATAAATGTTTTTGTCATATTTACCAGAAACCTGAATGTGTGCACCAGTGCAAACCAGTCATAACATGATATGTACATTTCACCTTACGAAGACAATGCAGCTACCGTAGGTAATACACTTTTTACATAATGTGTATTTGAGATTTCGTGACGTACTGAGCTGGGTAAATGCGTGTCCATTTTCCGCCTTGCAGTTCGAAAGCCGATATTTTGTAGTGGTCTATCCCAGATTCGGGGTCAGTGAATGACCAAGATGCAGTTACAAATGTAGTTGAGTCCTTTGGGAGAAAACATATACATCATATACAATTAATCATCTTCTGTTATCATATCACGCCATTAACCTTAGTGTGTCGATATAGTCGTGTTTTCTCGCAGTTTACAAGTGGTTATAGATAATATTGCAGATGGCAAACATTACTTCGAAATAGTGTAATTCATAAAGTAAAATCAGTGATTCATTGGCGATTAAACGTTTCTTGTGGGAAACATGTGTAACTGCGTTTAACAAATGTATGCCTAACAGTATTTGACAAAAATAATATATCTTCTTATTTGATAAATATATAATATTTCATAAACACTGTTGGTTTATGGTAACAAATGCTAAGGTGTAAAATGACTACATTTGCCCAATAACTTAAGTGGATACATGTACACGAAATAATTGTGTTATGTTTAAATGTTTTAATTCTAGTGGTGAACATACAATTTCATATCTTGATTGTACCGTGCACGACACAGTTACAGTATTACACATTACGATATCACATATATATATGTCAGATCACTACAGTTCAGTGTAGGTCACAGTAATAATCACCGTGTATTGCATGTCGTCGTTTAGATCTCCTCCGTCAACGAGTTGAGACATCTTCGGTTCTGTCAGGTCGATCTTGACCCCGTTTGAAGTAGCCGGAGTGGACGAGTCCGCCTTGTTCGTGGCTGTCACTTCGACGCGTACAAAGTCGCCGTGGTGCAAATGGAAGTGATGGCGGACCATGGAGTTCACGGACGGGTCGATATTCGTCATCGTGTAAATGACTCTTTCTTTATTGTTACCGCCTGAAATAAATGATCGTCATCGCCGTCAAGGGATCGTAAATTCAACTACTTCCGCCATCATACTCATAATGTGCAGTGTCTGCAGCTAGCGATCAGGAAACGACCTTCGATGTATAATTACCGTTAGTTCCATACTAACGAAATATACGTAGTTTCTCCAAATGTCGTTAATGCCTTTCATAATACTGACATCACAATTTTAAACTTTGCAGTGATTGAGTAATTGCTTAAACAGTAACACAAATATATCGCAGGAACACACATACGCGCACGCGCACGCGCACGCGCACGCGCACGCGCACGCGCACGCGCACGCGCACGCGCACGCGCACGCGCACGCGCACGCGCACGCGCACGCGCACGCGCACGCGCACGCGCACGCGCACGCGCACGCGCACGCGCACGCGCACGCGCACGCACACGCACACGCACACGCACACGCACACGCACACGCACACGCACACGCACACGCACACGCACACGCACACGCACACGCACACGCACACGCACACGCACACGCACACGCACACGCACACGCACACGCACACGCACACGCACACGCACACGCACACGCACACGCACACGCACACGCACACGCACACGCACACGCACACGCACACGCACACGCACACGCACACGCACACGCACACGCACACGCACACGCACACGCACACGCACACGCACACGCACACGCACACGCACACGCACACGCACACGCACACGCACACGCACACGCACACGCACACGCACACGCACACGCACACGCACACGCACACGCACACGCACACGCACACGCACACGCACACGCACACGCACACGCACACGCACACGCACACGCACACGCACACGCACACGCACACGCACACGCACACGCACACGCACACGCACACGCACACGCACACGCACACGCACACGCACACGCACACGCACACGCACACGCACACGCACACGCACACGCACACGCACACGCACACGCACACGCACACGCACACGCACACGCACACGCACACGCACACGCACACGCACACGCACACGCACACGCACACGCACACGCACACGCACACGCACACGCACACGCACACGCACACGCACACGCACACGCACACGCACACGCACACGCACACGCACACGCACACGCACACGCACACGCACACGCACACGCACACGCACACGCACACGCACACGCACACGCACACGCACACGCACACGCACACGCACACGCACACGCACACGCACACGCACACGCACACGCACACGCACACGCACACGCACACGCACACGCACACGCACACGCACACGCACACGCACACGCACACGCACACGCACACGCACACGCACACGCACACGCACACGCACACGCACACGCACACGCACACGCACACGCACACGCACACGCACACGCACACGCACACGCACACGCACACGCACACGCACACGCACACGCACACGCACACGCACACGCACACGCACACGCACACGCACACGCACACGCACACGCACACGCACACGCACACGCACACGCACACGCACACGCACACGCACACGCACACGCACACGCACACGCACACGCACACGCACACGCACACGCACACGCACACGCACACGCACACGCACACGCACACAACACAACACAACACAACACAACACAACACAACACAACACAACACAACACAACACAACACAACACAACACAACACAACACAACACAACACAACAATCAACTTATAGCCCAAGTAACACTTTTTCACATTCAGCCTACCTGCCGATGTTTTGTACACATCAACACTACACCGTTTAATGCCGGATTCAGGATCTGAAAACTGTTTCCAAGTGCAAGAAACGGTTGATAGTTCGGAAGAGTAGATTTTGTCATTTTTCGGGTCACTGCCATCTTGAACAATCCCCCTCAAAGGCGGCGTCACGTCAACGTAAACTGAAATAGCGACACGTCAGTGTATCACGTGGAATACAAAGTAAGCACTAATGTTACCATGTCTACCCTTCTCTCGCTCTTTCATTTTATTCTCTTTCCCTCTCTCTTTCTCTTTTTTTCTCATATAAATCCATCTTTGTCATTTTACCGTGTATCTTTCACTGTTTCATGCTCTTGCTCTCGTTCGCGTTTTTCTCCCACTCCTTCAAACCACGGCACTAATGTTATGCCGTCCATTTGAACGACCTCCTCACTCACTTAAATTGAGCACCTGCATATATTCAACTTCACATTTATTTGTGATAATCACACTTACCTCCGTCCGAACGGACAGTGACGTTCTTCTCGACGATGCCACCATTGATTGCTGTTACACTGCTGTAGTAGACCCGCTTGTGTTGAAGTTGTAGACCGTCTACGCAGTGACTCGTGACGGTGTAGGGCATTGCTGTTTTGCCAACGACATCATCAGAGCCTGGAGTGGTTCCCAGCTCGAACAGATACTTCGCTGAAATCAATGTAAATTATCTTAGTTTACTAACCGTATAGCGTAGCTGCCATTACATGTGTTTGAGTAAATATGCATCTTAGCCAGAAAGCAACTTGATCAGATTATACGTTGACTACAACTTCGCCAGATGATAAGCTAAAGTTGGTTGATAACAAACTTACCAATTCCACTTTCTGGGTCCCGAAAGTCATGCCAAGAAGCGCAATATATGGTGGAGGAAGACTGGAAGGCAATGTCACCGCATTGGTCGTTACCGTCGTAAACCAAACCCGGAATCGGGGGAGACATGTCCACTATAATGGCTTTGGCAGAGTGTCCAACGGTCCTCAGTTCAACTGAAACACGTGCATGATATACAGTCGACAATCTTTGTGTTTAGGCGTGTAAATTTGCCAAGTACATATTTCATTTATTTATGGATAGGATTACAATTCAGCGTTTTGTCTCTCTAGTTATGAGTATTATGTAGAGATAAAATGATTGCGAATTGATCTTCAACTATCAGTACGACATTATATTTGTTGATATATTTTATTTCAATATATATATATATATATATATATATATATATATATATATATATACATATACATATATATATATATATATATATATATATATATATATATATATATATATATATATAAAACGAGTCACCAAAGGAGGGTAAGTAGACTAAAAGTAGCGATATAGAACGTCAGAGCTCTACTAAAAGATTGAACACTTCCAAGATTTCGAAGGGGAACGTAGGGAATCCAGGTTGGTATTGGATGCAATAGGGATCTCCGAAGTGAGAAGACCAGAGGAATGTTTCAATACCTTACAAAGCGGCCAACTACTATATCATTCTAAGGCAAACAACGGCCAAGCAGGTGTAGGTTTTCTCGTAAACAGGAAATGGAACGACTATATAGTGACGGTAAATCAAAGAGACCACCAAGAGTAGATACCACACGAATAGGATTAAAGGAGATCGAATTCCAAATTGAATTGAGAAATTGATTCGAGACACTACAAGAACTATGAGCGAAACCATCACAGAAATGATCCAACAAAGCGCGTCAAGACTAGCTAAAACAATTATCAAGGCAATACGAGCCCTGATGACGAGACGACGAGAAATGGCTGGAAACGGCGACATTAAACAACGCATAGAGTACGCAGAAAAATGCAACACTATCAAAAAGAAAGCAAATACAACCATGAGATCATACGAGAAATTACCATGGCATTAAAGAGCCTGAAGAAAGTCGAAAGAACGAAGATTCTAGGCCAAGACAGACCGATCACACTCCTGGACAAACATGGTAGAGAATTCGTCATCTACGAGAAAGCCTTCGACTCAGTGCAAACTCAAGCAATACTGGCCTCGTTTCAAGAACAGGGGATAGAAGATGTGTACATCAAACTCCTGAAGGAAATCTACACCAACAACT
>OZ024865.1:37267925-37285425 GCA_964017155.1 Oasisia sp. SBJ-2009
ATATATATGCATGGTATCTGCTAGTGTAGCGAATGTGCGAGATAGGTGTTATAATGTGTTCTACACAAGATGATGTTATGTCACCTGTAATCATCCGATTCGCTCGTGTGTACTTGTTGTCCACGCCGGACTCATGTCCGTTGAAAATGGTGAGGGATCCTTCACCGTCCACAATGGTTCTGTGTTAATGGTGAAAGGTAAGATATGAACATTGATTATTAAACCTACCATTCACCGAGACACTAATTGTGTAATACTACTATATGTCTTAGTCATTTTCTAATTACTTTATTGCTGTTAGTAGGAGTGTTAAATATATTATTACGGTTACATGACATATTAAACTAGAAGGTTGCGACATGGATATGTTGTAGGTTAAGTGTAAACTGTAAAGTAATAATTTATACAAATATCATTTAGTATGCTGATGTAGCAGGACATATTCTCGACAATGATATTGTTTTTTTTATGAATTACTTGTTATGTGCCACTTCCGCCGATAGTGGGATAGTGTAGTCCACATCAAGTGTTTACCTATGAGTGGGATGATTCGTTTCAGGGGCACATCTATGTTGCCAGAGTGTCGGCACGTAGTTACTGCACGAATCGTGTGTGAAGATGTCGGAAGCTTCGTTCGTGATCATTCCCGGGACCGGCGGAGTGAAGTCAATTAGCACCCCGCTCGACGATAGGATGTTTGAGTAACCTGTAGGATAGAGCATAGTTCATAGTGTTGATTTGCACTGATATAATGCGAAAGGTCTAGTGAACACATTCATGTGCATGTATGCACGAATACACACAAGCTCGCACGCACGCACGCACGCACAACACACACACACACACACACACACACACACTATACATTCGATAGTTAAACAGACACAATTAGTTCACCTTTGATAGGTAAGAAATTGCGGGTAAACAGTAGAAATATGAACTATACAATTGATATAAATCAGTTTGTATAAGTAATATAAAACATATTTCGATGATATGTCTTGCACTACCCTTTTGACATAATTTAAATATGAATATTGGTAAGTGGAGGTATTCTTGCATAACCTAATGTTTCAGCATTCGTCATGACAATGAAAGATTAACATATTACATGATGGCGTTACAGTAATAAAAAGGACACATTTAGGTTGATTGTAATTATATTTTAAATGCCGATATCGTATATTGGCGACACTTACCAAGCACATTGCGCAGATAATAATTTAGGTAAATCGTTGTGTTATGGACAAGTGCCAAATGTGGAAATTTCGCATATGTGACGTGGCCGATGCCACGTCTTTCAAAATGGTGGAAGCGTCCACTCTGAAAAGCAAATGTACATATCAGTAATTACTCATAAACAAACATGCATGCATGAAACACACACACACACACACACACACACACACACACACGTACACACACATATACATATATACTTATGCATACACACACGTACATAGACGTACACATATGTCCACAGCACGTGCGTACGTACGTACGCACATACATACAAGTACACACAGGCGTACACATACCATACATATATCACACATACTACACACACACATACTACACACTACACACACACACACACACACACACACACACACACACACACACACACACACACACACACACACACACACACACACAATCACAGACACATTAACGCTTCACGCCAGCATTGTTGCTCTCCTCGTGTGGTTCTAAGTTCAGGTATAACTCAGTCTGCGACTCACCTGTCTCACGTGGATGGTCCGTTCCTCTACCCGGTCCATCAGCTCACAGACGCCGGCAGTGTCTGAGTCGTAGTCGTAGTCGTAGTTGAAGCTGCGACACACCGTGTTGGGGAGAGAGAGACAATGCCTGGCACACGCTGCGGCGTACTGGTAGCGTGCCGTCTCCACTGGAGTAGCGACCAGACGACCTTCTCTAGGGGCTAACAAAGAAAGTGCGTTGTATGGTTTACCTAGGCCATAGTTAGTAGAGAACACATGTGATTTATATACTATTTCCTTAATGAAACATTGCTGCTTCGACATTAAGCGTAATGTTTATATCACGGGATTAATTGTATGTAGTATTGTGCAATATACACAACATCATTAATGCAAAACAACCATGTCATCGTGTTATGAAATATAATGCATAACCCCACAACCCTCAGTAACCAGTAACGCACTATACGCAGAAAAGATAGGGAGGATTTGTGAAGGCATAAAGGGAGACAGGTTCCAATCGTCTATGCTCAAAGGAAAGGAACCCTGCTAGGCTGGCATGACACGTGTTATACATATATGTAGATAAGAAGAAATACCGAAGTGAAGAACAATAATTATAAGGGGCTGACTGAAGTCGAGAGAAATATATAAAAACGACTGAAAAAGAAAGCGGTTGCTCAGAGGGTGGATGGGATACGAAGGTGACGAAACAATGAACTGCTATGGGAGGATTGTTTAAAAAGATACTTGAAAGGACAGAACAAGGTGAGACATAGTGTCCATTCTGGCGTGATTTTCGAATATATAATATTCTTTAAAATACGTTCAACACTAAACATTAACACTAATAAAACAATCAACCAATGCTTATGTAAATGTATATTTCAATATAATTCAAAGGACAATTTATTATTACTGATTATTAGGTATGAAAAGCCACACCTTCATATTTAACTATTCAACAATTAGTGCATACTTTGGGTTTTCACCAATTTACGGCACGTCGTACTTTTATCGATTGTGTGTGATTTATTTCCCATGCGCACACACATTATATATATATATATATATATATATATATATATATATATATATTTATGTATACATATATATATATATATATATATATATATATATATATATATATATATATACTATATTTACTATATATACTATATATATACTATATATACTATATATATAATATATATGCTATATATACTATATATATATATATATATATATATATATATATTATATATATACTATATATACTGTATATATTGTATATACTGTATATACTATTTATACTATATATACTATATATATATATATATATATATATATATATATATATATATATACAATATATACTATATTTATATATTATATATAATATATATACTATATATATATATATATATATATATACTATATATACTATATATACTATATATACTATATATATATATATATATATATATATATATATATATATATATACTATATGTACTATATATACTATATACACGATATACACTATATACACTATATACACTTTATATACTATATATACAATATATACTATATACAATATGTACACTATATATACTATATATAAACATATATATTTGAACTATATATATACTATGAATATATATATATATATATACTATATATAATATACATACACATATATATATATATATACTATATGTATATATAGTATATATATATATATATATATATATATATATATATATATATATATATATATATATATATATATACTATATATATAGTATATATATATACTATATATATAGTATATATATATATATTTATAATATATATATGTGTGTGTGTATATGCTACCCTTGAAGAGGCTGGTAAAGTCACTACCTGTGAAATATTCGAGCAAACGCAGTCCCAGTGGGTCATTTCCTGTGTCCACTCGACTGATGGCCCTCACACTGTCCACACTCTGCCAGTCGGCTATCTGAGCGCCGTGAGAACCTTTGCCGTACCCAGCGCTTATCTGTAAATAGTTTAAGTACCACAATGGACATTATCCGTGTAAGATTTCTAGTCTACATATTTTTCGCGTCGCTTGCAATATATATTTGCCTTTTTATACAGCAATAGTGGCCATTGATTCCACTAAACCAAAAAACTACATTAAACACCACAGCATGAAGTAATAAGCCAAGAGAAGGTCAATTCCATGGGTGCCGGTTAGTGTGAATATTCTAGACGGTAAACTAAATGCTTATGAATCCTCTTTAGACACATGTTTAACATCGTAGAAATGTGTTACTTTGTGGAACATGGGTACATATTTCCCCGCGACACCCCTATTTAAACACATGCCATGAGTATTACATTTTAGCGTCGACATAAACACACGAACATCATGATTGAAGACCTGATGAGTTATCATACTTGATGCGTCCTGATGACGGAGTCGTCGAGGGCCAGGGCCGACCCTTGCAGCAGCTCGCGGTGACTCGTGCTCCGGAAGTCGGGGGTGATGCGACCTTCCGGCAGCGTCATGTCGTAAGTCGGCAGCTCGCATGACGTCATTGCCGACAACCCCATCGAGTTCTGCGCCTTTACACCGAAATACAGACGTCTACTGCGGACCAATCTCTGAAATGGTAAGGTGCAACAGATATACGAAAAATAAACAATTACGCACTGACTGCTTACGAACGAACACACAGAAGGTTAAACATAGTTAAAATAAACAAAAGACCTTTACATGGACCTGTCAATATTTTTGGAATGCACACTTGTTAGTTATATATTATATACAGTATATATATATATATATATATATATATATATATATATATATATATATATATATATATATATATATATATATGTATTATGGAGTGTGTATCAACCCGCAGTCTCTGTATCTCCTTTCACGACCATATATTTACTCACCCTGACAACAAGGGATGTTTCTCCGCCGAGCGGCTCGTTGTTGACTACGTCACATCCCCCGCTGAATGTACCGACGCAGTAGGAGAGTTCCACCTCGCTGCGGTCATCTGCGACACCAAATTCGATGGTGAAGGCGGGCTCCGTGTAGTCCCGCCCCGCGATCTGAGCCACGTGACAACCAGTGCCCGACGAACCAACAGCTCGACGTCGGCGTCTTGAATCGGTAGATGTCTAAAATGACTCAACACAGTTATTATGTACCTTTGAACTGCTTACATAATTTGTGTGCACGATAAGACACAACATAATACACGAAGTTACATAATTTTAGATTAACGAAATTGTTGTGTTCTAATTTATGTTATACTTGCCGATTTGCATATCGATGCTTGGGGAAAAGGCAGTCATCGTCGCTAAAAATTACAATTGCATTACTTTGTGTCAGTGGGTCCTAGAAATAGGTATGCGCATGCGCATGTCACATTTCTAAATATCTCCTTTGGAGCAAGATCTCCAACTCTCTATGCTGTATTTCTCATCTGATCAACAAATTAGAGTTATCGCCTATTATCGATTAGGATAGCTGTTCGCGGGACATTGCGAGAACGCGCATGCGTATGCAACGCGGCGCATGCGCAATGTAGCAGGTGGTAGTAATATCGAAATGAGAGTGATTTGGTACGACCACACTACAAACTGTGACCAAGTAGCGCACCCTGACGACATGGCGAAATGTTGGTACCTACGATAACAAACGTACGCAAACGTTTGAAACCAACAAACTAAATACTTTAATACTGCAAGACGTTTCGTCTCAGGCCTATTGCTTACAGAACACGGACGGTCATTCTAATTCCCTAAAATTGACCACTGAAAAGGTTGTATGTCGCATTAGTCATTTATTTAGTGAAATAAATGATGTGTTCAATTGATTGTTTAAAACCTCCCACCTGCTTACAATCAACCACAATACAGACTAGCTATGGGTATATGTATTCCCTTAAACATTACGTACATTTTAATCATTGTGCCACTGTATTGCTAGTTTCTGTAATATGAATGCAATGTACCGTGTTCTTGTACCACCCGAAGTCGGGAGGTGTCTTGTCGGGTTCGGCATCGTGGTAGTTCCACAGCTCTTTGTTGACAGGATCTGTCTGGTAACTCCAAAGCAACTTGTTATATTTTTTGTCCCAGCACTTCATTCCTTTCCATGGTATGTAGACACAAAACCGCGTGGTGAGTATTCCCCGTAGTTCGATGCGCACTGCTATCAGGTTGAGGTCCATTCTTGCCCTACACAGCGAGTATGCTTTTTATTTGAAACGGAATTGGCGAGTATGTTGGAATTAACACATTATTCCTGTTATGGGCGTACGTGCGTGCGTGCGTGCGTGCGTGCGTGCGTGCGTGTGGGTGTGTGTGTGTGTGTGCGCGCGCGCGCTGGTATTTGTGCGTGTGTGTGCGTGTTCGTGTGCGTATATGTGTTTGTATATGTGTGCGCGTGTGAGTATGTGTTCGTGTATATGTACGTGCGTGTGTGTCTTTGTTTATGATGCCTGTGTTTATGCCTGTGTGCACATGGGCATGATATCTCAGACGCAATGTGGTAATAAACGTATAACAGTGTTCGAGATCCAACGTAACCCGCTAAAAACAGTTACACCATGAATTATTTAGTATAAGGTTATGTTCACGAATACACAATATATATATATATATATATATATATATATATATATATATATATATATATATATATATATATATATATATATATATATATATATATATATATATGCCTACTTCTCAGTGATACTACTGAAAATAATTCAGGTGTAATTACAGAACTAGACGCTCATTTGAATGTGTACCTGATTCCTAATGGAAATTTGTTGAATTCTACTATAACTGTCACGGGAAACTCCGTGCTGAGGATGTATCCGTTCAGTTGTAGCTGCGCTGTCACTAGCCATATCGAAGCCGTGGCTGAACCCCACGCAAGGCACCCGAGATGAGGGATAATTTTCGCCTGAAATATGTCAAACGAAAAGTAAATATTACTTCTACAAAGACATTTTGATCTCTTATATTTCTACAACGCAGATCCATGGGTGTTTACAAGCTAACGTATAATTTAATAATGCATTACGTAGTTGCTATAATACTACAACACATTTGTTTAAATCTTAATACACGGGATGTTATTCATGATAATCTACGTATGTTAATACGTATGAAGCGATTCGTCTATTGTATTGTATTGTGTTGTGTTGTGTTGTGTTGTGTTGTGTTGCGTTGCGTTGCGTTGCGTTGCGTTGCGTTGCGTTGCGTTGCGTTGCGTTGCGTTGCGTTGCGTTGCGTTGCGTTGCGTTGCGTTGCGTTGCGTTGCGTTGCGTTGCGTTGCGTTGCGTTGCGTTGCGTTGCGTTGCGTTGCGTTGCGTTGCGTTGCGTTGCGTTGCGTTGCGTTGCGTTGCGTTGCGTTGCGTTGCGTTGCGTTGCGATGCGTTGCGTTGCGTTGCGTTGCGTTGCGTTGCGTTGCGTTGCGTTGCGTTGCGTTGCGTTGCGTTGCGTTGCGTTGCGTTGCGTTGCGTTGCGTTGCGTTGCGTTGCGTTGCGTTGCGTTGCGTTGCGTTGCGTTGCGTTGCGTTGCGTTGCGTTGCGTTGCGTTGCGTTGCGTTGCGTTGCGTTGCGTTGCGTTGCGTTGCGTTGCGTTGCGTTGCGTTGCGTTGCGTTGCATTGCATTGCATTGCATTGCATTGCATTGCATTGCATTGCATTGCATTGCATTGCATTGCATTGCATTGCATTGCATTGCATTGTCTCAGGCCTACTGTATTACTACTGAACATTTTCATTCTCACCGTTGCTTTCATAGACATTAAACACATTGTGCAGGTGAACCTCGCTCCATAAAACCCGTCAACACCGTATCCTGAAACAACAATATTACATCAATACGTCCTCTCTCATAGGGCCTTCAGTAATGCAGTGTTCATTTGCCACGGGAATGCTAATACTGTTTTATATTTTCGTCCTTATATTTTCCTCCTTAACTGTCAATCCCATTTAATATTGCTTAAAAAAATTCACTCAATCACAGTTATATATTTCAACAAGAAATAATATATAGTAACGCACGTGAAAAATAAACGGTCGCTCGTATACTGAATCGTGTTACAATTAGGCAAACAAATGTTCTAATCAATGGTTTTCATTTTCCATATCCAAATTCAAGATCTTAAATGTATGTGTATAGCGGTAGAGGCTTTCGTCTGAATGTTTGACGTTGCTGAACGTTTCACGTTGACTTTTTCAGTACTAATGACGAATGATGTCATCGTACACTTAGTTTCTGCTCATTAGTGTCTTTGTCTTTCGGATCCAGTTGGCTTGCTTTATTTGTCGGGTTCATCTGTTTGACTCTTTGTCAATGATCTTCATAGACGATAGACACGCAGGAGGGTGGACAAGAAGGAAAACTCGAAACAAATGAGAGGAGCCCGAAGTGGGAAACTCACAAAGCTGGCCGGCCGGCCGATTTTGCATCGGCCGGTCATCGTGGGGCATCGGCCGAGCATCGGTTATGTGAGTTCAAAAAATCGTGGCATCGGCCGGGCGTCGTGCGTCGAACCGGCATATGTTTTGGGTTATTTGCCACACCAGTGCTACTTGCAGCAATACAAATTGGCACGAATTCATCCTCTGAGTCCGCCATGATGCACTTTTGGATGTAGGTCACCTGGGCGAGCATTTTGAATACCTCTATGGAAAAAAAATCAAACTAATTTGAATTTAAATTAATAGCGCTTAAATTATGAAATCGGCCGGCTATAACTGTGAGTTACAAAATGACAAAACCGGCCGACGGCCCGATGTTCCCACGACGCCCGGCCAATTTCATTTTTTATGCGTCGGCCGGCCGGCCGGTTCAGTGAGTTCCCGCCTTTAGGAGTGTGTAGTTATCCATACTGAAAAAGGTCCCTGGCAATGCAAAAGAGAAGAAAAAGGCCAACAGCAGGACAAAGAACAAATACTGCAGGAGTTAAATGGTTATCCCATATGTGTAGGGAGTTTCGGAAAGAGTTCTTCGAGTAATCAAAAAGTATCAAGTTGCGACAGCCAAGCGTCCCAACACCACCTTCAGGCGCTTGATGTTACGTCCAAAAGAAAAGGTGGAGCTTGCAGAACATGGTGAGCTGGTGTACGAGTAACCATGCAAGAAAATGTAGTGCCGATAATATTAGAGAGACCGGGAGGCTACTATAAACACGAAGGAAGGAGTTAGACTACACAAACAATGCGATATAAACAAGGAGCCGGAAAAAGAGTAATGTCTAACTTTAACAAATCCGCCCTTACAGACCAGGCATCGACTGAAAATCATATCATAAACCCGGAGGGAGTGAACGCATTGACAAAGAGCCAAACAGAAGAACCCGACAAATAAAGGAAGCCATCTGGATCAGAAAGACAAAGACACCAATGACAGAGACTAGGGCAATTACGAGCAACCCCACGTGTACTAATACGTCATCTGTCATTAGTACTGAAGAAGTCAACGTGAAACGTTCAGACGAAAATCTCTACAGGTAAAGATAATTTTAAGATCATGAAATTGAATATGAACAATGAAAACCATTGATTGGAAAATAACTATCCTGAGAAATGTTCAGTAAAACAAATGTACTTACTGATCAACACCGGAACTGGTCCGAGAAAGACAGTGAATGGTGGATATTCTGCGATGACAACGGAGTACGGGCCAAAGACTATCTGATGTTCTTGTGTGCATATGTCGAAGCGTGCAAATTCGTTGGTGAAGATCTTCACGACAAGATCGTCGATTTGTCTTGTTAGCTACACATATACAACATTACATAAATGTATTATGTAGACTGTAAGCAATACGCCATGTTATGGTACTGTGGTATATCGTATCATCACGGCTATGTTTACAACCATATATACCGTAAAGCCGGGAACTCACTAAGCCGGCCGACCGGCCGATTTTGCATCGGCCGGTCATCGTGGGGCATCGGCCGGACATCGGTTATGTGAGTTCCAAAAATCGTGGCATCGGCCGGGCGTCGTGCGTCGAGCCGATGCCCGCACGACGCCGGCCGGCGGTATCAAATATGTTTGTTATTGCCGGCCGGCCGACGCCCGCCCGACGCCCGGCCGGCAGATCCTCTGAGACATTGCCACAAAAGCGGCACTTGCAGAAACAAAAATTGGCATGAATTCATCCTCTGAGTCCGCCATGATGAACCTTTAAATGTAGGTCACCTGGGCGAGAATATTGAATACCTCTATGGGAAAAAATCAAACTAATTTGAATTTAAATTAATAGCGCTTAAATTATGAAATCGGCCCGCTGTGTGTGTTCGAAAAATCGTTTTTGCAACTGACAGAACCGGCCGATCGGCAGGCCGTTGTCCGCCCGATGCTACGATTTTTCGTCGAACACACACAGCCGGCCGATTTTATAATTTAAGCGATATTAATTTAAATTCAAATATGTTTGATTTTTGTCCATGGAGGGATTCAATATGCTCGCCTAGGTGATATACATACCAAAGTTCATCATGGGGGACTCAGAGGATGAATTTATACCGATTTGTATTGCTGCAAGTGCCACTTTTGTGGCAAACAACCCAAAACATCAACAATATCAAATATATTTGATACCGCCGGCCGACGTCGTGCGGGCATCGGCTCGACGCACGACGCCCGGCCGATGCCACGATTTTTGGAACTCACATAACCGATGTCCGGCCGATGCCCCACGATGACCGGCCGATGCAAAATCGGCCGGTCGGCCGGCTTAGTGAGTTCCCGGCTTTAAGCACTACGTACGTTACTATGCCATGGGGATCTTCTTAGTAGGGTTTGAGCGACGCATATTGTAGAATATAAGCAAAACGTTAACAAAAAAAACAAAATGTTACCCATTGTTTGAATGCCTCACGAAGAACGCCGACCAACTCAACCATTCGCTTTTCATCGACACCACTCACGTCAACCAGTTTAATGACGTCACCCATTTTCATGTTCAACATCTTGTCTACATCTGAAATGGGAAAAATATGAATATTTATTGATGCCAATTGTGGTGTTGTTTCCCTCGTGAATCTCTATCAACACGGGTGAGTGTGGCTATACTGTCGATTTTAATATTTTTCTTTCTATTTTTTTTTTCAATTTCCTTGTATTACTTTCTCTACCAACAGCGGCCATCTACCTCTAGTTGTTGCTCTTGTTCTCCAGCCCCCTCTTTAAAAAAATCACTTGATGCAGTCCTCCCTTCGCAATGTGGCTCTTCCTCGCTTACTTTTCCCCATTATTATGTTGGCTTCCGGTCTCCTTGCCTGCTGTTCGCCTCTTTACGTGACCATCCCCGCATATCGTTCCATCGAAATACACACAGCTGCCTCAATGCTTCTCTTTGACGAGTTATGATACAGACAAATTCGTTCACGTTCATATTACTCTAACTGTTCCAATTTATGTTGTGTTATGCATTACTCTTCCTTGATTATGTTACAGGTCTCTTGTCATCCGGCACGAATATATATATATATATATATATATATATATATATATATATATATATATATATATATATATATATATATATATATATATAATTATATATAATTATATATATATATATATATATATATATATATGTGTGTTGTTTCGTAGGTAGACATGACTAGATCACCTATGTCGAATATAACATATAATTGTGTTTGGTACGACATCATACATTTACGAAAAAAATCGGCATATCTAGTCACGTAAGAACTTCGCAGCAATTTTCAAATACAAATTGTACTCCTAAGTAATACATGACTCGAAGATGTATGTCATTTTCGCGTTGCGTAATCATATTGCTATAATGGCTTTGTGCAAAAAAACATATATTATATATTTATAGATACCTTCTTACACAGCGCACTAGCCAATCCTCAGGGTGGTTCAAAACATGTTATACCTTACTCGCTGGCAGACCTGTACAATTGATCTTAATCTTGACTTGTCTTATATATGTTTACATTAATATGCAAATACATGAGCAATGTGCCAGTGAACTCTGAATGGAGTAACACTTAATGTTACACGGAAATAGTGTTACGTGGTTCGTCCATAGACACTTACTTGGCGTGTCGGCCGGACGAGTCATCACGGGCAGGATTACGTCGGAAACGCACGGGCCGATCTCAAACTTAGCTTCCGCCATGATAACCACGTGACTCATGCAGTCCTCAGATCGTGTTGAGCACCATGCCACTCCCAGCGAGACCTGCGAAAGGAATACAAATATGACACCACGTCTTTTAGTAATCGGAGACACGTGGTAACCGGCACATAAAACTATGATTACCTCCAAAGTATTGCTCTTCCTTTGAATCTTCACGGACAGCATCATTTGGACGACATTTAATCCATTGTTTGCTTTGAACAGTGGGACATTGTCTTCCTTTGCTGAAATAAAAAGAAAATCCATTAACTCAGCACATTAATCAATACATGAAATATGAATTAAAAGTTTGAATGATGTATCACAAGTCATTTTACGATGACAACACTGAAAGAAACACACCACACACATTCGCACACGCACATAAACACACACATACACATACACTTACACATACACCACCACACACCACGCACACACACTGACACACACACACACTGACACACACACTGACACACACACTGACACACACAAATTCACACACACACACACACACACACACACACACACACACACACACACACACACACACACACACACACACACACACACACACACACACACACACACACACACAAAGTAAGTTATATTCATTACTATTCAACTCGGCTGCAGGTATGAAGTATCGCATGAACCATGAATGGCCAACTCACTGAAGTCTTGATCGTGGATCATGAAGGTGGCCGTCCAAGTGTTGACCTCGATGGTCAGTTCAAGGTCACACGGGTCGTAGCGGACGAAGGCCGTGAGTGTCTGACGGTAGATGAAGAGCTTCAAGTCGACGCAACAACTCACGCTGGTGCACGTCTTGTCGAAGCGACAGTAGACGTTCGGTCCTACTCTGCTGCCGATGTCAAAACATTCTGCAAATGCGATGCTTAATAATATAGCTATATTTGATACTGTTTAGGTCATGTTTTATTATTCATACAGATAAGGTAAATGTGTGGTTGGTTTATATTGCGTCACTATTTATATATTATTGTCAACGTTTTAGGTGATACTGAGTTGAGTTATGTTTTAAAATTTGCTTTTGGACTTCAATGACAAAAACAGGTTTGCCTAAATAGTTTTGTTTGTTTTTGTTTTGTGAGCGGTCACATGCTCCTGTACTTATATAATGGAAAAGTTGTTCGTCGCTGTACGTACGTGGGTCGGAGGAGAGGTATCGGTTGATGAGAGTCTGATGCGCTCCGCTGGTTGCCAGGCCACGCGTGACGAGAGCTTGCTTCAACTCAGCAACGTCCATCGTTTCCGGATTGATGCAGCGTTTTTGATTCGTCTGCGTCTGCGTCTTAATCGAATCATATACGCGTGTGTTATTTCCAAATTAATGTTTTTCTTATTTTGTAAATATTTTAAGCAACTCCTCTTATGATAGTATAACAAATTAATAAATGTTACTTTGTGTAGTACATTTGCAGACGTATACTGTTTATCATGGGTAACACGTGGCATGCTAACGTCAATAAAGACATTCCCTTTTAGTATTGTCCTGTTTTTTAATAACTAACATACCATATCAAAGGCATTTGTATTTTATGCATAATTACGGGAAATGACTAACCTCGACTTCCTTTAGAATGTTAATGATTTTAGTTTTCATTGTAGACAGACCGACGTGGTCGAGATAGCCCAGTATTTTGTTTAAAGTGATGGAGTTCATGTTGAAATTGAAAACATCTTTCAACTTCGTCAGATCTGGCAGTCCTAAACTCTTGGCAAAATCTGTGAAAGGCAAGCAATTATGTAGATTAATAGATGCATATAAAATATTTTGCATTGATGATTTTACAACTGATACCATGTTAGACCATGCTGTGAACAATCATATATTTTATTGTTTTTATAATATGTTATTGTGTTTACTAGTGCATGTTATACCCATAAAATGGATTATATTATGTGTATACCTGAACATTAACGTAACTGCACTATCAGTAAACTGTAGAAGAATTTTGTTTATCCCATCTGTCAATAAAAAACAATCACAATTATCTTGTGAATTATCTATGTATCTATACATGAGTTTATGTGTTATTTAACTTAAAAACTATTTATGCCATGGTCTTATATACACATAGACGACGTTCGTCGCATATGCACATCTAACTGTCTTAGTTTTAAAATATCGTTATAACATCAGTCAAATACGTATATTACACGAATTACCGTTTATTTTATCGATCAACTCGTTCGTTCCTCGTCTCTTCCGGTCACTTTCTTCCATGGCATCAACATGCAGGTCTTCTGTAGTTCCGTCTATAGGTGGAGTCTTATCACCTTGGTCCGCCAATCCAAGAATCGTTCCTTGACTAATGGTCATGCCCTAAATGATTTCATCAAAATATTCTCAGTTCTTTTGTACCCTTCGGATATGCAAGTTTCTCTAGTGTTAAATAAAATAAAATCCTATTTCATTTATTTGTGCAACACCACATATGGCAAAGAAACAGATTATTGGGTGTTTACGAAAAACAAAAAACTATTTCAGAATATGGTACATCAATAATTTTACTATTACCTTACAATCAATATTCTAAATGAGTTAACACAATTATGTATAACTTCCATTGTTACGTAGATCATACGTAACATCAAGACTCATATATATGTACTTAAAAAATAGACAAATACGAAAAAACTGATTAACTAGAACAATTCTCAGATATGTTTTATGTTTTAAATATACAACAAAGTATTTTGAATCTTGAATCTGCACACGCACAAAAGCGTCGGTTGTATCGGTACTAGGTAACTCCTGGAACAGCCATTGTGAAATTGGTCGACCCAGCGCAGAATACAAATGCTGGCGGGAGTGTTGACTTTGCTACTATATCGAAGGGAAGAGGCGGCAGTTGTGGAACAATGTTGTTTGATTTTGCAAACTCTACCGTCGACGCTCAAAGGCAGGTGATACCATCCTCGGGCGTCCAAGTTCCCTGCTGCTGGTCACGTCGGTGTCGGTGTCGGTGTCGGTGTCGGTGTCGGTGTCGGTGTCGGTGTCGGTGTCGGTGTCGGTGTCGGTGTCGGTGTCGGTGTCGGTGTCGGTGTCGGTGTCGGTGTCGGTGTCGGTGTCGGTGTCGGTGTCGGTGTCGGTGTCGGTGTCGGTGTCGGTGTCGGTGTCGGTGTCGGTGTCGGTGTCGGTGTCGGTGTCGGTGTCGGTGTCGGTGTCGGTGTCGGTGTCGGTGTCGGTGTCGGTGTCGGTGTCGGTGTCGGTGTCGGTGTCGGTGTCGGTGTCGGTGTCGGTGTCGGTGTCGGTGTCGGTGTCGGTGTCGGTGTCGGTGTCGGTGTCGGTGTCGGTGTCGGTGTCGGTGTCGGTGTCGGTGTCGGTGTCGGTGTCGGTGTCGGTGTCGGTGTCGGTGTCGGTGTCGGTGTCGGTGTCGGTGTCGGTGTCGGTGTCGGTGTCGGTGTCGGTGTCGGTGTCGGTGTCGGTGTCGGTGTCGGTGTCGGTGTCGGTGTCGGTGTCGGTGTCGGTGTCGGTGTCGGTGTCGGTGTCGGTGTCGGTGTCGGTGTCGGTGTCGGTGTCGGTGTCGGTGTCGGTGTCGGTGTCGGTGTCGGTGTCGGTGTCGGTGTCGGTGTCGGTGTCGGTGTCGGTGTCGGTGTCGGTGTCGGTGTCGGTGTCGGTGTCGGTGTCGGTGTCGGTGTCGGTGTCGGTGTCGGTGTCGGTGTCAGTCAGCCATACACGTGGCTAATCGCTTTACAAATATCTGAAGTTATACTCAACCAATTAAATTTCCCGCCATACGGTTTTGTTTTCGGCAGGTCAGGTGACCATAATATAAAATAAATCAGCCAGACTTGATGCAATGTTTAGGATGTGAACTGATCATCAATCCGTCTTAATACTTAGTTTTGTTCCGCACTTCGTGTTGGAGTGCCGCCAGGACTAGCTAGGGTCACCAAACAGCCACGGCTTGTGAAGATAGACGGAATTTCTTGACATTTCTAAAATAAATATTCGTGAACTACCAACCAGCCAGCGAAGTACGTAATGGTCGCATTCCTGCACCCAATGTGGGGGCGGCATCTTCCTCTTGCGGAGGTAGCCCGTCGGGTCGATGGCAGTGCCCGTGTCTACCTTCACCAAGGCTATGTGTACGTGTGGGTCCTTACACCAGGACGGCGTGACGCCCTGTCCCAGCGTCTCTCCCGCTGCCACCTGCGGGAAGGCAAACATTAAGTGGACATTATTGTTCAATAAAGACATGTCGTGTAATGTACCTAAATCGCATTGATGTAACTTATGCCATGATGTGTTATATTAAACTACTGCCATTAAGTGTGTTCCTAAATAATACTAATTGATTATAGTTATAGCTTAATTTGCCGTCAACATATCCTCCTTAATATAATAATAAGAATAATTGTAACAATGATGTAGCACTGATATCCTTCACAATGCAGGTTCAGAGGTGCATCAAACGCAATCATTTGGCGTAATTATAAAAGGGACAGGTAAAACCCGTCATTGGAGCATAGCATCGGCGATAATTTGTGGTGGAAAAACATGTTCAAACAAATATATTTTTGAGTACGTGAGTGAGTGAGTGGTCAATTCGAGTATTAATCGGAGGTTCAGGGTTGCTGATATTGTTTTAGTAATTGGTAAAGACAAATGAAGCCGAATTCGATGGAAAACATTTATATGATAGAAACATGATTTGAATACTTGTGAAATGTACTGAAATTTCAATGTTTGAATGCATTATAGGAACATTTAACTGTATTTGCTACAAGGAAAATATTGCGATATATTGCGGTAAATGGAAATTCTACGTGATTCTGTTTGATCAGGCAAATGATGATTGAATCAAAATTGTATAGACTTGCCTCTTTTTCGATCACGTTCAAATCAATGTTGTTTATAATAGCCGTAACTCTGTTCATCTCGTTGACCGTAATGGTGACTTCCCTTGGTCCTGTTATCTTTAGTTGACCCCCGTATGGAGCAGCAATCTGCGGCATGGTCATAAGCAATATCAGTTTTAAGGATCAATGTCCTACACAAATTATAGGTACGTACATGTTTAGAAAATAATTATGAAGGTAGTGACACAATTACTAATCGGTGTACATAAGTCGACTAGTCTTAGTAGAACTGAATACGAATGATCGTTGAACTATATTCATTGCACACACATACGAACGCACGCGCACAAGCATAGCATTTGCATACGCCATTTACCGTTTGTCCAGAGACGACGTCGAGCATTATGCCTTTGTGGGCATAATGGCCCATGCCGTTAGTTTCCCAGAATCCATCGCCACAAGAAGTCGATTCTAGCAGTTTCCGTGGCCAGTCTTCGTGCATCTTAGGTCCGAAGATTTCTTCTAGCAGCGTACGAGCTGTCTGGTATCTGCGTTTCGGGGATGGCGTCGATATATTACACACTTAATTGTGTTCGTTTTATTTACTAGTTATTCAAATTATATATATATATATATATATATATATATATATATATATATATATATATATATATATATATATATATATATATATGAGCATAACTTTATCGTCTTTACTGCATGCATGCATGTATGCACATGTTCCT
>OZ024865.1:37300425-37350425 GCA_964017155.1 Oasisia sp. SBJ-2009
AGTGACATTGGTAAGGTTGTTTATCGTTCTCCGTACACGCCAGATTTATGCTAAGGAACTAATACAAACATTAAAAGTAATGAATCCTTGGACTACTCATAATAACAGCATGAACTTACTGAATTTTGCATTTCCGTTCTCCAGTGCTTCCATCAGTTCAGGGTTTCTTGGTCGATAGCTACAAAACAATAATTATATATTTTCACAAATGTCAGTAATGTTTGATTATATATATATATACATATATATATATATATATATATATATATATATATATATATATATATATATATATATATGTGTATATATATATATATATATATATATATATATATATATATATACATATACATATATATATATATATATATATATATATATATATATATATATTGCGGCTATATTGCAATATTGGATTACGCAATGTAACACAAGTAAAAAGGCGTATTACGACTACAATACTGTAGTAACCCTTGTATAACAAAAAGTGTATTAAATCTATGTTTACATTTTAGACCGTTCTTAAGTTGAAAAATATGTTTTGTCACTGTTTCTGCAATTAATAAAGTTATAAGTGTATTCAAACTATTAACGGCTACCCTATTCAATGACGAATTTAATGCAACAACCGTTTGCATTAATACTATATTTACAATGTTTTGTTGTCCAACGTGAGTAAACATTTATGCTATTTCATTGTTAAAATTAAATACGCAGGAAAATATAATTGACTAAGTGTAGGCATCAAATGCGCAATATATTATATGAATTGATACACCTGTGAACATGTAGGTTGCAAATAGTTGATTAGTAAAGTTGCCTTCCAATTAGCAGTTGATTACTATGTAACCGTAAAACATAATAACAACAAGTATAAACTTTGGTTTTATATGTAGTACATCATTTGATTGGATCTATATTTGTGTGCTGAAGAACACTCCAGACAACGAGATGTACACATATAATATGTATGCATACCTCTTAGTAGCCTCGTTCGGTGAGTAAAACAATTCCTTTGTGATGATTTTCAGGGGGATGTTCTTCGTTGAATCCAGGTGAATTATCTGTCAAATATTTCGTTTCATAATGGACTATTGTTTTTAACGATATATTTATATAAGATGTTATGTCAATGCAAGCCGTGGCTTTGAAAACAAAATTATCCCTGGTGTTTACGTTCAATACGTTTGCAGTGCTAGGGAATGTTGCCTTCAATATTGACTTGACTGACCTACACGGTCCTTCAAGCTGGTATTCTATAACGAAGTTCTATTATATACTAAAACCTTTATATTTAATTGCACTCGTGTGGTAAATGACATCGAGGTTCAGTGTTGAAGAAACTGTTGCTGACATTACTGTTTTCAGAGCTCTCTGGATCCTTAGTAATCAGCGATGTGGACCAATTAATATTGGGGTAATCATTCCAGTTCTCTTTTCAGTATTATGAGTTAAGTCCCGTTTCGAAGCCTAAAATGAAGATCACACACCTTTTTGTGATCTTGGTCAGCATTTTCAAAAGCTTTCGTTAGTTTAACCTTCGTGAAGACGATCTCTTCATCATGCGACGGATTAGCGTGGTACACCGCATGGTGGGTCCCTGTTAAATATAATTTGAAAATTCTAATTATTCTCAATACATGTGAACATTATTATATTATTTATTATTATTATTTATAACAAATGAATCAGTAGTAAATCCAAAATAAATGTTTGGTTTTGTATGTTCATATATATATATATATATATATATATATATATATATATATATATATATATATATATATATATATATATATATATATATATATATATATATATATATATATATATATATATATATATATATGTATATATATATATATATATATATATATATATATATTAGTTGCATGGTTCTGCATATATCTTGCTTTAGTCAGTTGCCTATAATAGTGGTCTGCTTTCTGGAACGGTATACTTTCAAAACATATTCTTCTCGTGAACCTTTCTGCCTCAAGAAACATGCAACTGATCCGGTATGGATAAGATACGAAATCAGAGAGGTTGCTAAAACTCCCCAGCGACATACCTTCGTGTCCTGTCTCGTTGACGCGATAAGCCCACCTTGACCGTGTTGCCTTGTTGGAGTCGGACACGACCAGCTTTGCAGAGAATGTTCCCAGTATGTTTTTCTTGATCGTCAAACTGACTGGATCTTCTTCTTCGGGATAATACACTCTTTGAATTTCCCCACTTCCGGTCATATCGAACAGCATGCTGTGTGTGAGAGCAATAAACACATACATATATACGGTTCAACATACATATATATTATGTATGTACGTTGACATATATATAAATATAAATATATATATATATATATATATATATATATATATATATATATATATATATATATATATATATATATATATATATATTCGTCAGACTCTGCAAACATTGCTTAGGTTTAGCAGTGTAGGGCTTCGCTATTATGCAATGTCATCATGCTAGGGACGGTTTCGGTGATGCATTGATTGGTATGTGAATGCTAGCATATATTTGTGATTTTATTCACCCCGGACTGTCAATCAAGATAATAGTTCATTCAGATTCAGATTAAACAATTCTTTCCTGGAACCATTTTGCCTATGTCTTGTTTGACTCCTATTTTATTCATCCGTTTGCGAGGTCGAATCCTTTAATTGTTACAATTCTGACAGCCATTATACAAAAACAATACCCGTAAATCATAAATGTATTACACAGCATAACATATTACATATACATCCTTCGATATAAGGTGTCCGCTTACGTTCCGTTTAAGTGCAGTCCCGATATGTCTTGCTCTGAATGTCAGAAAAAACAAAAGGCAACATGTAAAATTGTAGTACATTTAATGTGTTATATTTACACGCACACACGAACTTATGAGGCGCTGGGAGAGAGTGCGATACAGGCAGATATATATATATATATATATATATATATATATATATATATATATATATATACATGAGAGAGACAGAGAGAGAGAGAGACAGAGACAGAGAGAGACACACAGAGCTACAGAGAGAGACAGAGAGAGACAGGGACAGAGAGAGATAGATAGAGATAGAGAGAGAGAGAGAGAGCGATAGAGAGAGATAAATAGACAGCAACAGAGGGAGAGAAGAAGAGAGGCACACAGAGTGAGACGAATACGCTATTATATATATATATATATATATATATATATATATATATATATATATATATATATATATATATATATATATATATATACAGTACCGGCAAAAATATATGGGGACATCAAGAAAAACTGATACTGACATTGTTCATGTTGTGAGCACCTTTACAGAGCATGTAGGTAAATTATTTCTTGATGTGACGATACTGCCACGAATCCTGACTATACTGTTACCAATAACAAATAAGTTAATAGTTTTGTAAATATTTCAATATGAAACAGGAAAAATGGCAGGTTTTCTTGCTGTTCCCATGCATTTTTGCCGGATTGTGTGTTTGTGTGTTAGTGTGTGTAAAAAGACAGAGAAAAGAGTTAAACAGAGAAAGAAATGCACAGATTGCGATAGATAGAGAGAAATACAAATATGCAACATAATATTGTACAAATATTTACTCCAGAGGGTCTATTTTATTTATGCACTGTACATATACATACCAGTGACTTCATCGTTCACTCGGACGTTGAACGAGCGCACATGTAGTCGACATAGCTGAGACTGATTACTGGACACTAGCGGTGCAACCAGCAGCTGAAAGTATTAATGTGGCGTTATCGGATATAACTATGTTATTTATTACATAATTAAGATATTATCTGCTGTTAACACATTCATTCCAAAACACATATTTGTTCATATGAATACAATGAAAAACAACACTTTTAATTTATATGATATATATATATATAAACTATATATATAAACTCCCCTGACTCGCCCACTCTATATACCACCCGTCTGGTTATATATTCTACCATCAGGATCTTCGCGGTTTTTTTTAATTGCATGATAGCAAGAACACAGCTCACTTTAATACATTGATCATACATTATCGAACACGGATCAGCGTACGTATTAACAATACCCACCTTGGCGGATACTTTGATGAGCGCGACGTCTTTGATGTGAGTATATCCCTCATACTTGTACGTGTATTCGGTGTCCGGGTGAAACCACACGACGGGTTGAACTTGTGAACAAACGCCGGCTATTAGAGAGAGAACAATAAAAACATATAGAGACAGAACCGCCATATCCCGTTTCCTGTCATGGTTCGAGTCGCCCTGCGTTAACAAATGTGTGCAACAAAATCAGCGTCAATCTATATATGTATATATATATATATATATATATATATATATATATATATATATATATATATATATATATATATATATATATATATATATATATATATATATATATATATATATATATATATACATATACATATATAATATATATATATATATATATATATATATATATATATATCCAACTACACATGCTTACATACAAACGCGTTTACCTGCACACACACAATATCTTCATATATGCACATGCGTGAACAACCGCACAAATGTTCGGCCCTCTTATCATTAGCACTATGCGTATTAAGAATTTGTCTAACACACTGTCCATACGACACCATATATAATTTAATACATACATGATATCACAACTATTCACTCGTTCGAGTAAATAATAATAAATGCATATACAAATACGTAATAACTAAAATTAAATAGTCAAATGCATTGTTGAAGTTGATCTATACTTATTCCATTATGGCAGTTTACGTTATCTATTTGAAATGTATTCACGTTGTTGTAAACAGTCTCCCTAACGTTTTGCCGTTCAGTATACTAGTAACCATCCATGGAACAACCCGTACGACATTCCGTGCAGACGTTAGCGACAAGTTCAAATATTTCGTAAGTGTAATTTGGCATATGTAGCTGCAGGTTTATTGTATGTAATTATTCATTCTGCATACCGTGTAAATGTCTTCTGATAAACGTATGTTGCCATACATCGTGTAGATATTATCTTTTTTAGTAGGGGATACATGTGCTAGTTTTCATATCAAACTCAACATCGAAAAACACTGGATTGGGAATATTGATATGCGAATAGTTCCCCGTGATCTACACCTGTTCTATTCGTACATGTACCTCCTAGCCTAAACAGACCGAGCATACAGGACAGATGAACAAGAAAAAATACAGATACATTTGTCTTTAAGGTGCAATATATTAGAACAGTAAACAATGCATGTAAACAGTAATACGTGCAAAAGAACAAGTTATATCTAAAATAGTGCAAATCTGCACAATAGTTCTTAAATGCATGGAGGCTGTTTTGATTTACAATGTGTTGTGGGTGGGACTTCCATTGGCGAATTGTACTTTGGACTTTCAAACACCGCAACGCGATCGTTGACTGTGCCGCGGTCACAATGGAACAATGACTACCGTGTTCAGACGATGATTGATTACCGGTAATGATAGGGTTCTGACACTATGTTGGCTCGACGTTCGTTCGTGTTGCGGTCTGCGAGATTTTCATTTGATACTGTCAGTAATATGTATTATCTGATTAGCTGTCGAATTCATGTAAGCCCGAAGCATACCATTCATAGGCGCATAGCTACAACGATAATATATTGTCATGTTTTCATATCAGCTGAACAAATATTTTAACATCATCCAACACATGACGACTACCCAAAACAGTGGCACTGTAGCCTAAAACAAACTACGTATTTGAAGAGGGCAAATACATTGCAGGTCCAGCTATATCTATCAACCAATATCGACGAAGTAATTTTGATTAATCATTAGGAGTTTTTTTGTCAAATGCTACCAAAATGACTCAACCATTCTGGGTTTTTTTTAACTAGGGGTATATAGTTTGCCAGTCTTTATTACGTTTAATGAGGTATTTCTGGGTACATGCAGTTTGGCATATCAATTATTCAAATTATATGAACAACAATTGATGTATTGGCCTTTCTGAGGTTTTTGTAAACTCTTTTTGCAATTGTACTTCCGTCTAGGCAGCTCTTAATCCACCTAAAACCTGACTAATCAAGTGCTATATGTTTAGTGATAGCCCATATGTGTTATTATATGTTTATTAATAAAGAAAAGAAAACAATCAGATGTTTGTTTGTGTTAATGTGATGGTGAAGCTAGGTGTTTTCGACCGTTTACCAATATCCCTATTGTCTTACTATGGGCAAAATATAAGTACATGACATGCAAGAGGGTATGTAGTAGTACTCAAACATGTACATTCCTGGAATACATAGCGATTTTGCCAGTGAATTTGTCGATATGTTATGTATGTTTTGATTTGGTAAACAACTCAAGTTTGGGGAAGTTGTTGACGTTGTCGACCGTGTGCCACACAGCATTAGTTTGTGGCAAATATGTATGATATTATATATATATATATATATATATATATATATATATATATATATATATATATATATATATATATATATATATATATATATATATATGTATATATATATATATCATATCAATGTATGTATGATATTATATATATATATATATATATATATATATATATATATACATATATATATATATATATAATATCATACATATTTGCCTTTATATATATATATATATATATATATATATATATATATATATATATATATACCGTCGTTATATATATTGTATGGAGTAGACATTACTTGATGTGTGCACAATTTAAATTGACCCAATTATGCTATTTTGAAGGTGTTTTAAACATGTACACGGTAGGTATCATGGTTACACGGTTAGCAACGTAGCACTGGTGTGATACTACTACTATACAATACTAAGTTAAACTTTTAGAACTTTTAACCGCAACCACACTCACCCCAAATGCATAATACCAAAACGCTGCGCCACTATTATATCCCCCATATGATGCCCATGAAAAGACATTTCAAATTAAGGTATGAAAAGCAATATGTGTTGTGCTTGTACCGATACACATGGCAACAAACAAAAACACATCACGACCAGTGAAGGTGGATTTCGGATTGTTTTGCACAGTGAGATACATGGTTTCGGCATTTTGTACATGCCCATTTGAAGTCGCCATACAATTACTTAGCTCTCGGATTTCAAATGAAGAAAAGTAATTTTGCAGACCGACAACTTGCCTTTGTAGTATATTGGCGTTGCAAGTCTACATAAAGTATGGAAGTTCTTAGACATATTTATAAGTTTGTAATTACATATCATTTAACCCGCATCCTACACGGGTACCTACGCACGTACCGTTGTTGCGCTTACATTTTTCCGGTCGTTAAAAACGTTCGTGTTAATTTGCAACAAATAACTTTGCTGAGCGGTTATAAATTATATATCCTAACGAACAACCCGCAGTATTTATACCATAAATGTTTTCTCTTTTCGCTGGACATTGATGATTTTACATATATCTCGCATGTGCAGAAACGTCAATCGGAACGTTTATTACGCCGGGAAATGTAAGCGCTACACCGCAAGTCATACCGTATTAATATACGTGTTTACTGGCAGTTGTATAAAGCCCACGGTGTAAAGGAGTTACGGAATATATTCGTTCTAGTAACTGGTAACAGGCACATTTTGTCAGGCAGCAGATCATTTAATATATGTGTGCCAACTTTAACTTTATGAAAATATTTTTGACAAATGCTATCCCGTGTTTCAACATATCCATATTTAACACTTCTAACTATCTCCGCCTAACCCAACCAGGAAATATAAATGTTAGTGCCCTTTTTTGTATATCTTCAATATTGTCAGACGAATATTGTTGCAAGTTAGTGTGCCATACAGAACATGCATGTTCTAAAACTGGTCTCATCACCCTAACATATACACGGACCAGAGCTTTCTGTGTAATTCCTGCACGCTTTAATTGATATAAAATGTACAATTGTTTATCGACCTTTTTCACAATATGTTACACGTGTTTGTTCCATGTCAGATCCTGAGAAATGGTCACACCTAACAGTGTGGCATGGCAAACTTGTGCTATATCCCTCCCATCAATCTTTATTGTCGGGATAGTCCTTCTGAAATTGCCATCTTGTGCAACACTAATTATTATTTCTTTTGATTTTTCCAAATTAATGTTCATGTCATTCTGTTCTGTCCAGCTAGCAGCAATATCAACCGACTCTTGTATAACATATACACCCTTTCTGTCGCATACTTCAAATAACATACTGTTATCTATATATCTATATAATGGAACAGTCGTTCTTAAATCGAAAGGAGACATTTAGGCCCAGACGATGTCCCTTGCGGTACTCCCTCATTGGGAAGACCAGAATGGGAATATTAATTTCCTTGTTTTACTCGTTGAGCTCTGTCTAATAGAAATGTTGCCATCCATCTTAAAATGTGTGCGAGCAACCCATACGACTGTAGTTCTATATAATAACACAAGATGAGTAATAAAATAAAACGCTTTGCAAAAGTCTACCATTACAACTCTGACGTTCTGCTAATTCTTCCAAATTGCTTAGCATCAATTTAATCTCTCCAAGGCTTTAAAAGAAATACATACGCTTATCACATACTGCTCCGGTAGTTCCTCGTTAACGGTGAACACCTTGTGACTTTTATTTAAACGAGGTAAATTATCACTCACAAACACAAAGAAATCATTCATTGTATTGGCCAATAAGTCACAATCACCATCCCTTGTTTTGTTAGCTAGAACTTGCATGCATGAGTTGCCATTTGTTTTGAGTCCCATTATTTTGTTATATGCTCCCACCAAGCGTGGGATCCCGATTCGTGCTGTAATTTGTGTTTGGTAACAATTTTGAAGCGGATCAATTGACCTGGTTTAAGTAAAGAGACAGTTTTGTCTACCTGGGTGGAGCGATATGTAGGAATGGAAATGCGGAGACCAAAGGATGACAACAAGGGTAAATGCTTGGAGGAAAGTCGAAGGGTGATGGGAGACAGACTGCTACCAGGTAACGCTAAAGGTAAAGTGCTCGCCTCATGTGTTATCCCAGCGTATATATATGGCTTAGAAACGGTGTCACCAACATAGAAACAACAGGAGGAACCGCAGTTTTGCGGAAACTGGATAAGAAGACTCGTGGGAGTGAAGAGAGTGGACATTAAAAATAATTACGAACTGAGAGTAGAGGTTGGTGTTAAGAAAAGTTCTAAGGATAATATGGTACTTGGTACTGCGGTGTAGCGCTTATATTTTCCCGGCGTTGTATATGTTCCGATTGACGTTTCTGGGCATGCGCGATATACGTAAAATCATCAATGTGCAGCGAAAAGACAAAACATTTATAGTATAAATACTACGGTTGTTCGTTAGCATGTATATAACCTCTCAGCAAAGTTATCTGTTGCAAATTAACACGAGGCAAACAAGTTTTGAGGCATATTTTGATAGCAAGCGTAAATCACGTGACAGTAGTGCGCCATAATCCGTGACAGTGATTTATAATACAAAAACGTAATATGTTATTGCATTGAACGACATTTTAAGAAACTGTTCACAGTAATCATCATAGGAGAGTTAACGAACATATAGTGGCATTTATACAAAAAATGTTGTTCGCTGGACATTGATGATGTTTACATAATAATTGCACATGCGCAGAAATGTCAATCGCAACATTTTTAACGACAGGAAAAATGTAAACGCGATAGCGATATCACATGTACTGATATTATACGATGTTTTGATGAGTTAATTGTATTTTATTGTATAATGTCAATCCAACTCAGTTGGGTAGCCAATAAAACTTGTGATATTACTAAAACATTTCCCCGTATCCTCCATATCTCCCTTTCTTTTCCAAACTGGGACAATCAGTCCCGATCTCCATTCCTGTTCAGCAATGTGTTGTCCTTCACGCACATGCACACGCACACGAACACGCACACCCGCACACACGCATACACGCACACACGCACACACGCACACACGCACACACGCACACACGCACACACGCACACACGCACACACGCACACACGCACACACGCACACACATATATATATATAATAATTATATATATATATATATAATAATTATATATATATATATATATATATATATATATATATATATATACAATCTTTCGTACATTATGATACAAAAGTATGTTATGTTATACAATATATATATATATATATATATATATTATATATATATATATATATACATATATATACATATATATATATATATATATATTGTGTTTGTGTGTTTGTGTGTTTGTGTGTGTGTGTGTGTGCGTGCGTGCGTGCGTGCATGCGTGCGTGCGTGCGTGCGTGCGTGCGTGCGTGCGTGCGTGTGTATGTGTATGTGTATTAACCCCATTGTGGGCCCGACGGAACACGAATCGTGTGCTCACATTTCCGTCGACGATGAATGCAGGAGTTCCGCCGACCGTTATGACTTTACGACTTGCCCAGGATATGTCCATTCCCCGAGAGCTTCGAGAATATTGGTAGCTGCTAATGTGACATGCTATAAAAACTGTGTGTCAGTAGATAACATATCTATTTATAAGACATTTCCGTTACAGCCATTCTATGGTGCTGCAGTTTTCTTGTGTTGGTATCGCAAGCCACACGGTATGAATTCACCGACCGATAACACAACTATGGAAAGTGGGCTTCTGGTTATATCCCAGCGGTGGCGTTGATTCCTACTCAACCTGGAACATATCCTATCTCCATGATATATCTATCTACTGCGATCGGTTTACCCTTGTTGATACTCGAGACATGAGTTGAGATCTGACTTCCTAACCACTGCGATCGTGCTTCCCTTGTTGCTGCCCCAGGCAGAGGGTGGACCCGATTAGTGCTGGCGCGTATCCTATATCCTTGACTGATCTCTCTACAGCGGTCGTGTTTCCTTTGTACCTACCGCAGGCACAGGGTGGAATTGAATTAGTCCTGGCGAGAGTTCTATCTCCTTGTCTGATCTATCTGCAGGACAGCAATCAGTTTGCCTGTTTACCTACCGCAGACCTTTGGTGGCTG
Organism: Oasisia sp. SBJ-2009; assembly: GCA_964017155.1. NCBI lineage: Eukaryota > Metazoa > Annelida > Polychaeta > Sabellida > Siboglinidae > Oasisia > Oasisia sp. SBJ-2009. Next base: position 37,311,490 of record OZ024865.1, read on the forward strand.
CCAGGGCTACGATTTCATACAAGTCCTAAGACTTTATCGAGTACGTTATTTTTACCACCTTACCTGATGTCTGTTATGATTTTCATCACACGACTGCTTTTATAGACACAAGCAATAACACAGCTATTACTAGGATATTTTATAGCAGTGTCTTTACTACCTTTTGCTTTAAAACATTATTAATTTGTTCAATATACACACATTTAAGAAAAGGCAAGAAACAATTACAAGAAACGACCGACCGACCGACCGACCGACCGACCGACCGACCGACCGACCGACCGACCGACCGACCGACCGACCGACCGACCGACCGACCGACCGACCGACCGACCGACCGACCGACCGACCGACCGACCGACCGACCGACCGACCGACCGACCGACCGACCGACCGACCGACCGACCGACCGACCGACCGACCGACCGACCGACTGACCGGCCGACCGAACGATCGTCCGACCGACCGACCGACCGACCGACCGACCGACCGACCGACCGACCGACCGACCGACCGACCGACCGACCGACCGACCGACCGACCGACCGACCGACCGACCGACCGACCGACCGACCGACCGACCGACCGACCGACCGACCGACCGACCGACCGACCGACCGACCGACCGACCGACCGACCGACCGACCGACCGACCGACCGACCGACCGACCGACAGGTCCTCATAAACATAAGAAACACTTATTATTAACAAAACACGTAGTAGAAATGTGAGTCTAAAACAATGTACATACGACAATATGTAGAATGTGATATTACATGATATCACAATTATTCACTCGTTCGATTAACTAATAATAAATGCGTATACAAATACGTAATATCTAAAATTAAAGTCAAATGCATTGTTGAAAATTGATCTATATTTATTCCAATCCGGCGGTTTACGTTATATATTTGAAATGCATTCATGTTGTTATAAATAGTCTCGCTAAGTTTTTGCCGTTCAGTATATTAGTAACAATCCCTAAAGCAACCCGTACGACATTCGGGCGAATGTATTCCTTGCAGACGTTAGCGACAAGTTCAAATATTTCGTAACTGTAATTTGACATATATCCCTGGAGGTTTATTATATGAAATGATTCGTTCTGCATACCGTGGAAATGTATTCTGGTAAACATATGTTGCCATACATCGTGTAGATAGTATCTATATTTAGTAGAGTATTCTTGTGCCAATTTTCTTATCATTCTCAAAAACATTAGATTGGGCGTATTGATATGCGAGTAGTTCCCCGTAATCTACACCTGTTTTATGTTTCCATATACCTCCTAGCCTAAGCAGACCGATGATGCAGGACATATGAATAGGGCAAATACAAATATATTTGTATTTAAGGTGCAATATGTTAGAACAGTAAGCAGTGCATGTAAACAGTAATACGTGCAAAAGAACAACGTATATCTAAACTAGTGCAAAGTATGCACAATAGTTCTTAAATGCATCTAGGCTGTTTTATTTACAACGTGTTGTGGGTGGGACTTCCATAGTCGAATTGTACTTTGTACTTTCAAACACCACAACGCGATCGTTGACTGTGCCGCGGTCACAATGGAACAATGACTACCGTGTTCTGACGATGATTGATTACCGGTTATGATAGGGTTCTGACACTATGTTGGCTCGACGTTCGTTCGTGTTGCGGTCTGCGAGATTTACATTTGATACTGTCAGTAATAACGTATTATCTGATTACCTGTCAAATTCGTGTAACCCCAAACCATATCACTCATGTGCACATAGTTATAGCGATAACATGCTGTCATGTTTTGATATTAGCTCACATTATATTTTAACGTAACCCAAGTCTTGATGGATAGGCAAAACGGTGGCACTGACACTTTGTAGCCTAAAACAAACTACGTATTTGAAGAGGGCAAAGACATTTCAAGTCCAAAAATGTATATCAGCCGATATCGACGAAGTTCTTGTGGTTCGTCGTTAGGAATTTTGATAATATTCAATCAAATGCTACCGAAATAGCTCAACTGTTCCTACGTCCGTGAACATTTTCATCAAGTTGGAAGTATACTATTCAAGTACAATTTCTGATTACACAACTAATCATATATAGTCATTTCGTCCCTACGTTGTTTCAAATAATGTGGAAAATATGCATTTGGATCGCTCATCCTAGCGTAATAATATTATGTTATCGTGCAACAATTGTCCTTCAAGTGCAGTGAAATGGGGACTGAGCCTGGTTATAACTCTCAATCGGTTAATTTTGTAACTAGGGGTATATAGTTCGGCTCTCTTTATTGGGTGTAATGAGGTATTTTTGGGTACACCCAGTTTTGCATATATATTACTAAAATCGTAGGAAGTATAGTTGATCTAATGGTGTTTCTGAGGTTTTTGTGAACTTTTTTGCAAGCGTAGTTCCATTTAGACAGCTCTTAATCTACTTACACCCTGACTAATCAAGTACTATCTGTTTAGTGATACCCCACACGTATATATGTTGTGGTGCCCAATTATTAATAACACAATTAAAACAATAAGATGTTTGTTTGTGATAATGTGTTGGTGAAGTTAGGTGTTGTCGACCGTGTACCATTATGTACCTAATGTCTTACTTAGGGTCAAATAGAAGTTCATGACATGCTTTAGGATTTTTAGTTGTACTCTAACATGTACATGTACATACCTGGAATACATAGCGATTTTGCCTGTAAATTTGTCGATAATTTGTTTATGTTTTGTTTTGGTTAACAACTCAAGTTTAGGATAGTTGTTGACGTTGTCGACCGTGTGCCTTACACCATTAGTTTGTGGCAAATATTTATGATATTAGAAAGATATATGTTGATATATACAAGAGTATGTTACAAGCTAACAGAGTAATCCATTACAAAATTCAAAACATTTAACTTAGTATTTTAGGACATCCCACCAATAGTATGTTGCTGACCATGTACCAATGTTACCGACCGTGTGCACCCTTAAAACACCATAACCTAGTCTAATTGGGTCAAAATAAACTGTGTTCGCATTAAATAACGTCTGCAGCTCCGATAATGATATATAACGACCGTTAAGGTAACAATATGTTGTTTTAAAACAATATCCGGTGTAAATGAATTAAACTGGCACGACACTACTTCGGGACACTCAACTGCAAAAGGCTACATACATATAGACGTATAACTAATTATTGATGTAGAGAAAATAAACACATAGTGAGTTGCCCAAATTTAATAAATACTATTTTCAACGACGGTGAACCACTGCGATCGTGCTTCCCTTGTTGCTGCCCCAGGCAGAGGGTGGACCCGATTAGTGCTGGCGCGTATCCTATATCCTTGACTGATCTCTCTACAGCGGTCGTGTTTCCTTTGTAGCTACCGCAGGCACAGGGTGGAATTGAATTAGTCCTGGCGAGAGTTCTATCTCCTTGTCTGATCTATCTGCATGCCAGCAATCAGTTTGCCCGTTTACCTACCGCAGACCTTTGTTGGCTGCCAGGGTTACGATTTCATACATGTCCTAAGACTTTATCGAGTACGTTATTTTATCACCTTACCTGATGTATGTTTACATTTTCATCACACGACTGCCTGTGTAGCCACAATCAATAATACAGTCATTGCTATGCGATAGTATCGCAGTTTCTTTTCTTTTTACGATAATACATGACTTAGCTTATTTAATATACCCGCAGTTTTTAAATAATTGTTTACAATTTGTCCATGGAGTGTTTTTCATGTTAGACTTTTTGTTAGTTGACAATCACTAAGACAAACAACGTTTATTGTCTGTTAATTGTCACTGTCGCCTTCATATATATATATATATATATATATATATATCTATATATATATATATATATATATATATATATATATATATATATATATATATATATATAGATATATATGTATATATGTATATATATATATATATATATATATATATATATATATATATATATATATATATGTATATATATTATATATATATATATATATATATATATATGTCATCTTATATACTAGGGTGAAATTACACAAATTGTGTATTTCTTAACACACTGTAATTTTATTCCGACCGAACGACCGAACGACCGACCGAACGACCGACCGACATTGACAAATCCATATATATATATATATATATATATATATATATATATATATATATATATATATATATATATATATATATATATAAATGCCTTACATATTAACAGTTGGCTATGATACGCCTTAAACATAATGACAGTAATTCTTAGCTCCACAATATTGCGGACTTCATTGTGTTACTTTGTTTACACATGTCTGTTGAAAATACTTAATGTATATACCTCCTTTTAAAAGGCAATATATAGCATATCTTCAAAATTACCCTAAACAAGATTTAAATAGTCTTTTATGAGTCTATCCGATGAAAACCAGATCAAGCAAGTAATATTTAAATATGATTTGAGTCAAATTAACATACTAATTGTCTTACGTCCCTTCAACCTAAGAAAATTATTATGTTACTTTGAGTCAGATTGATATAAAGTTATTTGGTTAGCAAATGTACCAATAACTATTTTAATATGTAGGCCAATAATTGAGGGAATAGGACCTGATACATTGACAATTGCAAAAGTTATTGGGCGTCGACCCGGTTTTAGACCTATTTTCCACCATCGCGGTGTTAACAACAATAACATTATCACCGTTAAATGATTTACTTTCGAAATCACACCAGCGACAGCACTAACAGCGACAGCGTCATCACCGACAAGGTCAGCATCGACAGCGTCAACAGCGTCGACAGCGACTCTCGACTAGTGACACTGCTGTCATAAATGCCCTCACTCTAGAGGGGTATACTTTCCGTTACCCCCCGCGTACCGAAAGACGGGGCGTTGGAGTAGACGTTCTGTACATGTCGTCGTTTCATTTGTGCTCATCGATGCCTTTGTCCGCTACATCATTCGAAGGGCTAGCACTAGTACCTCACGTTGGCAAAGCGGGATCTGTCATACGAATTGTGACGGTATATCGACCGCTTTCGACCGGACGGAAATCAGTATCATTTAAAATTGACATCGATAAGTTCAGCATTGTGTTAGAACGTTGTGCCACACACCAAACCGATTGTGTAATATTGGGTGATTTCAACGTACACTATGGTGACGATAGAACCAGTAACACTCGCTAACTTCACTGAACTCCTTCAAGAGGCTGATTTTAAACAACACGTGAGAGAAACGACACGTGTTGGTGATCATATCTTCGACCTTGTCATTACGCGAAATAGTCATAACATAATATATTCTACATCCGTTGAAACGTTGTTAACAGATCACCACGTTATCCGATGCGACCAAGAAGAGAGATCAGATATATAAAATATACGACCATTAACAACGCCAATATAGTGTCTGACCTCATAAACTCAGACGTTTTCATGATTGCGTCGATGAACTCTCCACGCAGTACATCGCTACCATTGTTGGGTTGATTGACTCACACGCACCTCATATCACTCGTGTTATCTTCGTCCGACCCAAGACACCGTGGTACAACAGTGAGTTATCAGATGCAAAGCGAGCACTCCGGCGAACTGAAAGGCGGTGGCGACAGGCACGAATCCTACTGCATAGAAATATTTACACGAGTTTGCGAGACGTCTACAGAGCAAAGTTAGTAGCTGCTAAATCTTCGTTTTTCTATGAGAAAATATGCGAGTCTGCCTGTGATGTGAAGGCCATGTATCGGAGTAACGAATGAGATCACCGGACGAAAACAGCAACCAGTGCTACCCAAACGCAACGACTCTCATGACAATTTGGCGGGAAGTTTTCGAGGACATTTCTCCGAAAAGCTTACGAATGTCCGCAGTACAATGTATCAGCAAGACGCCAATTGACAACAGTCATCACTACCATTGTACTCTGTCAACATTCACACCCACAATCGCCACTGCTATTGTTCGAGTTGTGAACAAGTGCCCTTCAAAATATGTGCGCTCTATATCATTGGCCGACTACACTGTTAGAAACAAACATCAATATTATTGCACCAGTGTTAGCGAATATAGTCAATATGTCATTAAAATCTATAACTGTACCAGCTGAAATGAAGCATGCGCCGGTCACTCCCTTGCTCGAGAAGACAGGTCTGGACGCAAATGATATCAAGAATTACCGCCCTATATAACATCTTAGCTTTGTCTCAAAATTGTTAGAGAGACATGTCGCGGTTGCCCTTCGACGCTACATTGAAGACAACAACTGAACTGTGGTGTACCTCAGGGATCGGTACTTGGTCCGTTCCTGTTTACCATATACTGCCACTCACTGCCATAATGGCTAGACATCACTGTATGCCGATGACACTCAACTTTATATTGACTTCCCTCGAAACCAGCCTTGTGACGCAGATGCAGATATTGCTACTCGCCAAATCTAAGCATGCACCACCGACATCAAGCGTTGGATGACGAGCCACCAACTGCTGCTGAATGATAGCAAGACCGAAACAATTGTTTTCTACGCCCGTAACGCCAGAGTCCCACCTGCAATTACGACAGTCGACGTGTGTGGGTGTCATATAGCGGTTCAGCCGACAGTATGGGACATCGGCATTTTCCTGGACAGCGGAATGAACATGTCGATGCAGGTTGCGCGTACATGTCAGGATGCTTACTTCCAACTGCACAACATCGCCAAGGTACGCCACTGCCTAATCATTGATGCGTGCAAAACAATCGTCCACGGTCTAGCGACATCGAAGCTAGACTAGGGAAATGCAGTGTTATGTGGCATCAATGGACGATTGTTGCAGAAACTGCAACGAGTGCAAAATTCGGCGGCGCGTGTAATTACGCAGCAGCGGCGCCGAGACCACCTCCACATCACGCCAGTGTTGATAGCGCTACACTGACTGCCGGCTCCATGGCGCATAACATACAACATACTGGTTTTGAACTTCTGAGCGATACACGACATAGCGCCCGAATACATCGCTGACATGATTACGGAATATACGCCGGGTCGCCAGCTTCGCGCCGCCGGAAGCCATCTTCTACGAGTACCACGCCACAATTTAATGTACTGACTGTTAATGTACTGACTGTGCTGGGAACCGTGTTTGGTATCGGTTTTGATGACCAGAATGACCACAACAATGGCGGACAATACCTGTGATACGCGTGCGAACTATTGTTGTCACTACGGCCACGGTCCGCTTCACCTCAATCGTCGTTTGCCGCCGAGTTACCCCCTGAATGCAAGTACGGTACTGCCTAACTGCGTGGCTGCTTTGAATATACTATATGGGACACCTCATGCAGTAGCGTTTACGACCTCGTTGACACTGTCACTGATTACATGAACTTCAGTGTATACACGATACTGCACAAACAGTGTGTTACAATATATCCTAATGAAAAACCATGGGTGACTAAAGTCGTAAAGAAATTGGTGAAAGTCAAGCAATATGCATTTCAGACAGGTGATAGAATGTCATTAAAGATGGCTCAGGCAGAACTAAAAGCCTGTGTTAGGAAGTGTAAAGAAGACTACAAAATTGAGATACTGGAGCAATTTAAGCAGAACAACACTAAACAAGCATGGCACAGCGTCAAGTCAATCCTTGGTTGTAATAAATCGAAGAAACGCTGCTCTGCTTCAAACTCCACCGAATTTGCTAACGATTTAAACACCTTTTACTGCCGCTTCGACTGTCACGACTTTGAAGTCGAGAGGAACTGGGCTATCCAATATGCTAACTTACTACCAGAGAACACGTTCGAGATATCAAGAGATGCTGTAGCCAGTGTTTTAAGAATGTGAAAGTAAACAAAGCTGCTGGCCCTGACAAAACAACGGGAAAGCTAATTAAGACCTGTCATCTGCAATTGTGTAGTGTTTTTCATGTTTTTTTTTTTCAACTATTTGTTGAACTGGATGAGATTCCGCTTCAGTGGAAAACCGCAGAGATGGTGCCAATATCTAAGAAGCATTAGCTGTTCTTCTTAATGATTATATACCTATCGTTCTCATCACATCACTGGTGATGAAATCGTTCGAGAGCATAGTATTGAAATATATGCTCCCCAGGTTGAACATCTATTTGACCCGTTGCAATTTGCGTACAAAACTAAACGTTGTGTTCAAGACGCCACCTTGTCAATGTTAAATATCATACTTGAGCACCAAAGATTGTACTTCCTCAGAATATCCAATGCCTTGCATATAGACTGAAATATTTTAGTTGTGTTCCACGATTCATTTGTAAAACGTGTAATGACGTTCGGTCTCAGTCAAAAACAGAGAAAAACTAAACAGAATATACACCATTTCTTGCCAGATCGCTATATGCTGTACACCCTATACCAGTATGGAACAATTGTACATGTCAAGAACACTGCAAATGGCACCAACATCTTATCTTACCCCACCCACTTCTTACACGACCATTACAACCGTATCCCCTCTGGAAGAAGGTACATAATGCCAACTGTAAAAACCCAGCGAGCCCTTCAATCCTTCATTCAATCCTCCATCTAATATCTGAGTCAGCCTCAAAGAAATTAATCGTTGACCTATCACAGTTTCTACCGCTGCCAATGCAGTGTTGTTTTTATCATCTTTATTAATTCATTAATTTATCTTATTATAATATTGTCATATTGTGTTAGCATATTTATTTATTCCAATATTATATATAAATATATATATATATATATATATATATATATATATATATATATATATATATATATATATATATATATATATATATATATTAGCTACGTTAACATATTTTCCTGCTAGATGTTATTGTATTGTATTGTATTGTTATTGCATTACTGTGTGACGTAAATATTGTGTTTTTAAGCAACCTCCAAAGTGCAAAATGTATTTTCACACTATGATTGGACAATAAAGTTATTATTATTATTATTATTAAACTTGTTTTATACGGAACAATTAGTTATCATACATTAGTCAATATATCCTAAAAATTAAACTTACCAATAACAGCGACACACAGCACTGATATCAACAGCAGCCCCCGCCGAAATTCTCTTTTCATCTTCGAATTGTGTCAGTTCGTATATTGCATGCGTTTGAACCTGTAAACATTAGGTCCTACATTATGCCACTCTGGTCAATGCTTATCATGTAGTACCCATAATGCCTATAAGCGATTCGGTTTATAGTCTCACAAAATAGGAAGAGCCCTCAAAATACGTAAGGAGTCATATTGAAATATGCACATGGAATGTCACATAAACTATTACGTGGTAAAGCAGCAGTTGCCACAATTAAGGAATATCTTCACCAGAAAATCAGATAGTACTATTATGTTTTCAGGTGATGATCTAACTTAATTTAATAACAGCACAAATTTGAATTTTTTAATTGTCTTCATCCGTCTAATCGTTAAAACCTTTTATAATTTTCATTACGAAGATCGTTATCGTCATCTTTATCATATACGGTATCATTATCACTTCTAAAATATGTTCTTTATGTTATTTAAGGGGTAGAAGAACAATGAACGTTGATAAACAACGGATGGTGTACGCTAATGACAATACAACACTTACCCGTGTTGCGCGTCTTCTCAGGTCGCTTTCATACTGACGAAGACGTTTCTAGTCGGACGCTAAGGCGTAGCACTGGAGGCTCTTTTACTTCGTTGTATACGTCTTGGGTTACTTCTCGCGTGCCAGCGGTGAGAGACGTGACGTATCTAGCTGCTGCATAATCAATTCACCGAGCAGTTATTTACATATGAACAGCAATCTACGTTCTGCTATTGGCGGTTAATAATAGAGAAGGTCGACGCAGCGGTGTCAGTGTTATGAAAACTTACGAGCAGATTACAGTGGCACATTGCTGGTAGCGTGATATTCGTGTAAAACTAGTTATTTCACTTGTGAATGATCAGACGTTGCTGGTACACGTGATTCTATGATATTCCTAAATAACAGATTAGAGGCTGTTATCTGAGAAGACGAGGACAACTAGAAAACACGCAATGTATTACGGATAGACTTGAACATGTTTTCATTCATGGCCACACGAAATGCAGTCTATGGAATACCATTGGTTGTTTAGAACCAAACGCCAGTGAAGCGTGTCGATCGTTGTGTCAACACAGAAGTCCCCGGCAGTGCGCGGCGGCAGTCAGATCGTCGGGCGGGTGACGACTGCAACCATCACAATAACTTGGCAGCGAGATGTTTGTGTGTGGTCGAGTGCTACTGTTTGTTGTTCTCTTGGCGGTATGTCAGAGTGTTGTGGGAGGATGGGGAGTTCATTTTGGTGGACCGAACATAATATGTACAGAGGTTGACTGCGAATGGGGTGGCTGGTCGGGCTGGGGCGCCTGTAACCAGCCGTGTGGTAGTACGGGAACTCAATACCGGCGCCGTAGCATTTCGAGACATGCCGATTGTCATGGAGACGGTTGCTCAGGCTCAGACAGTGACTCCAAATCGTGCAACCCGGGCTGTGTCCACGGCACGCCACAGCCCGGAAGATGCATCAACTGTCCGGCGGTCTACTGGGGGACGTGTTGTGACCGACGTAAGTTGTATGTTATGTATTATCTTAGAAGGACAGAGATTGTGCCGATAGCATAGACTCACGCACACTACCACGTATACACGTATGTTCGCAGCATGTACGTGCGTATGTATGTACGTGTGTTCATTATGTATGTATGTATCGTTTGTGAACCCACATCTCTGTTAGGGTTTCGTGTATCAGTTTGGTAATGTGTTTGTGATCTTGCGATTCGTTAATATGTTTCGTAAACTAATGCCCCAGTCACACTGCCACGTATTGGCCGCGCCGTTGTGCCCCGTTTCTGATCGTCACGTTCTGGGTAAATGTCACATCATAACGTAACACAACGTAGCAGAAACGCAACACACCACAGTACACGCGTTCTGTTCTACGTTGTAGCCACGTGTTATTACGTGGTACCAAGTTGTTGCCACATTCTAGCACGTTGTACCATCTTGCTGCCTCGTTGTGTTACGTTGTAGGGAAACGCAAGTGAATTTGAACATGCTCAAAAATAAAATGTCCAGTTCACGTTTTGTCACGTTTTAGCCACGTTGTTCCACATTTGCTCACGTTATAGCCAGGTTCTGCCACGTTTCGTGAAGTAGCTAAACGTGACGGCCAAAACATGACACTATGACTGGGTTATAAGATCTCACTATTTCAAAAGGCTCCGAGCGATGTATTTGTTTATATAGCACTGGCATATACGTGTTTTCTTAAGATAATGTATGTATTCCAGGAATAAAAAGCTGAAATAGCTAGAATGTTTAAAGGGAAAACAAAGTCAATGTTTGGATGATATGGGATTAACAGAGTTAATAAAAAGTAACAACTTCCAACAACAATCATATTTTTAACGTCAGTGGTTTACCAGGAAAAAAATGTAAAACACCTAGACATAGAAAGTCTACAGACTACGCCATTTTAGAAACAAAATGACGTCAGAGAGTCTTCTTGGTCGGCGTGAACTGTGCATGCATATTATTATCTGTTGCTTTCTAACCTAACCACGAAAACGACCGCCAACAGCCGCCAAACTTCTCCCCACATTTCTTACATACATATACATACACTACATTACAAAAAATCACTTGTATTCGTCTAACGAAGAAAATTCACAACAGAAACGCAAATCTTGGCGAACGGCAACTCGACAACTTCGACTACCGTAAACTCGCTATTATAAGTTAGCTTTACACAAAATACCGCTAGATGGCGCGCGAATATTTATTAACCTTACTGCATTCGCACGCGCGAATTAGTTTAATTAATTATAAATAATATAATAATAATTAGCTGCATCACTATGATCTGCAGAAAATGCTAAACGGCAAACTAAGGCAACGCTTTGGTGATATGGGTCTAATAGAGTTGATAAAAAATAACAATTTAATATACAAATATATAATGTTATTAGTTTATTTTATATAGCGCCAAATCCACAATTCTCTTCTCTTCTATTCAACATACTGTTATTAAAGTATATGCAATAATAAGAATGCTACCCACAGGTAATATTTAAAAATAAATATTAAAAATACATGTGTCTGCATAATTATGCAAAATTGCCTATTAGTTATAAAAGAAAAAGGAAATTACGTGTTTTTCAATGAAGTCACATTGTTTATTTTATCAATATTTCTATAAACATCCCGCGTGTACTGCGAGCATGCAAGCTTATATTGCATAAGCGATGTTTTAACAATAATAACTAAAACAATAACATGTTAATATTACTGTTTTTAAATCCTTCTTTTTCTACCACCATAATATTTCCCATATATTCATATTCCTTTTTACATTTTAGTGATTTATTGTTCCGATAATTAATAAAGTGTCTTGTTCAAAAATAATAATTATTACATATCTGATGGTGGAAATGTCATTCATGAGTAGAACAAATAGCTTCAGTAATATGTTCTTATGCATAATGGTTGTGTATGTGCTGAATGAAAATAATTATTACGTCGTACTTATTTTACTACTTTAATTATTTATTACTATTAACCATACTTTTATATTCATTTATTACAATTGTTATGTAATTTGTATGTTTATTTATGACTGATAAGTCAGCTTAGTTAATGATATAGAAACATGTATTTTCATTATTTATTTTTAAATAATATTATCTGTGGGTAGTTTTCTCTTTATTGTATTTTTAATAGCATTATTTTGTAAAGCGCCACAAACAATTATGGATGTGGCGCTACATAAATAAAATATTATATTATAATAAAAAAAATTGTTTGTTTATTTAATATAGCGCCACATCCAATTTAAACTTGTTCATGGCGTTTTACATATATTAAAATGCTAAACAACAAATACACACCAGAAGAAAAAAACATAAATATACTAGAAACAAAAAAATAAAATATCAATATAAAAATAATAAAACTTATAATTTCCTGCAAATCATAGTGATGATAATAATTAATTATTATTATTATATTATTTATAAGTAATTAAACCATTTCGCGCGTGTGAAGTAAAACAATTAAATATTCGCAGTCAGAAACGTGGCGTCTAGCGGTATTTTGTGTAAAGCTTTTAAAAGCGATTTTACGGTACCGCTGGGCGGCCGAACAAGTTGTACTCGAGGTCTGCGCGTTTTTGTGTGTGAATTTTCTTCGTTAGAGGAATGCAAGAGATTTTATTACATAACATAGTGTATGCATATGTATGTAAGATATGTGAGGAGAAGTTTGGCGGCTGTTGGTGGTCGTTTTGATGGTTAGGTCAATCAAATCGGGTCGTCTAGGATCCGCGCTGTGTCTGTGACTGTCCAAACGAATCCACCGAACCACTGTTTCAGTTCTGCTCGATTCATAGGTTAACAAGAAGGCATCTTACTGATACTGTCTTTCACTGTACTATTACTATAAGCGTTTGAGAAACAGTGTGACATATTGATGTCGCGATTTCGTTGTAAACCGACGTAAGGCAACTTTTAGCGTACCGCTTGGCTCTCTGTTACGACAGCTGAACCAGCAGACGACTCTCTGACGTATTACTTTTCCAAACTGCTGGGTTGTGATTGGTTGCAAGGTCCAAGATGGGCCGGTTCATGGTGTCGGTGATTTAGCTAGATTTTCCCACTTTAAGACCACTTTCTGAGGTAACCACTAAGGTGAAAAATTTGATTGTAAATGCAAATGATTAGCTAGTGTAAACTCTTTTAGGTGCATAACAATAAACTGTTGTCTTTTTTTTCACTTTAAATAGGGCAGTGGGATTATACTTCAAGGTTCAGAATTTTCAAAGCAGTTTGGCGTGGATAAATTATCTCTTTCCCGTGCGCTGACGGATAATTCGGGTAGAAAGTTAGAACATATTACAAGAGCAATGACTCCACGAACAACATTACAGTTGACTTATGCATAATTATGAATTAAATAAACCTATTTTACATTCTATAACTTAGACGTATTCAAATGCATTTTAACAAAGTGTACGTAATCAATGCTATGTAAGTCGGACACGAATTCATCAAACTCTGTTATTTTCATAGATTATTTGAGGTATAAACGTTTGCTGTTTGGTACAAGAAGTTATTAATCGATGATGGGATCAAAACAGGGCTATTATTATTATTGCTAATATAATTACACCAGACTGCTGTTTCCGGGCCGGTAATTTAGGTAATTTAGACAGTTTAGTAAAAAGCAATTGTACGTTTTTATATGTTTACATAAAATTAACTCATGCCATAAACGATGGTCATGTTTTACTGAATTGTCGTTATAGAAATTGTTTAAAAAGTCACATGTTCGAGGAGAGGCTTGGTGACTCCAGATTAGTAGGTCATTGTTGTCATAGTTATACCATGTACACAGTACTGATAGATCATCACCACTTGCAACATCGTTCACCGTCAATGGACAACACAGTGAGTTGGTGAATCACAGTTCACTGTGCCACCTCCTTCTTCGACAGCGCATGAGGGACTATGAAAGATGACAGAAGTAGAGGGTAAAGCTGGAACCTTTTGCTCCCACCGTGGAATATACTTTCATCTGCTGTCACTGTAGCAAGACTTGCCTGGCCTGTGTAGGCTTCACCTGATGTCATCGTGGACACATCAGGCGTGGACTTCATCTTTCACGAATATTTGTTTGCGATGCAGAGCAACGGTGATGATGATAATGATGACGATGATAATGCTTGTAAAACGTGCTTCCCGCATACTTTGGATGTTTTTTGCTGATGTGAATAACACGCATTGGGCGAATTCAACGCAATTTAGCTACATGTGCAGTACTATGACTTTTAATGCGTGTGCACGTGTGCAAATGGTTTGTTGTTGACAAGTCACTGTTGATTACTTGCAGCGTGCAAGGTAATCGACAACTGTCAGCTTCTTAACTGCACCAGTGGCACGAACCAGCATTGTGACCGTTGCGAGCACGACAACGGCGGGGAGATGAAGGCCTATCGACTTGTACACAAGGACGGATATAACAACAGAGTGTGTGAACGTGAGTGCGCATTGTACCGATGTAGGATTTAGATATTTTCACTAAACTTGCTTCACGTATATAGATATAGCCACTTGTTAACCAAACTATTGTTCCATCTTTGGAAAGTGGACTCTAGTCTTTCCACATATGACCCCTTAATTTATTATAATGTATTACTTATATTATCATATATTACACAAACATGATTTGAAGGTATGAATCGTCAAGTACCTCTAGAAACAGTACTTTGGGGTACAGATAAAACCGCTTATCACAACCACTGATAAAGTCTACCAACAACATTGGATACATATAATATTAACGAACTATCCAGCAAGAATTATAAAGAAACAAACCCATTAGCACAATTTAATATAGTAATCACTGCAACTACATAGGTCAATACTAGATTACATTGCAGGCAGGTGCATAGTTACTTCAACTATTGTTTTGCAATGTATTATATGCATTTATGTAATTATTATAAATAATAGTAGCCTATCGCAAACCTGAAACAACGATCTTAACAAGTGTTGCGCAACTGTTAAGTATTGTAAAATAGTGCGACATTGAGACAGTTTAAATTGCACGTCATTTTGCAGATGTTGTAGGTGTACACAAGTAATTTATGTGAATCCTTTCTTTCAGAACTATGTTCCTGGAGACAAGACAGCACATTCTGTTACCCGGGAAACTGCCCGGATGTTCCGTCGAGTTGTCAATGTGCGCCTGGGTTCGGAGGGCCCGACTGCTTGACAAGTGAGTGAACATTGAACATTGTCTCACAGTTTCCAATCATGTCTTTGATTGATACGGTTCTCTGTTTTCGTAATCTGGCAATGCCCGCCCGCCCGCCCGCCCGCCCGCCCGCCCGCCCGCCAGCCCGCCCGCCCGCCCGTCCGTCCGTCCGTCCGTCCGCCCGCCCGCCCGCCCGCCCGCCCGCCCGTCCGTCCGTCCGCCCGCCCGCCCGCCCGCCCGCCCGCCCGCCCGCCCGCCCGCCCGCCCGCCCGCCCGCCCGCCCGCCCGCCCGCCCGCCCGCCCGCCCGCCCGCCCGCCCGCCCGCCCGCCCGCCCGCCCGCCCGCCCGCCCGCCCGCCCGCATTACATGTTTCACACCTTTACCAAAAAGCTAGATTGAAGAATAACAAACTGGTAAAGACATAACACAGTTGTAGAATGGTCTTACACTAGAACCCGATAACTGCTACTTTAGGCTGTTCATAAGCAGTTGATGTATCCACACTCATATTAGACGTATGTTTTGCTTCAGTCAGCACAAAACCGAGTATCATGGGCTGCCTGATCACGGCGGAAGTTGACGTTGGATCTAGCGTAGAGAAAGTGGAGATCAGCTGTGCCGACGAATCCAACCCGGTTGTCTACAGCAACGTCGTCGCCACCACGGTGAAGGCAGGGCCACGGCGCCAGGACGTCGGCTGCTGTTTAATTTTTGATAGTGTTTGGGCACGTGATCTTGCAAAACGAGTTGTATATGACCGAATAACAGTTATTCACTGACGAAAAATAAAACAATGTCCTTGATAAACGATCTGCATAAATTTAACAACATTTAACAAGATTGCCACCTAGATAATTATCTCTAGATGACAGGTGGACAAGGACGCCCTTTGACGTATCGAGAGTCCGACATATCTATCAAAGTGTATCCCGCCCTTCTAAGGTGTATGTCAATTTTATAAATGGACATGAGTGTTCACGTGTGGGCGTTAACTTTACATTATCAAACACCCAACTGTAGCTAACGTTTTGTAATGTCTGCTTTGACTATCTGTTGCAACGTGAAACGCGTGATACAATGTCAATAAAGGTACCATCGCAAATAATGACGCACTGTTCACGGGAGTGACGGCAGTGCAGTAATCGAGATAGCAATCGAGAGGGCCGCACGCGTCGGCCGCTGACTCACATCCAAGCCGCCTAATCAGCTACAGGGTCTCCTTTTTCTTCCCACGCTCACTTGTGTGAATAACAAATGTGGCGACTACAATTGTCTGTGTCTTTAGTTGCACATAATTTGGAAACATATTTTTAGCTGCACCTTTTGGGGGTCTGTCTTAGTTATCAACATTTATGGAAGCGTACAATGAGTGCGCCTTTTCAGGACATCATGTGACAGTTGATAATTCACAATGCGTACACTAAAAGGCATAGTCAATTACCTTAACGGCTAGCATGTGATCGGCAAATAATGGGGTCACGTAGCCAAAGACTAAAATAACACGGTGCAGCAGAAAGAGAACAGACTCCCTGGCAGCCTGTTTTTCTCTCTCTGACCAGACATTGCATACACTTCCAGCCAAGAACGGTGTGCTTCGAACAAATACTATGCAAATACTGTCTTATTTCACAGCTATACTGAGTGAATGAATTGTCTTTACACAGTTTGCATAGCAATAAAGGATATAATTCATCATTACAATTTCGATATTTTCATAAGTGAATAGAGTGACCCATCAAACGATGGATCTCGTAGCCAATCAGTTTTGCGTCTTTGTCTAACACACGACCATACCAAGTGTTAGTTTACTTGCAGATCGACTTCAATTCGCGATTCAGGGGTCCGTCTGCGTCATCCTACCCGAAAAAGTACTACATCAACGACTTCAAGGTCGGCATCACAGGAGCGACAATCCATTACACTGTCACCCGAGGTAAGTGACATTGAGGAAAGGTTACCATTTATTAGAGCAATATATATATACCAGTCTAACAATCAACCGTTGTGTCTTGGCACGGAGTTAACCGTGTGTAATATATATATATATATATATATATATATATATATATATATATATATATATATATATATATATATATATACTAACAATTTGGCCAACATTGTTTACCCATTGGCTATTTCCCTTATTAGTGTTACTATTATTATATATTACGTACGTTCAGATAATTTTGCTGACGTTTTTTTAGAACTTCTTTAGTAAGTCTTAGCGCCTTTTCATACATTTATTTGGCTTAAGTAGCTACTATTTTAATAAAGTATTCAATAATATTATATTATTTTTATTTGGCTTAAGTAGCTACTATTTTAATAAAGTATTCAATAATATTATATTACTTATTTATATTTGTTTACGTATATATCTTGTCTAGCTAGGTACGTTTAGCTGTCTCCTTAGTATATGGAGTTCTAATATTTGATTATCTTATTATCTACATTTTAAAAGCTACTACTTGTCAACACTCTCGAACAGAGTTGCCACCTTGCAGCCAGTAATAAAATTGCATGAACAACTGAACTGATTAGCATCTAGAATACACATGCCCATTTTAAATGTGTATTGTTGGCACGTGCTATTCTAAAAGGTAGGTACATATTGTAGGGTTGTCAACTGGAAACACGACAACCACTGAGGTCACTCACAACTGTGATCCCAGCATTACTCAGTCTAACCCAGATACAGGTTTACTAGTCTGCAATCTGCAAACTACGACAATGAACCCACCACTTCAGCACGCCGACAGGTATGGACATTACTGAGCTTTGAGCAAGCGACAGCTTTTCTTGTGATATGAGCCGTCGCTGTTGTTATTTTATTTTAACTACTAATCAAGCACAACTATGACGTTCACATTTATTTCAAATCAATTGGATCATACATTGAAATTTGTTCGAATTACTAACGATATGCAAACTTCCGCCATGTTTCTGTAAGCAATATACACATAGATTGAACAACCGCTATTCCACAGACTTCACTTCGAAGCAGCGACATCGAATGGCGGCTACGTGACGATCAACAATACCGATAACAACAACATTGACCCGGCTAAATACTACTCTGGTCAAACGACAACTCACACAGCTGAGTTGGTCATCGACTTGGTCAAGCCGTTCCACTGTTCCGTCGGGTCAACATGCACGGACAACATGCTGGACAGAGGGTCACCTGTCACCAAGTCCGTAAGTTCGAGGAACCCATCTCATGCACATATATCTTTAAATTATAGCAAGGAACCTATCATACGCAGAACTGTATTTGCTTACATTCTAGCATAATCGTGTAATTAGCGACATATATATATATATATATATAATATGTGTGTGTGTGTATGTCTGTATGTTTGTGTATATGTATGGTTGTGTATCGTGTATCTGTGTGTGAATCTGAGTTTCTCCGTCTGTGTCTGTGTCTGTGTCTGCGTCTGTGTCTGCGTCTGCGTCTGCGCCTGCGCCTGCGCCTGCGCCTGCGCCTGCGCCTGCGCCTGCGCCTGCGCCTGCGCCTGCGCCTGCGCCTGCGCCTGCGCCTGCGCCTGCGCCTGCGCCTGCGCCTGCGCCTGCGCCTGCGCCTGCGCCTGCGCCTGCGCCTGCGCCTGCGCCTGCGCCTGCGCCTGCGCCTGCGCCTGCGCCTGCGCCTGCGCCTGCGCCTGCGCCTGCGCGTGCGCGTGCGCGTGCGCGTGCGCGTGCGCGTGCGCGTGCGCGTGCGCGTGCGCGTGCGCGTGCGCGTGCGCGTGCGCGTGCGCGTGCGCGTGCGCGTGCGCGTGCGCGTGCGCGTGCTTGAGTTTGTGCCTGAGTTTGTGCCATAATTCGTGTTTGTTAGTTTGTTGTGCTTGTGCGTGTTCGTATATGTGTGCGTGTGTGACTCTCTTTCTCTCTTTTTTTTCTTTCTCTTTTTTTCTCTCTCTGTCTCTCGCTTGCTCTCTCTTACTTTCTCTTTCTCTACTTTTCTCTCGAGGCCTGCCTGCCTGCCTGCCTGCCTGCCTGCCTGCCTGCCTGCCTGCCTGCCTGCCTGCCGGCCTGCCTGCCTGCCGGCCTGCCTGCCAGCCTGCCAGCCTGCCAGCCTGCCTGCCTGCCTGCCTGCCTGCTTGCCGGCCTGCCTGCCTGCCTGCCTGCCTGCCTGCCTGCCTGCCTGCCTGCCTGCCTGCCGGCCTGCCTGCCGGCCTGCCGGCCTGCCTGCCAGCCTGCCTGCCTGCCTGCCTGCCGGCCTGCCGGCCTGCCTGCCTGCCTGCCTGCCTGCCTGCCTGCCTGCCTGCCTGCCTGCCTGCCTGCCTGCCTGCCTGCCTGCCTGCCTGACTGCCTGCCTGCCTGCCTGCCTGCCGGCCGGCCGGCCTTCCTGCCGGCCTGCCTGCCGGCCTGCCTGCCGGCCTGCCTACCGGCCTGCCTGCCGGCCTGCCTGCCGGCCTACCTGCCGGCCTGCCTGCCGGCCGGCCTTTCTGCCTTTCTGCCTTTCGGCCTTTCGGCCTTTCTGCCTGTGTATGTGCTGCATACGTACGTATAATTTGACGGAACACTTGTCAAAATATATGCCTATAAATTTCGTTGTGGAATAATTTAATATTATTGTTCTCAATAATTGGAATATTGTACAGTTTATGTTCCACCCTTTTCCAGGGTGATCTCTCGCTGCGCTGGGCGGGTTGGAGCGATGCATTGGCCGGAGTTGAACTGTACGAATTAGCTATTTACAAAATGAAGGTGTTTGGATACAAACTCACACACAACGGGCAAACGGCACTTGTCCGCGAAACGCTGAATGCTACCACTCAAGTGTACAATACCAAAATAGTCGATCCTGGTAAATATGTGTCCGTTATAGTTACCTTAGGTCAAGGTATATGTCTCGTTTGTATGGTGAAGTGATGCATATCGCACTACAATCTATGTTCATTCAATACATTCAGTATGACCAAATATGTATTATCAAAGGTGAAACGACTGTAGAATTAAACATTTCAATGTAGCAACTCTGCCTTTGCTGCTATCGAAATATGCCCCACGGATCCGAGCTCGGCTAACTAGGTTAAAGAGCGTGATCCGGCTGCGAAGGAACAGGAACCATGACGTTGGACAACAGAAAATGTGCTTCAAAAACTTCTTGCTGTCAAACATGTTTCTGTCAGAAATACTTAAATTTCTACACGAAGATACGGTGCAATATTTGCACAGCCAATGTGTAATGTCACAGTATAATATGATTTAGCGAATGGACGGGAAACGCGTTTTAAAACTAATTAATTGTACACCAATCCTAAAATAACGAGGATGCTAATTTGCATAATGTATAAAAAAAATGTATCTGTCATTCTTATGTTTGTTTGTTCGCACGTTTTTATTTAGTAATATTACAAGGATCGGTTTCATTAAACATAATGAAAGGCCCCTAGCTACTCAGCGGCTCGTTATTGCATACACTGCTATGTCTTCGTTACGGAAAACATTCCTCTTTATTTACTATTCGTCTTTGCGATAAGAACATCCCCATTGGCTTCGTGACACCAACCCACGATCTGTTACCAGGAGTGTACGCCGTAGTGCTTACGGCAGAAGACAACGCCGGCAACCATCAGACCGCCAGACGCTTTCTCATCTTCGACAACGTAAACGTCGTCAGCATCAACACTGCTGAAGTCAAAATTCTCGTTGTTAACTCAGCCGCCGAGAACACGTCGTACACCTGGCTGACTTCACTGCAGAGTTTAAACAACACAGAAGACCAGGCCAGTAACCTTGCTGGGCATATGTTGACCTAATCTTATCCAGCTACAGATTAGTAACTTTGGATGACAATTTCCTTAAATTTTCGAATGTGTAGACGCCGTTACCTGGCTTTGTGTTTAATTTTAATTTTAATAAGTAGACATCGGTGAGTAATTCCTATCTGAAATGAGATTTCCCGAGACTTCCTATCTACATTTGGATGACATGCTCTGCCATTTATAAATACATGGCAATTTCAGCAGTTTGAACATCGAATATTGCGTTGTATAACTATTTAATATTAATATTTTTAACAGCTGGATGTTAGTTGGCGAGGCCACTTCGCTAACGTCTACCATAGCGCGCATAAGTTTCTAAACGGGAGCGCGGCCAACTCTCCACCGATAGACCCCGGCTACGAGGAGCTAACAGGACAACCGCCGGACACCATCTCTAGGGAGGTGGGTGACATTACATGATGTCGTCATTTGTTGACAATGACAATTGTTCTGACATTATATTTCCAACACTCTCACGCATGGTTGCACTGATGAACGTCCTAATATAAGTAAATTATATTGTTGATGTATAAAACGAATTTGTCTGAAATATATCGTTGATATTGATTATAAAGAACGCTTTAAATGTTATCAAAACAAGGTCTTGTTAGAATAAATGTAGGGATCCAAACCGCAGCCCTGACAGGAATTTGTAGACTTTCATTTCACTGTCCGAATAGACGGAACCGCCATTTGTCTTGTCAATGACAGGGCAAACTACTCCGTCATTCTTCTCGCAGGCCATCCCCAATGTGAACGGCATTGTGAAGTACGAAGTGTCGCGTGCAGTGGACCATGACGGCGGACGTTCTCTCAACATTTCTGGCAACTGGAGCAATGTCGATGACTTCCAGGTGAGTTCCTCGTCGTTGTACAGCATTTTGAATAGTCGCGTCACAACAGCTGCTAGTATAGTTATTGGCATATGTATGTGTTATCATGATGCTTGTTTGTAATGTTCAGGTATTAGTCAACACTACACATCTAAACATGCCTTTATTGGTAACATAATGATTACTAACCTTACAAATCATAAGAACAATTGTTTAGTTTCTCTCGGTAAAATACCAGCATTCCTTCGTGAAACCGTATTATTTAACATCGTATGTGAGAACGCGTTAACTGCTCAAAGTGTCCGAAGTCAAACTGTTCAAGTTTAATTGTCGATTCAGAGTGAACAGATCCTGTTGGACATCCCGAGAGAGGACGGTGACTCGGTGCGTGTGTGGGTGAGGGCGACGGACGTGATGGGCAACACGAAGACCGACTCTGTGTTGGTGCACGTCGACTCGTCTCCTCCTGTCATCCAGGACGTCTGGCTGTCTCGACACGGCCGCACCCAACTCGCCGTGCACCACTCCACGGATCTCTCCGATCTCACGTAAGCAGCTTCGTCATACATGACAAATAAATATAACACAAGTAAACAGGCTATGTAAGTCTCGCGCTCGAAAACGAGGTTGGGGGCACTTGGGGGCAGAAAGTCCATTTTCTGTTTTGTTTTTGGTTGTAACAATCGGGCTGTACCTAGATAGCCCCAAATAGTTTTCCGAAGGTTAATTATAAACAGAAACAGTGTGGCAGTTTTCCGGTAAGAATGATCACGGAAATCGTGCATTTTAATAATTTATTACGGTGGTTGTCATGGCATCAGCGGCTAGTATTTGTGTTTAGCGATCTTAACAAGTAATGAAGAATGCCATCTTTTGTGAAGTGTGCAACCTGTTTAGAGGCAAATGTGTACATGTGTTATGATTACGTGCATTTAGACACCTTGTCAGGTAAAGGGCTTATCGAACTGTTGTGAAACCACAGCGTACAATAATGTAAAATGCAAACCACGTAAAACATATGCGGACTAAACATTGTCATACTATCTACACTACCTAAATCGCTATATGTATATGACAATGTGACAAATTCTATTCTAAATCAGACCGTTAAGATAAGAAAGCTATAACACAAAATATGTATGACCAGATTTTCCTAGTATTCATCAGTCGGAAACTATAACTGTCATCTATCGTTAGAATATCATTATTGTGTCCTGTCCCTAAATATCTCCAGTCGCTCGGAGTCTCGCAATGTATCATGACACACTTACTAGCTCTATTGGCGTGTGCAATGATGTATATTGCTGTACTGATATACATACGACGTCGTCGAATTTATGATGACTTGTTTTACTGTTGTTTAGATTCGAGTTTGAAAGTTACGACTATCACTCTGGTCTGAAAGAGATCCACTGGCGACTACAGGACTCCCTTGATCCGGATCTGACGCACGGAAGTGGACACGTGGCTGTCCGACGACACAAGGTACGGTGACGGATTTCGATGTTTATGTTAACGCAGTGCATGGTCTAATTTAAATACGACACTTGTCATCTGATGTCATATTTGATGTGATTTCCGATGGACATGGATGTGTGATGGACAACGAACATGTGTAAATTAAAGCTCAAACCAATAAAACACTAAATTGATGACAGGCATCGAGGACAGCTTCAGCACAGAGGGGCAGAACATTAAGAACAGGGAACTAACAGATAAAAGCGCAATCACTTCTGGTTTCTATTTCCAGGGAGCTACACCAGATTGCGTAGCTCCTCAGTGCTACTGCATTCCGAAAGACGAAGAATGCTTTTGGCGTAACTTCGAGATCAACCCTGACTCGAGTAAGATGGTCAAGCCGCACGGTGACCACGACTTCGACTACGACCTCGTCATTACGTCGACCAACAACGCCATGTTGACCACCGTCTTCACGTACAAGGTACGGAATCATAGCACATACTAATACTATGAACGTACAACGTATGTGAAATCATAACTTGTGAAACGATGCACGTTTACCTGTTTTAACGTGTAATGTCAGCTACTTATTTCTTCTTGATGACAACAGATCACAGTCGACACAACTGCTCCCCACACGGGCGTGGTGTCTGACAGCGAGCAATCGCAACCAGACATCGACTTCCAGCAGGATTTCACCCAGGACGCGTCCTGGCAGGGATTCTTCGACCGCGAGAGTGGCGTCATGTTCTACCAGTACGCCTTCTCTGACGCATGTCTCACGGCCAAGGATTTCACAGTGCCACCTACCAGCAATGTACGTGTGCATTTAACACCCAAATAGATATTTAAAAAAAATCGTGGGAATGCTAACTATATTCAAATGTACGAAGAGGTTTCGCATGGTTGAATCTTGCTACATTTTATCATCGCGACTGCGCTAGTATTTAGGGTTGAGGTGTCGGAATTTACGCATTGGGCAGATGTGTGTCAATCGCAATATCACACTAACTTTGAATTACCTCAGGTGAATGAGACAACGTTGACGTACGCCAGTAGGACAGTGTCTGGCCCCGGGACCTACCACTGCACAGTCGTCGCCTACAACAAGGCCCTCGAGCCCTCGGAGCCCGTGTGTTCCGACGGCGTCACTGTCGACACGACGGCGCCAGAGATCCACGAAGTGTCCATCGAGAACTCGTGGACAAAGGACGGACTCGTGAAGGACTCGACCGGCCACGTGTGGTACATTGACAGGAACAGGTTTCGTGTATTGGTGGAACAGCCGTCCGACAGCTGCAGGTAATCAAACTATTCGAAATAGCTTATAATGAGTGGTGTATGTTCGTATTATTCGTGGGTCGGTCATGTAGCACTTATATTTACCGAAACGTATGCGTACTGGTAGTGAAATGTTGTGTGTAAGTATATAAAAATAAACGTAAGTTAATATATACATACAATTGCACAACATGCTTGCAGTTTGTATATGTTACTAATGCACGCACGGACTGTTATATTATTTATGCACAAATAGGCAAAAGGCGCGCGAGGAAAGCGACCTATCACTGTTATATCGGATAAGGCAACTTCGGAAGAGTTCCGGAGAAAGCAACATCACGATTTGCAAGAAACCGGCCTTACCCGATAAACCCATCGTCCTCGTCAGTAAAGAGAACATGGTTCGTATGAAAACAGGAATCGGAAAGATATGCAATAACAATAATTATATCGCTACGCTATATGGTCTATACTGCGTATCCTTGTCACGCGCATAATTCAAGAACATCCATTTGTTTGTTAATTATGATATAACCAAATGTTTCGCGTTGTCATGTGAGAAGGGTGATATGTTTCATTTAAGAGCAGGCCCATTAACATTGCCGGAAGGTAATAACCTGTGTCTAGGGAGATGGTTCGGTTTTTTTCCGAAGACTGTAGTCAGGTTATTATTTACGCACATGGGCAGAGGAATAGTTATATATTTGTATTTTATTTGAACAAAGGCTTAGTCATACCACCATACGATCAATGACGTATTCAAATTCACAGCTTGAATGCAATTCTTGCGTTTAGTTGGAGTTGTCCTGGTTCGGCTCGGACAATGAGAGTGGAATCTACACGTACGAAGTGGGACTCAGTTCGACGGGATCCGAGGACGTGGAACTGCTGCTGTACACGTCGACTCACGGCCACCGTCACTTCATCACCTACCACCCGGACCTGATGGACGGACAGACCTTCTACATCCACATCAAGGCTGTCAACAGGGCTGGACAAAAGACTATCCAGGTAAGATGTTTACTTTGTCTTACCTGGCCACATCAAGGCTATCAACAGGGCGGAACAACAGACTGTTCAGGTAAGATGTTTACTTTGTCTTACCTGGTCACATCAAGGCTGTCAACAGGGCAGGACAACAGACTGTTCAGGTAAGATGTTTACTTTGTCTTACCTGGTCACATCAAGGCTGTCAACAGGGCAGGAAAACAGACTGTTCAGGTAAGATGTTTACTTTGTCTTACCTGGTCACATCAAGGCTATCAACAGGGCAGGACAACAGACTGTTCAGGTAAGATGTTTACTTTGTCTTACCTGGTCACATCAAGGCTGTCAACATGGCAGGACAACAGACTGTCCAGGTAAGATGTTTACTTTGTCTTACCTGGCCACATCAAGGCTATCAACAGGGCGGGACAACAGACTGTTCAGGTAAGATGTTTACTTTGTCTTACCTGGTCACATCAAGGCTGTCAACAGGGCAGGACAACAGACTGTTCAGGTAAGATGTTTACTTTGTCTTACCTGGTCACATCAAGGCTGTCAACAGGGCAGGACAACAGACTGTTCAGGTAAGATGTTTACTTTGTCTTACCTGGTCACATCAAGGCTGTCAACAGGGCAGGACAACAGACTGTTCAGGTAAGATGTTTACTTTGTCTTACCTGGTCACATCAAGGCTGTCAACAGGGCAGGACAACAGACTGTTCAGGTAAGATGTTTACTTTGTCTTACCTGGCTACATCAAGGCTGTCAACAGGGCCGGACAACAGACTGTCCTGGTAAGATGTTTACTTTATCTCGCATGTCCATGTCAAAGCCATCAAAGGGACTATACTAATGACAAACGAGGTTTACTTTTGCTCAACTGGCAGCATCAACGTCTTCAACAGAACAGGCCAATTGACAATCAAGATAAAATGTCTCCGTTATGTCTCGTCAACTACGAAGCCTATGTTAAGTTATTGGTAATTTGAACGTAAACCCACACATATGTTGTCTTGTGAATATCTCAACCACGTCACAGGTCAATAATTCGTTTGTGTTTGGTACTAATCAGCACCAATTAGCAATGCAGAGGACGATAGAGCGAACTAACTTAGACATACGGGCATCTCAGTATCTGGATGTATGTACATTTACACGACCACCGAGTCGACATCAAGGCGTCATATATAATTACGTCTTTGTCCCCTGTTATCTAGGTCCTCGGGCCCGTGTTGGTGGAAGTTGACGCTCCGACGTTCCACGGCGACATCTCTCTCTCCGTACAGCGGCAGGACGGGGTGGAATATTTGATCGCCAAGTGGGACAAACTTTCGTACGAGGCTAATGAACTGAAAGACGGCCTGTTGTATGACATGAACTACGCTGTCGGTAAATATTTGTGACCTAGAACAAAGTAAAATATGAGGTTAACAGTGATATATTTGAGTTGTTTCAATGTGGTGGTGTTCAGTTTCGTTTATGATTGTGTTGTTGAAACTATTATTGCAGAACATTAACTTCACCAAGTCCAATGGTGTGTAATATTGTAATATACACGATATCGTATGAAACTATTTGATTTTTTCAGGTAGATAGTTTTAAGACTGAGCTCAGAGCCACGTTACCACTAATTTCACGGCAACACCAGTTAATATTATGTACTATTTTTCATTTATATTGTATTTGTTAAGGAAATGAAAGGGATAACATATGTAGACCCCATCACCTGCAAGTAAAATTAACAGTGTACGGTATGAGTTACGAAATTTCTTCTCGACATACCAACACTTTATTTTGCACAGGTCACTTGCGTGGTACGGACAACGTAAAACGATTCGTGTCGCTGACGCAACACACCAGTGTTCCTGGACTGTGCACATGGACTGAACCTCCCACGTGCGTGGCGACACCTGTCGACCAACTACAGTGGCGCCTCCACGGTCGTCACTCGTACTACGTCACACTGAAACTAGAAGGCATTAACCACGTGGAGAGAGTGGTGACGTCAGAGGTGTACGAACATTACATCGGGCCGCCATTTGATGGGATAGTTGTGGAAATTCCCGTCGATACAACGGAAATGGTTTGTACTTCTCCTGCATGACAATGACACCATCACTTATCTATGGCACTAACACGTCTGAATAATATACGTTAAATACAACACGATATCATATTTCAAAAATATCGCATTGTCAATATCTTTTTCGTTTGAAGAACATATATGTCTAACATGTTATTTACATGTCAGAACTTATGTTTTCTATGGAATGAGTTAGCTATGAGCATTATGGTCTATCGTTTTATCAACGTTATTTGTCAATACTAGAACGTTTACTTTCGCAATAACCGGAGAATATGCTTGAGAGAAAGGACATGTCAGTTGATTGTATTTCTTGCCGGCAACAACATCGCTAATATATTTATATTTGGCTCGTTGTAGCTGTCCGAAGATATAGATCACCAGTCGAATCAGTCACAACTTCACATAACATGGCACGACTTTCATCACTTCGATCAGACTATCAAGTACCAGCTCGCTGTAGGAACAAACCCAGGCATCGAGGACGTAGTCGGCTTCACTGACGTCACAGGACCCAGACACATGTTGACGGGATTAACCCTTCAACCATTCCAGGTGATAAACATGGTTATTGCAACGGTTAACGTAAAGATATGTCAACGTTTCACAATACGTAATAGTATTGCCATTCTGGTAACGTGAACCAAGTAAGCTTTGATACGGCTATACAATGCTAACCATTATATTGAGTTTTATACATATTCACGTTGCCAGAATCTACAACATCAATGATATACTGAGCCATATTTATTAGGCCTGACTGAATTACATTGTCACATATTGAATAATACATGTTATGTAATAATACAGTATAAATGTTTTGTATTAAGAATCTCAATAAATTGGTAAACAAATTACTTTTATTCCAGACCTACTACGCTTGTATTCGTGCCAGTACGCCAGATGGAAACACGACGTCCTGTAGCGATGGCGTCACTGTACTTCCGGTTGGTACACGCCTTGAAGGTGTCGACATTTACGACGCTATGTTGTGTTCGTCAGGCAAGTTATGTTTTATTTGCACGCGAGTGTAATTGTTTGTGGATTGTGTTTGTAAATGTATGACGAAAAGTAGAGTGAGTGAGTGGGTGAGTGAGTGAGAGAGAGAGAGAGACTGAATGAGAGAGAGAAAGAAGGCAAGTGAGAGAAAGAAAGAGTGAAACAGAGAGAGAGAGAGAGATAAGGAAAGAGAGAAAGAGAGAGAGAGAGAGAGAGAGAGAGAGAGAGAGAGAGAGAGAACGGAAGGAGTAAAAGGAAAAAGAAGGTAACGGAGACAGACAGACAGAGAGACAGAGACAGAGACAGAGACAGAGACAGAGACAGAGACAGAGACAGAGACAGAGACAGAGACAGAGACAGAGACAGAGACAGAGACAGAGACAGAGACAGAGACAGAGACAGAGACAGAGACAGAGACAGAGACAGAGACAGAGACAGAGACAGAGACAGAGACAGAGACAGAGACAAACAGAGAGAGACAGAGAGACACAGAGAGAGACAGAGAAACATAGAGAGAGAGTGTGTGTGAGAGATATATAGAAAGCGAAGGGAGGGAGGGATAGAGAGGGGGAGAGAGAGAAAGGAAGAGCGCGCGCGCGTGCGTGCCCACGTGCGTATGTGCGTGCGTGCGTTCGTGAAACGTGAGTTGTGTATCAGTTTATTTCTGGTTGCCAGCGGTGGTGTTTGTAAATGTCTGATAGAAAGATACTTGGCATGCCACTTCACTTGATTGATTAAACCCATAGGTTAGCTTGACACACAGCTCCCTTCCTGGATGCCATATGTATATATTTCGTCCTGTCTATACCTCACCGCTTAATACAACTATATTACTTTTGTTCTTGTAATATCTTAATTAATCTTCGTTCTTCTTTTTGCAGATGATCCACAAAAACTACTCACGATGTCACATCACGATTTTCCGTTGCCAAATAAGTCGTGTGTTTTCGACACAGACTTTCAGTCTTCTCTCACATACCTGGGCATCCGGTGGACTTTGCCAACAAATGTAACGACTTACATTACGAATGTGAAATGGGGAATCCAAGTACGCGACACAAGGTATATTACCACAATAACGAGTCATATTTCCACGTTACTAGATTAGTTGCAGGCATCGAATTCTGAATGAATGAATCATTTAACAATTAGAGTTCAGAAGAAATATGATTTTATACTAGAAACATGTGTTTATATTAAGTTGCACCTGGTACTTTACTTTACGTCGTCGTTATTTAATATAGTTTCTTGCAGATCCATCGACTTATGATTTGCTTTGAAATAGTTACTTTGACCTTTCAGGACATGTTTCAGTTATTGTTGTTTCTATTGCTGTGGTTGTTGTTGCTGTGGTTGTTGTAAGGTTGTTTCGTTTTCTCTGCCAAGTGCCTGGCGGGAGTTCCACGCGGAGACAGACGCTGGTGGAGTCGACCACGTGATCGCTACCAATCTGCACCTGGAGCCTGGACGCCAGTACCGGGCAGTTGTCCAGTTCTGTCACCCGGACGGCTGTTTCCTGGTTCGTTACTCTACTTACAGTTTACACTAAAACCTTATTGGCAAAGTTTTCCTTTGTTTATTTCAGACAACACAGCGGTGGAGCTGTTGTGTAGTAGCTTAGGATGCGGTGATAACAGTTTAATATACTTTAATATTATCATCATGTCGGCCAATGGCAGCCACATATGACGATAGCGCCCTCTTACGGATACATTCATAAACTAACAAGAAATGCCACTGAAAGTAAATAACACATTATGTTCGGCTTTCACGTCAGTTGGAGTACGCGAATGACTGAAATGCCATGAACAATTTAATCGGTGTACCAATGTGAATCAAGTTTTCGTTTTATTTATTAGCTTCAGTATTGGCTAGTTAATCGAGGTGCGTCAAAGTTATCGGTCCGCTCAGGGACTAAAGCTCCAGAAAACGCTCCCTGGTTGAAAAAGGTTTCGTAGCCACACGCAATCCGTATCTAATTGCACAAGTAACTCAATTCAACGTTGCCGAACACCGGACACTTCTATAACTAGAATGATAACAACTCTTTCCAATTACAATATTACTTTCAGCCTCTGTACTCCGATGGCGTGACGGTAACGCCTGATGCCCCGGTGTCGAACGGTTTCACCTCCGTCTCTCTGACTGACACAAATCTCACGTTCACCTGGCATCAGTTCGTGGACCCGTCTATACCTTCGTCGGCATCTCCAGGAGTGGTCATCTCCAGGCATGAGTGGACACTGGTGGCCGAAATGGACGAAGGACGCACGGAGTACATCTACCCATGGTTCTTGATTACACTCAGTGACGCAGTTTGTGCAGAGGTCAACGATTTACCAAGCAAAGTGAGGATGGTTCATTAGTATTTACACATTTGTAAAGCGCCCTTTTCATACGTTGAAAGCTTGCTCAAAACAGCTGTACATAATCAATAAAATGTAAAATAAAACCAATAAACAAAGAATAAAACCAAAAAAAATGCATTCATCATTGCTATTGTGTATAGTCATAACTAAATAAATTGGATCACCGATTTGTTGCGACTTATTTTTAGCCATGTGATATTGCGTTTATATTGAGACGTACAATACTGTAAACTAAAAGCAAAATCTTCTTTACCCGCAGTGGTTGTGTTCCTACACCATCCGCCTAGAGTCGCCACTGGAAACGTCGAGTTGTCTCGTTCTGGCACTGAGGGCGTACAACAAAGTCAATTTGTACTCGACTATTTCCCGCCAACTGAGGGGGTGTGACGTCCGCAGCAAAGTAACATTAACGGTGATAGACGCGGTATCATCAAAGCTGAATGGGCAAGTACACTGTTATTTATACTATTATATAATAAAAACATACTGTTCTTATTAATATTTATACCGCGACTTATATGATATGCACACGTGACCATCTGCCTGTTGGATTGAACTCTCAATGTGTGTCGATGATATTTTCAAACTTACACAACGCGATTAAAGTAACGTTTTTATGTTTAGTTCATGTAAACGTATAATCAGAAGGCTATTCTTAGCATTATGAGTAGCATTGTCATGTATATGCATATGGACATTGATTGACTGAAATTATTAATTATAATAATTATTATTAAAATGTATAAATTATAGACTCATAGATAGTTTGATATTACAATGGCACCTATTACGTCTATTTGGTTCATACACGCACTATTATATATGCATTACAATCTACGTTTTGTTACCCATCTACAGTAAAGTTTTGCTGGAGAAAAACATATATATATATATATATATATATATATATATATATATATATATATATATATATATATATATATATATATATGTTCAATCGGTTAAAGTGTTATTCGTTGTCTTAGTATGTTTTACCGATGTTTGTATATAATTTATATAAACATTGTTTGCATGAAATAATATAGACCATTATAATATAATAATAGTTCTTATAACAACTTCGAAAATATTGTATCGACGATATTTGTTTTTCTTTTCAACGACACCTGTAAATGGTGTATACACGCATTATAAACCTACGTTTTGTTATCCATCTACAGTAACATATTGTTGGAGAAAAACGCATTTTGGCGACAACCGGACCAAGAGTACACTCCTTCCGTGTCGACCTTGAGCGCCGTGTGGCCGGATCTGCGCCACGGCACGTACGCCTGGAAGGTCGTCTCCGGCCGCGCCATCCACAGGTTCGCCTTCGTCGAGCCACGGACTGCGCCAGACTACGGCGATTACGACTGTTCCGCACCGGAAGTGTTGGCTTGCGGAGACACGCAGGTGAGAGTTGATATTTGTTCAAAATAGCTAACGTAATTATAAAATGTCATGGAAGTTAAATTATGTTTAATATCAGTTTATCGGGTTTTACAGAACAATTTCATGAACGTCCCCGATTTGACTCTAGGCGAAGGACACCACTACTACATATGTATCGTGGCCAATGTCATGCATATGTTGTTATTACAGGATATCTGTGAACGTCCATGGTTTGCCACTAAAAGAAGGTCAGCGCTACTACATATGTATCCTGGCCAATGTCATGTATCTGTTGTTATTACAGGATAACTTTGTGAACGTCCATGGTTTGCCACTAAACGAAGGACAACGCTACTACATATGTATCTTGGCCAATGTCATGTATCTGTTGTTATTACACACTCTTAGAAAAGTACCGTAAATTTTACGGTAGAATGCATGGCAGCACCGCTGCCAGCCAAGTACCGTAAAATTTACGGTACATGGTTTACGGTGTACCGTATTTTTAACGGAATAATACCGTTTAATTTACGGTACATGGTTTACGGTGTACCGTATTTTTAACGGAATAATACCGTTTAATTTACGGTACATGGTTTACGGTGTACCGTATTTTTTACGGAATAATACTGTATAATTTACGGCAAGATATTTACGGTGTACCGTATTTTTTACGGAATAATACTGTATAATTTACGGCATAATATTTACGGTGTACCGTATTTTTTACGGAATAATACTGTAGAATTTACGGTACCATTTTTACGGTATACCGTATTTTTTATACAAATTATGTAATAGTAGACAGATCAAAGTTTGGACTATATTAAGAATACGTTGTAGCTGGACTGTACGAATATACCAGCAGTGGCATAAAGAGAGGTGGGTCAGGAACCTTAGCTCATTCACTACAGGGAGACATAGTGATTGGTGACACATAATTTTATTAATGGTTCCAACAGAGCAAATACATGATGTGATAGCTCAACAACTAACATAAACAACAACAATACTACACACGAAAATCGATAATTAAACGATTAGAAAGTAGCAAATATTGATAAGTTAGCAGTCCCACAACATACACTTATATCATCATAACAATTGTAATAGGTAAATTTCATGCAGACCTGGCGTACATGCATCGATCTGAAATCCACATTTTATTCGGAAATGTCTAGAGACATTATACACAGTGGCAAAGCATACTGCATAGCTATAGTAAATGCATTGAAAGAAAAATGTATACAGATGTACATTACAATCTAAAACCTTCATGCAAAACATATATATTTTATATGCAATGTGGACATTTACTGCTTTGTTCATTTGTACTGCACGGGTCAGGCCACTGACTAGACCAAGGATCTTGCTTCTAGTCGTGCTGGCCTTCGCTTGTCGATCCCGTTGCACTTTGCTGCCAGACTCTGGGTTCATGTGCATGACGCATCTGCAACATATTGCAAATCATGAATTTGTTGTTATATAAAGCCTAAGGGTTTATACTAATATTGGCATATGCAGCCTCATACACATGTCTATCACATTTGCTCTTTAGATATATTGCTACACAATAAATTGTTCTTTTCAAGTATCGGTTCATTGAGGTCAAGTAAATTAGTTCAACCCAACTCAACAAAACTGTTGACAACACCACCCAAATGACACACCTTCAGCAGAATAAACACTATCGTGTCGGTACAAAGTCAAACAATAAAAAAGGAATAATGTGTATTTCAGATTTAAGGGATTGAATCAGAAATATAATGCTTGTTCTTTAAAGAAATTTATTGTAAACATATTTCTGAATAAAATGAAACACAAATGTACAAAATCAGTGACTTGTAGTATAGCAAAATCCTACACTACAATTTTTGAGCTGAGAAAAGCATATTTCAAAAGGTCAGATGAGGCAGGCTCCACACAGATTCGGCTAACAAAGTGAATAGTCTGCTAACTGAGGGCTAAAGTCGAAGTCAGAACAGCGGGATACCAGCTTGGCCAGTCAGACCTTATCTTATTGGCATTAGTTGGGGACCAGATTTGTTTGCACAAGCCCGCAATTAACTTTAAGCCTTTGTTTGAGAGGGAGCTTGACCTAATTGGCAAACCCCTCTCTCTGTGTGTACTGCCCACAGAACCAGTGCTACCCCATGTCTGTAACTAGGTCACTTGTACAGTGCTTTTGCCTGTGGAATTGCACTTCCCTCAAAACTGCGCTACCATTTTATAACCTAAATACGGCTGATCAGGATAACAGTATAATTAACTACATGAGGTATCACATCTTTTATGACAACGCATGTAGTATATATTACGTACAAAACCGATGTATGTTCGGAATCGATCGATATACAAACCACGTGCTCTTGCGATATTTTGCAATGCGGTGTTGCAATTTATTTATTTTCTTCGCTATGTTGCAAAACAAAAAGCATGTAAAAATGCCAACATGAAACTAACTGCCGTACTTCACTGTAACAAATGGACGAAGTACGAGTAAAACGACCATTGCGAATTAAAGATTTCGAGGACTGAAACAAACAAAGCTTACTACACATGCACATACCTGTCCAGCTTAAAACAGTCTAAAGTACACAAACTATAATGATTACAGAGAACATGTTTCAATTATGAGTGTCCGGTGTATATGAGAAAACAAACCAGTGAACCTAGTAAAATGGATGGTTTACTTACCAGCAGATATTTATCGATGACTTGGCAGTTCTTTGTGGCGTGACTTCCTTCGAATGCAAGTTCAACGCGTCAGTACGTCTCGCCACTCGAATGGCATGCTGGTATTGCATTAAGTCAGCTTTATAAATATTTGGTGTTGTGAAATAATTTTGGTAATAGACCTAGGTTAAACACTCAGGATCGATCGACTGGACCAATATTCTTAATTAATAACATCTATAGAACTATCTTACAATTAATTTTGAGCTTACTACAGCTGATAATTAAAGGAACACACTTTTCTCGAGGAAACTTCGGACTACATTGTTATGTCTGACCGGGATAATACTTCACAAACGGTATAAACACACATACGCACACGCACACGCACACGCACACGCACACGCACACGCACACGCACACGCACACGCACACGCACACGCACACGCACACGCACACGCACACGCACACGCACACGCACACGCACACGCACACGCACACGCACACGCACACGCACACGCACACGCACACGCACACGCACACGCACACGCACACGCACACGCACACGCACACGCACACGCACACGCACACGCACACGCACACGCACACGCACACGCACACGCACACGCACACGCACACGCACACGCACACGCACACGCACACGCACACGCACACGCACACGCACACGCACACGCACACGCACACGCACACGCACACGCACACGCACACGCACACGCACACGCACACGCACACGCACACGCACACGCACACGCACACGCACACGCACACACACACAAACACATATTTTAGTACATCTAACCCCGTTTATGCCACATCGAATATATGAACATTTGTATTTGATAACATCAAGTTTTGACGACCTTAATGAACCTAAAATTAGTTGTACTTGGTTGTCGACGCGATTTCAACGTTTTGATAATGTCGCGTTTCGATATCTTTACAACATCGACGACACGTTGTTTAGACGTCGGATTTGTTTATCGGTGATATCAACTTCCTGACAACGTGAAGTTCGGACGTCCTTAAAAGATACAACGTTCTGCAGACGTGCATATATACGCAACCTGTATATCGAATCAAGTTTAAAATGGCTACTATTACATACCGTGCTCTGTCTAATATGTTTAAAATGGCTACTATTACATACCTTGCTCTGTTTAAAACAACTTATTAGTTAGTCTGCTGCTTATTTCTGGTACCCCTGAACACGAAGCTGGTGCTTTGTCTGTAGTCATCCGAAAAAATATTAAAAACATATTTGTTTGAATTGGTTTTCAACCCTAAATTAAAGACGGCCCTGGGCTGCATTGATGATCTTTCCAATAATGATTACGTCTAATGATCTTGTTTGTCTTAGCTTGACACATTTTGAAGGATGTAGACGCTATAGAAATTTTATTATTATTACTAACAATAATTGTTGTTTTCCTTAGACTTCAGAGCAGATAAAAAAAACTGTAAACTGGGTGTGGCTAAATGTAATATAGACAATAACAAAAACTAATTAAAAACAAAACAAAAAAGTACACTCAAATGAGTCAATATATTATGCGCAAGAATCGGACTGATAACTATTAAAAAGTATTATTTTGCCGCTAAAATACATCGTTTTGTCAATTAGATTGTGTCGTTCAATGGATAGCGATGATACAAAATGTCTTCCGATTGGGGAAGTTCTGTGTCCGAATCCCGTACATTAGTTATATAATCATTCAGGACGACAGACTTGCGGAAAATTATCGGGACAGTCTTCAGAGCCACACTGTCTTTTCTCGGCAAAATCACGCAGCTTGGCGAGAGTTGATTAAACTAGATTACCCCGGCAGTAGCGCCACCTACAATATCATGTAATTATTTTCGCGCATGCGCTGAAATGTAGCAATAGTGGTTTTACTCGCAGCCGCTAGATGTCGTACATGTTTTACAGTGATTATACCGTAATTCCATTTTACGGTGCATACCGTAATTTATTTACGGTAGATTCCCGTAAAGTATACGGTAATTTCTAACAGTGCAGGATAACTTTGTGAATATCCATGGTTTGCCACTACATGAAGGTCAGCGCTACTACATATGTATCCTGGCCAATGTCATGTATCTGTTGTTATTACAGGATAACTTTGTGAACGTCCATGGTTTGCCACTAAAAGAGGGCCAGCGCTACTACATCTGTATCCTGGCCAACGCCACCGACCTCGAGTTTGAGAAGTTCACTCAACATCTGGAGCAGAACTCGGAGTGCAGCAACGGAATCGTAGTGGACACAACGCCGCCCACCGCTGGTCAAGTGTGGGTTGGAAGTCATCTGAAACACTGGCGCTATCAGGTACTTCGACCAACGACATGAACTACGCTTATTTATATATGAGTGTGATAGTCTCCATCCACTTTTAAAGTAACATACGCATGCAGGCTATTCATCAGAGACTAGTCGCCGATGGGCAGTCGACGAGAACCCGTCGGTTGACAAAATGTCGATGATGAATCACAATTATGGCCACAGTACACGGAACGAATGACTCTGATTGACGGACAGTTCGTGGAGCGACAGTCGACGACATAAGGTCATCACCCGTATATATGGTATAAGAATAATCAGACACTCGGCGTCACCATTTCACTCGCTGTTATTGCTCTTGTTCTTCTTTTGTCATCCGTCGTCAGATGTGACACCATGGTTCCCGCTTCTATCATTTGTCTTCCTCTTCCCTATCCTCATGTGAATCTCAGTAACAGTTTTCTATCAACAGTCCAATGTTTTTTGGATCGCATTTAATTAATAGTTACATATGAGATTCCATAAGTACGGAATGGATGTTTCCTCTGTTGTGATGACAATTGTCGAAATTACCTGTCCGCGTAATGGAACGAATCGATTCAATTCCACATCCGCATACTGCATACGCATATAAATGTTCTAACGTAGCACCAATTGTGAGATTATAATTGTTGAAGTTAATAGTTCGCACATCTTTCAGATTGACCACTCACAACTCAACCTCTACTGGAGTTCGTTCGTTGATGTCGAAACTTTCGGGATGTCGTCTCATCACTCTGGCATACTTAAGTATGAGTACGCTGTCGGTGAGTATTATGTGAACGAAGAGATAACAGTTGCAGTACGTTGTTGACGTCACAATGTGATAATCTCACTGTTCATATGTCTAGTGATACTTGATAATAAACCGCTTAAATCTTAACCTGACGAATATAATGTATTGAAGTATACAACGGAACGTTGTCATTAATAAGTTTCAAGTATCGTTGGTATTTGTACGGTGAGGCAGTATCATTGTCGGAGTATTTTACT
>OZ024865.1:37355425-37365425 GCA_964017155.1 Oasisia sp. SBJ-2009
ATACTGAGTATGTTTGGTTGTGCGTGTGGGTATGAGTGTGTGTGTGTGTGTGTGTGTGTACGTGCGTGCGTGCGTGTGTATGTGTGGTGTGTGTGGTGTGTGTGTGTGTGTGTGTGTCTGTCTGTATGTATGCGTGTGCGAATATGAAAATAGTAAAATAGTGTTTTACCTCTGTTTCGAAGCAGTGTGTGCACGCGTGCTTGTGTGCATGCCTACGTGTGTAATGCATTCAAGATGCAAAACAAAACAATTTACAATTACTAATTAGGCTGGCTTCGTAGTGGCTATTTCCATTATCTATATAATAGGATCCTGAAACGTCACTCGCGTACGTTGTGTGTGTTTAGTGTATTTGTTAGATAATAACGATGTTGTTCTGTAATTTGTTTTCTCTGTTGAAATTGCTACTATCTTAGGACGACGTTATCTGCCCACTGGCTCAACTTTCACGACCCTGAGTCGGGCCTGTTGTACTTGGAGTGGCGGGCCGGGACGACGCCGGGACACAGTGACATCCTCGCTCCCACCAGACTGCACGTCACAGACAGGGTGACAACGACACTGACAGACCCACTGCCAGTGGGGAAGACAGTGTATGTGACACTGAAGGTGTTTAACAAAGCAGGTAACTGTTTCTATTCTAGAAACGAAACACGTGAATTTAGATTAGAGTCTACTATAAATGTGTATTCACTCGCTTTATTCTGAGGTATTTTATGACTAACCATTGGCGTGTATTTATTACAGCCAAATGTATCTGTCTCTCTTTCTATTTCTCTCTCTCTCTCTCTCTCTCGCTCTCTCTCTCTCTCTCTCTCTCTCTCTCGCTCTCTTGCTCTCTCGCTCTCTCGCTCTCTCGCTCTCTCGCTCTCTCGCTCTCTCGCTCTCTCGCTCTCTCGCTCTCTCGGTCTCGGTCTCTCTCTCTCTCTCTCTCTTTCTCTCTCTCTCTCTCTCTCTCTCTCTCTCTCTCTTCTCTTTTCAGTCAAATGGAGTTCGGAAGCAGATAGAATGCTAAGCCCTTCTCAGGATTTCGATGACATATGAAATTTAATCCTACTAGAAGAACCGAATAATTAATCACAGAAGCAAAGCTCAGTTGACAGCTTCCATTTACGAATAACAACATATATTGAAGAAGCAAACAGAATCATTTCGTTTTCGGATGTACGCAGGTTTGTCGTCGGAAGCGACATCTGACGGTTTCGTTGTTGACACAACTCCTCCTGTGACGTCATCGCAAATAGCTCTCGACAGTCGACTTGGAACGTTGAAGACAAACTCACAGGTACGACCAGTCTCACTCACAGGTACGACCTGTCTCACTCACAGGTACGATCAGTCTCACTCACAGGTACGACCAGTCTCACTCACAGATACCACCAGTCTCACTCACAGGTACGACCAGTCTCACTCACAGGTACGACCAGTCTCACTCACAGATACCACCAGTCTCACTCACAGGTACGACCAGTCTCACTCACAGGTACGACCAGTCTCACTCACAGGTACGACCAGTCTCACTCACAGGTACGACCAGTCTCACTCACAGGTACGACCAGTCTCACTCACAGGTACGACCAGTCTCACTCACAGATACCACCAGTCTCACTCACAGGTACGACCAGTCTCACTCACAGGTACGACCAGTCTCACTCACAGGTACGACCAGTCTCACTCACAGGTACGACCAGTCTCACTCACAGGTACGACCAGTCTCACTCACAGGTACGACCAGTCTCACTCACAGGTACGACCAGTCTCATTCTCAGATACGACCAGTCTCACTCACAGGTACGACCAATCTCACTCACATATACGACCAGTCTCACTCACAGGCACGACCAGTCTCACTCACATATACGACCAGTCTCACTCACAGGTTCGACCACTCTCACTCACAGGTACGACCAGGCTCACTCAAAGCTACGACCA
This sequence comes from Oasisia sp. SBJ-2009, assembly GCA_964017155.1. NCBI lineage: Eukaryota > Metazoa > Annelida > Polychaeta > Sabellida > Siboglinidae > Oasisia > Oasisia sp. SBJ-2009. The sequence continues at coordinate 37,357,358 of OZ024865.1, forward strand.
GTCTCACTCACATGTACGACCTATCTCACTCACAGGTAAGACCAGTCTCACTCACAGGTACGACCAGTCTCACTCACAGATACGACCAGTCTCACTCACAGGTACGACCAGTCTCACTCACAGGTACGACCAGTCTCACTCACAGGTACGACCAGTCTCACTCACAGGTACGACCAGTCTCACTCACCCGTGCGACCAGTCTCACTCACAGGTACGACCAGTCTCACTCACAGGTACGATCAGTCTCACTCACCCGTGCGACCAGTCTCACTCACAGGTACGACCAGTCTCACTCACAGGTACGATCAGTCTCACTCACAAGTACGACCAGTCTCACTGACGGAACAATGTACACATTACTCTATGTCCATAATCATATCAATTAAATTAAAATTGCTCTCAGGCGCTATACACAAACATACCTAAAAATAAATGTGTAAAGAATACCTAAAATACCTAAAATACAGTATCTAAAAGCATGAAGATAGCATTTGAAAAATAGGAACAGAATAAAAATATATATATATAAAATAAAAATACATAAATAAAGTAAAATAAATTTAAATACACTAATTGATTTAAACATGATGAATTAAAACACAAAAAGTTAAATTACAAAAAAAAAGCTTGCCTAAATAAATGAGTTTTTAGAAGTGTTTTAAAACTGTTTACTGTTGAGGCAGTCCTGATCAAAGGCGGCAAATTGTTCCATAGAACTGCCGAGCAGACGGCGAAACGGTGATCACCGTGGGTGACAGTCTGTGAGGCCGGTATGGACAAAAGGGGCGGCTGCGAGGCAGATCGTAGAGTTCTATTTACGTGTCTGTAGTTGAACAATTCACCCAGGTAGTCGGACGCTACCCCATTTAGAGCACAATAGGTACACACAACTGGTAGCCAATGTAGTCGCTGCAGCACTGGTGTAATGTGATCGTATTTCTTCGTACGCGTAATTATGCGAGCTGCACAATTCTGCACCCTTTGCAAATTGGCTTACTAATCACTAAGCTGAAATACGGTTCATATCGTATGCCCACACCTTTCAGTAAAATAGTTAAGACGTTTATAATAGTTAAGACGTTTATTATTCAGGAGCATAATAGGCAGTTGAAGCTGTGATCAAAAAGGTATCATTGTAGCTTGAGTAGAAGCATTACTTTGAAACAACACATCATTTTACGACGGGCCTTTATTGAGTAATTACCTGCTGTACCAATTGTAATATGCTCATTGTTTTAATATTCATAATCATAACTGTTTGAATACTGTTACCTAAACAGGTGTGGACGTCGTCACTGAGTGTGCAGTGGAAGATGTCAGACCCCGAGAGTTCCGTCGTCGAGCAGTTTGTGTCTGTGACAACGAGAGACTCGATACACCACAACGTGCCGGCCGTCAAGGTAAGACGACCTTGTAGCAGTTATTGTATATGTCAACGAGAGACTTGATGTATCGGCCTCTAAGAAAAACGACCATCTGCCAGTTTGTGTCTCTGAAGATGCAGAATAAAATACCAGCCGTGAATTCACACTTATTTTAAAACCGGTTGAACAATGCGATTATGCCTGTGTTTTGTATAACATACCGTGTATACCAGAGACAAAAGAGTAACATATATAAACATAGTGACGGTTGACAAACAAGTCGATACCAGGAACGGGGGATATTGATGTATTGTTATTATATTGCTTCAAAACAGGCTACTCCAAACCGAGGGTGTAGTGTTTCAACAAGTATGCACGTTTGTTAGTGAAGGTGACGTCAGACGGACACATTAAGACGGCGTCAATGCGTATCATTGTGTAACATTAAAATGTAATTGTCTGAGACTGGTGACGCCTGCGATCATGTCTCCACTTACAGTTGTACGGAGACGTGCAGGAGTACACGTTCAGCAACGTGAGTTTGGCGGACGGAGAGACTTACTACGCCAAGGTGATCGCCTGCAACGGCGCCAGACTCTGTACAACGTCCGTCAGTGAAGGCATCCTGGTAGGACAATGTTCACTGTATTTCTGCCTATGTCTACCTGTCTATTTGTATATTTTCGTCCGTCCGTCCGTCCGTCCGTCCGTCCGTCCGTCCGTCCGTCCGTCCGTCCGTCCGTCCGTCCGTCCGTCCGTCCGTCCGTCCGTCCGTCCGTCCGTCCGTCCGTCCGTCCGTCCGTCCGTCCGTCCGTCCGTCCGTCCGTCCGTCCGTCCGTCCGTCCGTCCGTCCGTCCGTCCGTCCGTCCGTCCGTCCGTCCGTCCGTCCGTCCGTCCGTCCGTCCGTCCGTCCGTCCGTCCGTCCGTCCGTCCGTCCGTCCGTCCGTCCGTCCGTCCGTCCGTCCGTCCGTCCGTCCGTCCGTCCGTCCGTCCGTCCGTCCGTCCGTCCGTCCGTCCGTCCGTCCGTCCGTCCGTCCGTCCGTCCGTCCGTCCGTCCGTCCGTCCGTCCGTCCGCCCGCCCGCCCGCCCGCCCGCCCGCCCGCCCGCCCGCCCGCCCGCCCGCCCGCCCGCCCGCCCGCCCGCCCGCCCGCCCGCCCGCCCGCCCGCCCGCCCGCCCGCCCGCCCGCCCGCCCGCCCGCCCGCCCGCCCGCCCGCCCGCCCGCCCGCCCGCCCGCCCGCCCGCCCAAAACTATGCGTGGTACAGACCCACTGATTTAATTCATACATATCGGTAGTCGCCAGCGTCGCCTTGTCCAGATCACGGTATGAAGTCCCCTTGGTTGTCCTGAACAGATTGACGGCACTGCGCCTGTGACAGGAGCCTTCGCCGTCGAGACCGAGCACAGGGCGGAACTGACGAGACACCGAGATGGCTGGATGACGTACGACGACAGGACAATACGACTCGCGTGGCTCGGCTTCTCCGACGCTCACTGCCCTGTCACCTCCTACTACCTGACAGTCGGACGGAAGATGGGCTCTTCTGATCTCCTGGTCTGTACTCAGAGTTGGACGCCGAACATTGCTATGTAGCGGTAAACGCGGGAAGCCTTCAAACTGTAGAAGATACCTTCGGCTATTGCGATATATTGTCCAGTTTCATATAGTGAAATATGTAATGTCGCGATAACAGAGAAGGTATGTCTTGTTGCACAGACAGGCGATTCGCTAAACATGTAATTGGGAATCCCCTGCTACACTGTTATTTAACTAGCTTAGCGCGTTAAATAATAAACAGAAAAATCATTACAACTAATACACCATAAGTTGTTTGTGCCGTGCTTTCAATAAAATATATTATACTGGAGATAAACAAATCATTTTGACATTATCACTTTGACCTAATTCCGTTGGAAGATAGTATGTTGACATTATATTTGGAGGTGTTTAGTCTTGGTGATCAGCGATGATGTGTTCGCAACAAAAATGTTGGTGTCTTCAGAATGATTACACTAAAGATTCCTCCTGTTGTCCACTTGCAGCCGGCAGACAAGCCTCTTGTGGTTGCACACACCGAGGACGACCCACACAGAGACGAAGGCTTCGTTCAGAAACAGGAATTTTCTACCACGTCCAGCATTCAGCCAAACCAACAAATTTACATATCACTGTGGGCTGAGAACAAGGTGATTAATGTCATGTAATTATAATTATGTTGCATAACGACCTGTTACACGGCGTTCACCCATCCACATGAACTAGCGATGGCGCGTCCCTAAACGACCACAACCACTGACATAGGGTGTGTGTCGATGTAATGTTTATTGTGATCCACTCTAGACTAGTTGAACATTATACTATTCAAAACGTTACGGGAACACTGACAATATCATTTTATCAGCAACTATTTACAATTGACTATTAGTTACCTATGATTATTGAACTAAACTATTGTATGTTTATAAGTTACACTCAGATGTACCTTAGAATATACATCAAGGACATTTCACCAACAGGTGAGTCTCGTGAACGGTCAACAAGTCTCTGTCTGTCTCAGGTGGGTCTCTTGAGCAGTCGTCATGTCTCTGTCTGTCTCATGTGGGTCTCTCGGACTATCATCAAATCTCTGTCTGTCTCAGGTGGGTCTCTCGAACTATCATCAAGTCTCTGTCTGTCTCATGTGGGTCTCTCGAACTATCATCAAGTCTCTGTCTGTCTCATGTGGGTCTCTCGAACTATCATCAATTCTCTGTCTGACTCAGGTGGGTCTCGTGAGCAGTCGTCTCCACGGCACCTTCACGGCCGTGCCGTCGCAGTCTGCGGCCGGCACGCTCGCCTTGGTGCGACGGTGTCAGCCCGTCACCTGCGAGGGACACTGCACCTGCGCCCCGCACGGACAACTCACGTGCGCGTCAACGGGCGGCTGTGTCGATGTCAAGGGTGAGATAATAAGTGTGACGTCATGTCACGTCAGAACGTAGCGCAGGCAGGAGTTGCTAAATAGGTGGAACATTATTATTGGGCAAACTAAAACTATAATGATTACAACCTAAATACAGAGTTGGATACGGTAATTAGTACAGCGACAATTTGACATCAGTTTCGCGATTTAAAACTGTGATATGCCCCAATGTGCCACTACATATTGTAATTATTGTCATCGTCATAAATGCAATAAGATACAATACGTTTTTTTATTGTAATGTATGATGGAATCATTCGTTAGACGTGCTTTCGAATATAATGCTATTAAATATTAAAGAGTGTAATATTAAACAGTAGGAATTTACGTGATATTTACTTTATAGACAAACCAGGCTTCCGGCGTCTGTCCGTTTACGATATCGAAAATTACTCCGTCAATCCGGACACGAATACATTGGACGTTGACTTCACTCGATCGCAATGCACCCTTGCTGCCACCTGGCGGACAACCGACACGTCGGGCAAGGCTCCTGGGAGATGCGAGTGGAGTGTGGGCGAGCATGGACAGTCGATGGGCGGGGGCCTCCTCGACGTGCTCAAGGAACCGTTGTGGAGAGAAACAGGACAACGCAACATGGCAATATACACAATAGGCAGCTCCAAGAACCCGGGTAAGTTGTTCTCCATGATCTTCTTCTTCTTCCGGTTTTTCTTGTTCTTCTTGTTTTCCATTTTCTTCTTGTTCTCGTTGTGTTCTTGTTCTCCTTGTTATGCTGATTATTCTTGTTCTCCTTTTTCTTTTGTTCTCCTTTTTCTTGTTGTAGTTTTTTCTTATTATTCTTCGTGTTCTTCTTGCTGTTCTTCCATAAACAGACCACAGTCGTTTTGACTATATTATCACTATACGATAAGACGACCACAACAGTAAAACTAGTAAGTTAAATGTTTACTGTTGATGTTACAATGTTATCAATAAATATATTAGGTAAATAAACAAATATGTCTATCTAGAAATGTGTTTAACATCGTAGACGCGATTCTTGAGCCCCACAAGCGCTACAAGGTGTACGTGCGAGTGTGGTACGACGCCAACTCGTACGCCGTGTACACTACCGACGGCGTACAGACCGACAAGACACCGCCAGAGCTGTCTCGTGCTAACAAAGTGACGGAGTTACGTAGCGGCACGACACGTGGTGACGTAGACTTCATCACGTCAACGTCAAACGTGACGCTGTCATGGCAAGGCGTCTTCAGGGATTCTCACGCGGGACTTGCGCGTTACGTAGCGTCCGTCAGTAAGACCCTCGGTGGCCGGGACTTGGCCGAGGAAACGTTGACGTCGAACGTCACAGAGACTTGTTTACGTGGACTTACTATGGAATCAAGCGATATGTACTTTAGTACCGTGGTCGCTTTCAATGAAGCTGGTCTTTTCAGGGCGGCGTATTCAGATGGATTCAAGGTATGCTTTTAGACGCAATTAATACCTAAACACATATGTTTCAGAAGCCATGTTGTATCTGGTTAGAGTGGTTAAATCCATTGTCAATAATAAGGCATAGACACTGAAACTATTGGCATAAATAGTATGTTGCGAACAATCATGTTGTCAACTGCGAAACGTTTCTAATTACGAAAGGCATGTATGTGCCTCTAAATAATAGGTCACGTTTAAATAAAGATGTCGTCCATATGAAATAATGAAACATTTGTGAAATGCATCTGCTGTGATTTTACAAAATTCGATATATGTTCTCACAAAGTTCACGGTCTGAATAAACACACGCACAATTTACCCGAATGTAAACAAACAGAACCCAGTTAATAATTAACAAACAAAATGTCTAGGTGGACACAACACCGCCAGTGACCGGCCATGTTTGGGACGGCCGCGGTCTCTCTGACCACGACTACAACTCCGACAACCGGACAGTGTCGGCGTGGTGGCGTGGCTTCAGTGACGACGAGTCGTACGTTGACCACTACGACTGGTGCGTTGGAACTGCTCCAGGGAGACAGGACGTGATCACGTGTCGGGATGTCGGCCTGCACACGCGAAGTACCGCTCAACTCTCGTCTATTGTCTCGTCGGGTATGACGTGTATTTTTTGTATTTAACAGTGTGAAGCATATTTGTGGATCATTCTATATTTGCATAAGGACAAATTTAATTAAAATAACGAATGTGCTCGACATTATTGCTGCATTTAAATCTAGTAGCAGAATATGGGCTAATGTCAAAACCACAAGCAGTGATAGTTATTGTTTAGATGTAGAAACACACATGAATATTCTTATGTACCTTATTATATTTGTGTGTTGACACAACACGGTTGGTTTGATCAGAAGTACCGCTGAACTCGTCTACTCTGTCGTCAGGTGTGACTTCGATAACTATTTTGAGGATTATTTTTAAATTAAGAAACATTGTATGTGAAAACCGAGATGTGCTGCGTAGTAATGACACATTCAATCCAAGTAGCAGAAAATGAATATGTCAGCTAATGACACTGATTGCTTTGAAGTAACAAGACACATAACGTTTTCTATGTCCCTTGCTATATGTATGGGTTGATATATTTACTACACGGTTGGGTTGATCAGAATTATGTAAAAGCATGCCTTGACTCCAGGTGCGAAACTGTACTCCACCATTTACGCTATCAACGGCGCTGGATTGAAGTCAGCCGGAGTCTCTTCAGACGGAGTTGTCATTGACTCTACGCCGCCCAGCCCTGTTCATAGATTCCTCTTGGGAAACAACCTCATAAAGAACCCGTCATTCGAAGAGGACAGTCTCCAAACTGTCGCCAGGAAGATTATCCCGAAGGAGTGGAGAGGGTTGGGGACAGTTTATCTGACGTCAAGTAGTCACGGGACAACTGCCCCTGAAGGACGCCAGTTTGTCGATATTGTCAGCGGCTACGTGAAACAGACGTTTGCGACGGTGACGAAGGCGAAGTATCGAGTGTCTTTCCACGTACACACTCCGGACACCGGTCGCTTTCACTCCCAGCAACTTGGCTTCGTGCGACTTACGGGATTCCACTCGGCTTTTGTTGTCCAGCAGAAGGTGGCGACGTCTAGCGAGTGGCAGAAACACGTGTATTATTTCGTAGCCAGTGATTCGTCGTCGGTCGTCGCCGTCGGCGCCGTTGGCCACAAGACTGGGTTCCTGCTGGACAATGTCGTTGTCCAAGAAGTCGGTCTTGGTCATCGCAGTCCGTCCACTGACCCGAGAGATCCGGTCAGTTCTCATGTCCAGCCGATGCACGTGCACGTGACGTCGAGGGGCAGCTACACGGCCGTGACGGCGGCGTGGGACGTCGAGGACCCGGAGAGTCCCGTGACCGGTCACTCCTGGGCCATCGGAACAGTGCGGGGTGAGTCATGTCGACGGCTTTGTAACACGACTGCGATGCTGTTTTACTGAATACAAATATAGTGAAAGCAATATTTCGTTCAGCCGTATGCTTGAATATGAAATATCTGTAACGCATGCGATGGTACAGGTACTTTCATGTTTCCTACACATCAGTATATAATAATGCCTTGGGAAACCCCACATTTAAAATAGAATCATTACCGAAGCATACACGCGTGTCGTTCATGGTATTTGTGTACGGACACATGTGATTTGCGCACAAGGCGACCTGTTGTTATGTTGCAGGCGGTGTTCAACTACTGAACTTCCGGTCTCTCGGTCGGCAGACTCACGCACGCGCAGACGCCCTCCTATTGCAGCATGGGACGGAATTGCACGTGACCGTGGTGGC
>OZ024865.1:37372925-37375425 GCA_964017155.1 Oasisia sp. SBJ-2009
ATGCGTGCGTGCTGTTGTGGTGTGTGTTTGTGTGTGTGTGAGTGTGTGTGTAGTGTGGTGTGTGTATGGGTGTGTTGTGTGTGACTGTATATGCGGGCGTGTGTGCGGGCGTGTGGGTGCATATGTATGTATGTATGTATGTATGTATGTATGTGTGTGTGTGTGTGGGTGTGTGTGTTTTGATTGCGTGTGTGCGCGTATGTGTGGTGGGAATGTATATTTGTGTGGTGTGTGTGAGTGCGTGTGTGTGTTTGTACGTATGTATGTATGTATGTGGTGTCTGTGAGTGTGTGAGTGTGTCTGTGCTTGGGGGGATTTCGAAGTGTTTTCATTACGTGAACGTGCCAGTGTTGCTATGAGAAGAGTCGACCAGTTTGGGATGATTTACGTGGATTTCGTTAATAACCGAATTCGTAGCACTTTAATGTCCCAAAGCCCGAAACAACGTTATCGCCATGGGTAGTGAAAATGGTAAAGCTGGCCAACACGTGGATGCAAAGACAACTTTAAGCCTACACGACGAGATGGGAAAAGGACACGCAGTTCGAATGAGTATGACATTGTGTAGTGATGGCCGCACGGAAGCTCGGCAGTCGAGCTCTGTGACATCTATAACGGCAACGAGAATAGGGACGTGGAATGTTAGGACCATTGTAGGTGGGTAAAGCCAGTGTGATTGTACTGTATGACGTTATGTGACAAGGTGGATTCAGTCAACGTGAGGTCAATGTTGAGACAGGAGACACAGTAGGTCGAGATGCACCACACATACACAGAGTGGCACTTATGTTGTCACAGAAACCATCACCCACACAGTGTGGCACTTGTGTTGTCTCAGGTAACACCACACACTCACACACACAGACCCACACAAACACACACACACACACACACACACTCATAGACATATACACATACACAGACACAGACACAGACACAGACACAGACACAGACACAGACACAGACACAGACACAGACACAGACACAGACACAGACACAGACACAGACACAGACACACACACACACACACACACACACACACACACACACACACACACACACACACACACACTCACAGACGCAGACGCAGACGCAGACGCAGACGCAGACGCAGACGCAGACGCAGACGCAGACGCAGACGCAGACGCAGACGCAGACGCAGACGCAGACGCAGACGCAGACGCAGACGCAGACGCAGACGCAGACGCAGACGCAGACGCAGACGCAGACGCAGACGCAGACGCAGACGCAGACGCAGACGCAGACGCAGACGCAGACGCAGACGCAGACGCAGACGCAGACGCAGACGCAGACGCAGACGCAGACGCAGACGCAGACGCAGACGCAGACGCAGACGCAGACGCAGACGCAGACGCAGACGCAGACGCAGACGCAGACGCAGACGCAGACGCAGACGCAGACGCAGACGCAGACGCAGACGCAGACGCAGACGCAGACGCAGACGCAGACGCAGACGCAGACGCAGACACACACATATGAGTGAGTGGGTGAGTTAGTGAGTGAGTGAGTGAGTTAATTAGTGAGTGAATGAGTGAGTGAGTGAGTGAGTGAGTGAACATACACAAAGAGTGGCACTTATGGTATCACAGGTAGCACCAAAAACACTCATCAGCTGGGAGCCAGTTAGCGCAAGGATCGTCAGCGCTAAATTGAAGATACAACATCGAATATTACATAGTGCTATGATCCAACCAACGATTCCGAAGAATAAATCAGGACGAACCTTTATCAGTTAATTTAAGCCGTGAATAACCTCTTAAGCCCTGCATTTCTGAGGGCCTCAACGCTATGACCAGACATGGGTTCACATAATGAACCACAGCATAAAAAACCTTTTCACAATTATATAAAAGTGTATATAATCTGACCCAGAAAGGAATTATCTATACACTGATGTACATATCATTGTTGTAAAACTAACTGAGACTAATTAATATATAATTTACATATATAAAAACTGTAAGATGGCCAACAATATATATATATATATATATATATATATATATATATATATATATATATATATATATATATATATATATATATATATATGAAAATCAGTTTTGTTTGTTGATTCTTCCATAATTATAAGCAATTACGTTCCCAATTATTATATCATTGCAATATATAATATGTCGATAACCATAAAAACTAACACTCATACATCAACTGGATTATATTTGATGTCATTCAGGAAGTTATAAAATACGTGTTGTGAACCAAAAGTATGCAATAACATAACAACATGCACTCTTTATTTTATATATATTTGAATCTACGCTCTGAAATTTCTGGAGCGCATTGTCATAACACTTTTATTTCCGACTCTCAGTAACAGGAATCCATTTCGAATCGTATTGCGCAACTTCATTTAGGTACAAATCGCTTCAGTTCACTCACCTGTTTAAATGTGTTCCAATCTATATACAGTATGTATGCGTAAGCATACAACTAGATTTCTCGTAATAATTGTTGCGTG
>OZ024865.1:37382925-37462925 GCA_964017155.1 Oasisia sp. SBJ-2009
ACAGGAGTGCCGCAGGGATCCGTGCTGGGGCCAGCTCTGTTCTCATTGTATGTCCAACCAGTCGGCGTTGTCATCAGAAGACACGGCGTCAAGTTTCACCACTACGCTGACGACCTGCAATTGATGCATACTTTTGATCTCAATCCTACATCACTATCCGAAGCCATACGGCGTTTTCAAGACTGCATAATGGAAATTCGAGAGTAGCTCACCTCAAATTATCTCAAAGTAAATGATCAGAAAACTGAGTTCCTTCCTATTGTGCCTGTATCTGCAAATAAATTAATTAAAGAACTTAGCATCAGTGTTGGTGGTGCACCCATCCAACCCGTTTATAAAGTGAAAAACCTTGGTGTGTACTTGGACAATCACATGAACATGTCTGCCAACACATCAGAAATTGTTCGATGCTGCTATTTCCATATCCATCACATCGGTCAAATTAACAAGTTCTTGCCAAGGCAGAAGAGGGAGAGGGTAGTCAACGCACTCGTGACATCAAGGCTTGACTATTGTAATTCTCTGCTATATGGCACAGTTGACAAGAACTTTGCCAGACTACAGGGTCTTCAAAATACTGCCGCTAAACTGATCATGCGCGTGCCAAAATACTCCAACATCACGCCTGTGCTGAAGGAACTCCATTGGCTGCCGGTCCGGGAACGTGTATGTTTCAAAATAATGTTACTCGTCCACAGAGCGGTCAACTGTCGTGGACCAGTGTACTTGCGTGACCTTATTTGCATCTGCACGCCAACCAGAACACTTCGATCAGAGGGAACCAAACAGCTTAAAAGACCTAAAACAAATTGCAAAGCTGGATATGCGAGTTTCCCCGCAGCTGCTCCGGACCTGTGGAACAGACTACCGTTCTCATTACGAGAACTGTGCATCGAGAACTCTAATAGGCCTACACTGCCGATCTCCAATTGCGCCATAGGCGAAACAGGTTGCTATTTCGCGAAAATAAATAAAATCTACGCCAAATTGACGAAATGTTATTTTAGTAGATATTAGTGACGTTTTCAGCAGTACATGACATATTATTTCTTGCCCGCCACCATTACAATTGCTTAAACGATCGGACGTCAAACCGATCCAGACAACCAGTTAGCGGGATGGGCCTGCACGGTAAACAAAGGTCTTTAATCCCTTAGCCAAGGTCACAGACCATAGCACGCCTTAATTCATTCAGATATTGTATTACCTAGACAATGGAGACCTGTTTGACCTATTGTTGACACCAGTTATAAGTTTGAGTACATTGCCGTACCTGACAGGTTCCCTACTATCGCTCATTACAAGAGAAGATATATGGTATTAGTCGATGCGCCGTCTGGTAAATATTTAACCCAATGCCGCCATAGGTTTAGTCTAATTCAAGTATATTTAACAAGTCTCACCAGCAGAACATGTTGCATATAAAGAGATGCATGTCAAAAACAGATTGTAATCATTATAGCTTGCCTCGCCCAGGCTAGGATTACAGTCGATCTAAATAAAGAAAAATATTAGGATACTTACTTAACTGAATTAATTAGATACTGAGCAGACAAATATAATTTTTTTGTGGATGAAGATTATGTTAATGCAATGATTGAATCATTACAGAGAAACATGAGTAAGCAAGTGTTTCTGAATGATTTGGCCTTGTTATAAAAGTTTCTCTTTCAACTTTTGTTACATTGTTAATCGTTTTTATTACATTAATAGTAAGTATTGTTTGGCCTTTAATAACTTAAAGATGTCCCATTAATTATGTTTGCGTGTTTGCTGCAACATTCTCATCACTTGTTCAGGTTTCTTTGTATAGTTAAACAATGTTTCTATTAAATTATATTGGGTATTTATTTGTTTATATGTTTTTTTCATGTGTTGTTATGGTATGCGCGGCAAATTCGTATGCGAGTTATGTGATACAGATTGATACAGATTCTTATAGACTTTTAGGTTACAAATACAGATTGCCATTCCCAAAATGTGCCACCGCTCGGTAACTTGGCCAATAAACAACAAAAACCGTATATCGTAGGACAGCATTTTGGTTACGCTTTTGTTAGTATAACATTAATAATAATAATAATAATAATCGGGTTTACATGGTTTGTGAAATGTCTTTAACATATATCATTTAAAAAATTAATACCTGGGACCCTCCCTATCCATTTGTCCAGGGGTTTACCTGAAAGTTCACTTTCAAGGGTCATCGGGACCCCAGCGTTCTTTTCAGGGTGTTCCAACTGAAGGACCTATTTATTATTCTTTTAAATTGTATGTATTACTTTCAAAATATTATAACTTACACAATCCATGGATTCCCGGATATTAGTATTACGGTTGATATTAACAAGAATTTTACAAATGTTTTGTTACAATATAGGCTACTATTTGATATTTTCCTTTGATATTCGATGTAGTATCGGCAGTTAAAGCAGCTTTTCTTCCTACGGATGGGTGTGATGGCTCCTAGATGCCTTTGTTTGCGTGTAACAGTGACTTTGAAAGGGTTCTTTAGCTTTTTCTAAGTAACGAATATCGAGGATGCCACCACTCATCGGAAAGCTCAAGAATGTGTCCGTGGTGGAAAACCTGGCCTTGATAAGTGTAGCCTCGGAGTAGCCAATACAGGCACACACACACGCACACGCACACGCACACGCACACGCACACGCACACGCACACGCACACGCACACGCACACGCACACGCACACGCACACGCACACGCACACGCACACGCACACGCACACGCACACGCACACGCACACGCACACGCACACGCACACGCACACGCACACGCACACGCACACGCACACGCACACGCACACGCACACGCACACGCACACGCACACGCACACGCACACGCACACGCACACGCACACGCACACGCACACGCACACGCACACGCACACGCACACGCACACGCACACGCACACGCACACGCACACGCACACGCACACGCACACGCACACGCACACGCACACGCACACGCACACGCACACGCACACGCACACGCACACGCACACGCACACGCACACGCACACGCACACGCACACGCACACGCACACGCACACGCACACGCACACGCACACGCACACGCACACGCACACGCACACGCACACGCACACGCACACGCACACGCACACGCACACGCACACGCACACGCACACGCACACGCACACGCACACGCACACGCACACGCACACGCACACGCACACGCACACGCACACGCACACGCACACGCACACGCACACGCACACGCACACGCACACGCACACGCACACGCACACGCACACGCACACGCACACGCACACGCACACGCACACGCACACGCACACGCACACGCACACGCACACGCACACGCACACGCACACGCACACGCACACGCACACGCACACGCACACGCACACGCACACGCACACGCACACGCACACGCACACGCACACGCACACGCACACGCACACGCACAAGCACAAGCACAAGCACAAGCACACGCACACGCACACGCACACGCACACGCACACGCACACGCACACGCACACGCACACGCACACGCACACGCACACGCACACACACACACACACACACATGCACATGCACACATGCACACACGCACGCACGCACGCACGCAAGCAAGCACGCACGCACACACACACACACACACACACACAAACATGGAGGTAAATGGTTTGCCGTATTGTGTGTTTACAGGTTCGGGGTGTACCGGTGGACCACTGGCAGTATTGTAAACACAGCAACTACAGCCTGGATTTATATTTCCCCAGGGCGGATTTTGGGGCATTGATTACTCGACAAATTCAACCGCCCATGAGGATTGTAGAGAAAGGTGCTACGTTTTACCTGTTAGACACCACTGATAGTTCTCCGCAGAATGATTATTTTGTAACCAAAAAGACTACCTGGCGAAAATTGCTTAGAACAGTAGAAATGTCACGATACATAAACTGGCTGTGACATACTAAAACTGCCTCGCAATCTCCAAGTTGAATTGTTTTCTGTTACAGGGTCATCAATAAAGACAGCGACATTCGATTTTATCATTGCCCAACAGAAACGGGACATCAGTGAGCTATTGTCAAAAGTACGCTATACTTACCGACGATCAGCTTAGCTAACCGAAAGCAAATATCTCACGCAAACATTTATTTCTCAGGAAATTGAAGTACATCCACTGTGTCCCTAATCTCTTGTATATTAGTTTCAGCATCCCGTAATATACAATTTAATTCCAGTCATGTTGTTGTGGATGAACTGGCATTTTAGTATAATAAAGACAATGTATTTCACAGACACATTCACAGAAACACTGTGTCTATACACACACACACACACACACACACACACACACACACACACACACACACACACACACACACACACACACACACACACACACACTCACACACACACACACACACACACACACACACACACACACACACACACACACACAATATGGAGGTGCACACGCACACGATAAATGTCTAACCCATCGACTATTGAGTCATTACTATATACTACACCCATAACTATTGGTAGATATTAACCCATGATTATAACGTTGCATTGCCAGTCCCTTAATTATCTCTTAGCGCAGACTATTCTTTGGTTATCCTTTGGCATATACTATACGGTTGGTTATCACTTTGGATAGACCCTTGATTAGTTATACATTGACATTATCCAACCCTTGATCATCACATTGTGGACACGACCAAATGGTTTTATGATCTCCCTTCCGAATGATACAGGCAAGGTGGGTACAGTAAATTGTCTGAGTAAACGACTAACAAAACGACATCAAGGTGTCTCTTAAACCGGTCGTCGCTACCAACTGTTCGCTACCGAATACATTCTGTCTTGTTCATCAGGTACATTTCGACGACTGCATAAAGCAAGGCTGGTCTACCAGCAGCGACATAGACGACTTCCCCGTGCAGCCTGAGTCTTACAGTGCCACTGTTGTCATGGTGTTCGCCCATCAGAAACACGCTACGACAAGAGAGGTAATTCAAATTTAACATGTTGCTAAGATAAATGTCCACCAAACCACGTTTAGTTACTTCGTAGTTTGGTTGCATCGTCCGCGAATTGTTATAATAGTAAATAAAACAATTTATATTAGTAAAAAGCTGATATTGGATATTTTGATTGGTATACGTGTCTGCTTGCATGCATATGTTTGACTATGTGTACATATATATGCATACCTGTGTGTGAGCATGTGTGTATACATGTAAATATATACACATGTATTGCATTTATACATACATAGACTTTCCACGGCCCCAACAACGTCAAGCTGATTTGCAATACTCAGTCACAACCATCCGCTATTACCTGGTCCATTTAATCCACTTTATTGATCCAAATAATACGAACGAAAACAACAATGGAGGTGTAACAAACTGTCCATCCAATGCATGTAATGTCACTACGTAGACATACTGGTGCGATTGAGTTCTCGACTGGTCGGTAGTGATTCTGTTTGTTTTAGCATACCGCTAAAATTAAACATTACGGCCCGGGAACCTTGCAATGTCTGTGTTTACAATTGTTTTTATTTTATTTTTAGATAGTACTTAATGTTTAGATGAACGTTTGGCTGGCTTGTTTAGAATCCAAGATGGCCGATACTTTATGCCAACATTTTGATTTCATCATATTTGTATTCTAAATATAGTAAAATGATGATGTTGGCATCTATATGTATGTTTATTGGGGGGGGGGGGGGGGGGGGCGGAGAATACGGATCGAAAGTTATATTAACGTTTTGTGGTCATGTTGATGGTGTAAGTAGTAGATGGCCCACAAACTGATCATGAAACACCAAGATAATGGTAGAAATATATATATAATCATAAGTATGTTTTCAAGGTGCATTAATAAGAGTCTCAACTTGTTTTGCTATCCGGCAACAGCAACCAAACAAGCTATAATGAATAAATATAGTCCTGCCGTCGTGAGATTTTGCATTTTACGATGGTTCTTAGTGTTTAGATGAACTTGGCCACCCAGTTGACAGTTACCGACCCAAGGTGGCGCCACTGTACACCAAAACGTATTTTCTAAATATAGTAGAATTATGATGTTGGAATATATATTATATGCATGTTATCGAGTGCGAGGAATACGACTCTGAAATGACTGTGACATGTATGAACTTGCTCGGAGTAGAGATTCTGAACAAACTCCGAAAGGAGAGCGACCTGTCGCTGCATTGCACTGCTGGGCCCAGTTTCATGGAGCTTACTTAAAGGGATACTCCAGTCTGTGAGAGGTTCACAGCATCTACATGCACATGTAGAATATTATTGGTTGTGCATAGTAATTGTGCACGAAGATCGTTAATAAACTATTAATCACAGTATAATTCCACCAAAAGCGTTGTTTTGGATTCAGGGCGCTGCCATTTTGAGGCACAGAACGGGGATGCGCCAGTGACGTAAGCGGTTCTCGTCACTGGCGCATATACGTTCGAACGTCCTACGTTTGTCCAATGGTATTTGATGTATTTAGCACGTCAAGGTTTGCTTTCATCACGATCACAGCTAAGCGTGAGATTTCAGCCACGCTTTGCCTTTTCCAACAATGCGCCAGTGACGTAAACGATTGGGGTTACGTCACTGGTTCAGTGCCTCAAGATGGCAGCGCCCTGAAAGCAAGATAGCATGATTTTGGTACAATTATACTATAATTAATTGTTTCTTAACGATCTTTGTTCATAATTAATCTGCACAACCAATATGTTACACATAAAATGTGAGTAACTATTGTGAATCTCTCACTGTCTGGAGTATCCCTTTAAGACGTAGTAGCGGGCAATAACCCGTCGAAAGCCTAAAACGTCGTAAAGTTACGCTAGTTCCGTTTCACGAGTCTGCTCCAAAGTTACACTTAGCTGCACCATGTATTTAGTAGGCGTAACTTTACGGCAGTTGAAATATTTACTGTATACTCCCGACACGCCCACTCTCAACAACATTATATTTAATGTTTACCCTGTATTTCCTTTACATTCAACATAGCTTCCCATTTGCTATATGAACTTCAAAGGGGGCAGCTAGAAAGAAAAAGGTTGTTCTTAAGACACAGCACAAATACAGGGATTCCCCACCGCTACCTAACTAGGTCAAAACTACGTAGATTTAGCGGCGCGAACGTTTAATTGGTCTCATGAAACCGGCCGTAAGCTGTATTGTTTATATGTTGTTAGCTGCTACCACTGCTCGTAAAGTTACACGGCTTCATGAAACTGGGCCCTGATATTTACAACGGACTGTGAAGTTATGTTTCACAACACAAACTATACGAAGAAAGGACCCGGGGGGATTTTTGAACTACGATGAACCCTCAAACGATGGCGAGGTGGGCCCATGTAAATTATGCATGCGACTATGACCCCGATTAATGACCTCACAAGGATGTCTGGAGGAAATAAGTTGCATAACAATGTATTTGGCCACTAATGACTATATGCAGCTCTAGACGCGCATATTGACCCAGTGGATCAAGTTTCTCAAGTGACTTCTCTACTCAATATCTCGAGTGGCCTAGTAGCACTATCAGAATGTCAACAATGACAGTGCAAATAAGGTCCAACCATACGCCATATGTGCAGAAGGCTTTCACAGATCACTCACAAAAGAAGTGGACACAAGTGTAAAGCGCTTTTTTGAGCGGTCCTGAGGACTGGAAACTGCGCTATATAAGAACTTGCCTTTTTTCACAAAATATTAAAATAATGTTAATAGTGAAGCAAAACCATTCGCTCATAATATATTGCTACAATACTCTCCTGAGTTGTGTATTTATGATGTTATGGTGATTTATCTAAGAACACCCATTTGACAATGTTAAAGAACGTGTGTTGTTGTGAATCTAGGGTTAGTGATAAAAAAGAGTGATTTCTTACAGACTGTTGTGGCTCCTGCAAAGCTATCACATGTTTTCCATCTCTAGTAATGTAGGCCTATCCGTAGGTCACAATAAGCATTCTTCCCTGAAATGTACCGACAACCCGTCTGGCTATTACGAACAATCGAAAAATGCACACAACATTGTAAACAGACATTGGAAGTTTGTCTATGATAGGGCCTATAAGTGGGTCACGATACATGGCGAGACTCCGCGGGGCTGGAGCTGATTTGGGGACTGGTCACAAGAAATATATTCGATGGATGACAACTACTAGAAAAATACGGTACAGAAAAAATTTTCACAAAGGAAGATATAAGGACATGAGGGAATATTTAGCGAAGATAGACTGGAATAACACACTGAAGAATAAGACAGCAACAGAATGCTGGAATATCTTAAAGAGGGAAATTGACTGCGTCGTTGACAAATTTGTCCCCTTGAAAAAACAAGGGAAAAGGTCAAAGAAGAAACACTTATCGAAGGAAGCCAGTAGAACAATCAAGTACAAGCAAATGATGTGGAAGACATATAGACATACTGGAAGTGAAGAAGACTATGCCATTTATAAAGAAGCACTTAATCAAGCTACAGCTGAAATTAGAAATTCGAAGAGAAGCTATGAACAAAAAATAGCTTTCAACATAAAACATGACAGCAAGAGTGTTTATGCGTATGTTCGAAGTAAACAGAAAGTTCAAGATAAGGTCGGGCCACTAGAAGGTAGTGATGGAAACATAATAACGGAGGGATTCTTAATGGCAGAAAACCTAAATGAATACTTTAGTTCGGTGTTTACCAGGGAAGATATTAGTACATTACCAGTACTAGAGACTAAGTTCGAAGGGAGAGAGTGTGACTATTTAGGACAACTAACTGTAACCCCAAAAATGGTAGCTATGAAAATAAGAGATATGAAGGATAATAAATCACCAGGAGTGGATGGGATTCCTCCCAAATTACTACTGGAAATTGTAGAACAAATTAGCATACCACTTGCAACAGTGTTCAATTTGGCATTAGAGGAAGGAGTGGTTCCGGTAGAATGGAAAGAAGCAAACATCATACCATTATTTAAAAAAGGATCAAGAAGCAAGTCAGAGAACTATAGACCAGTGAGTTTAACATCGGTGATTTGTAAACTATTAGAAAGACTAATTAAAGATCACTTGGTTGATTTTCTTGTTAAAAATAAATTGATAAACACATCTCAACATGGGTTTTTAAAAGCGAGGTCATGCTTAACAAATATGTTATGTTTTTTGGAAGATGTCACAAAGTGGGTAGATGAGGGATCACCAGTAGATATAATCTACTTAGATTTTAAAAAAGCCTTTGACAAAGTGCCACACCAAAGATTACTACTTAAACTAAAGGCCCATGGCATAGGAAATAGTATGATTAACTGGATAGAAAAATGGCTTATTGATAGAAGACAAAGAGTAGTAGTTGATGGGGAGGTTTCAAATTGGAAATCTGTTTTGAGTGGAGTACCGCAAGGATCAGTATTGGGACCTATTTTATTCTTAATATATATCAATGATTTGGATGATGACATAACAAGCAAGGTGTTGAAGTTTGCGGACGACACAAAAGTGTTTAGGAAAATAAAAAGTGATGCAGATAGACAGCATTTACAAGATGATCTAAATAAGTTGATAGAATGGTCTGAGAAATGGCAAATGCTGTTTAACTTTGGAAAGTGTAAGTGCCTCCACACAGGACATGGGAATGAAAATGCACAATATACAATGGGTGGTACTGTACTAAATACTACTGTAAAGGAAAAGGACTTAGGTTTAACCATTAGTGCTGACATGAAGGTATCAGAGCAGTGTGGAATTGCAGCAGCGAAGGCAAACCAAATTCTTGGATTAATTAGGCGAAATATAGTATACAAAGAAAAAGAACTAATAATACCGCTTTATAAAACAATAGTTAGGCCTCATTTAGAATATTGTATACAAGCATGGAGGCCATATCGCAAGAAGGATATTGATATGCTAGAAAGAGTACAAAGGAGAGCAACAAAAATGATACCAAAACTCAGGAATATTAGTTATGAAATGCGTCTAAAAGAATGTGGTCTAACAACACTAGAAACCAGAAGATTGAGAGGAGATCAGATTGAGGTTTTTAAAATATTGAATGGGTATGAAAATATTGACAGAAATATTTTTTTCACGGTCAAGGAAGAGAGAAGGACTAGAGGACATGGAGTTGCATTAGCAAAGAAGCAGTGTAGACTAGATATTAGAAAATTTTCATTTTCCCAAAGAATAGTAAACGAATGGAACAAATTGTCAGCTGATTGTGTAGGTGCTAGAAGTGTTAATATGTTTAAAAATAAAATTGACATATACCTAAGACGGGCAGGGTATACTTAGATAGATAGGTTGGACTCTCGATAAGCCAAACGGCTTCCTTGTCCACCTGCCATCTAGAGTTGATTCTCTAGGTGGCAATCTTGTTAAATCTTGTTAAATCTACTTCCGACTGATGAATACTAGCAGAGCTGCCAAGTCTCCCGATTTATCGGGAGATCTCCCGGAAATATAGCAAATTAAACCCAATCTCCCGATCTCCCGCTTTTGATTTGCAATCTCCCGCAAAAGATCGTTTTATTGTCTTTTTTTACGCGTATTTTTCGATTTTTATTTGCCGGCGCACCGTTTTGCCAGCTGTGAATCATCTACGGTACACGGAAAGTGCCTAGAACAGCCGAGCGGAGACTAAACAAGATGCATATAATAGAACTTTTCTGATTGGTCAGCTAACAGGAAGTGACTATGTCCAATGACCAATGGAAACGTTTGTTACGTATTGGGTAGGAATAAGTTTAGCGGCATTGTTCAGACGAGGAAAGTGCTGGAGGTACAATGAGTGAAAAGTCTAAAAAGTGTTTGAAAAACAGGAAATATGATTCCAAGTACAAGAGTGAATGGGCTTCTGAGTTTGCTGAAGTTGTAAAACGGTCTGAGGAGACGAGAAGAAGAAGAAGAGCGCATATAGAAATGGACAGAAATGCAGTTCTGCTTGAACAATTTATTTTGTGACTGCTGTTTATAGCTAAAATAAAATGTTAAATAGCCCAACCATGTCCATTTTTATAATAGTGAAAGAATCTTGAAAGTCTCTGTAAACCCCAATAAAAATATAAATTTATTATATCCACACATGAAACTTTAAAATGTAAAATATTGTTATTTAAAATACAGTTCTTTTTCGAAGAGGTGTTAAATATAAGCGAAAAAGTCAGGAAATCACATATTTGGCAATCTCAATTAAAATAAATGTCCGGGGGGCATGCCCCCCGGACATTCTCCCCGGACCCCCCTAGCATTCTCGGTTGTTCGCAACCTCGGGCAAGGCGCTTCGCGTCTTGCATATATTACTCCCGATTTATGTAGTGCAGATAATAGACACTCCCCACAATTTTAGGTCGTATGTGTCTTTTACGGGATTTGCATTTTACTGTCATAGCTGTACGTTGTGGTGTCGATAAGCAGTTATATCTGACAAGTTGTCTAAATGTACATAATCATAACACATGTATACCTTTGCCCCAAACAGGTTGTACTGCGCGAAAAATGACACTTTTCATTATTAGTCAAGATCGCCAAACACAAGTACAAACCGGCGATACCATGGCAATCACCATGATACTCGATTAAAATTCATGGTTTCCGTGAACATTGCCACCGGCAAAGTGTTCCACTGCTTCTGCTTGTAATACTCCTCCGGACAGTATAACTGAAATAGTTAGACTGGAACAGTTCGATTATTACAACCAAAAACAAAACGAAGTCCTATACGTTAACACGGAGAATATGGACTTTCTGCCCCCAGCCTCTTTTTCGCGCGCGAGACTTGCACGCCCTATCATGGGATCCTGCCATCGGACTATTACTGGTGAACGCTATTGTTGCAGCAATACTACGACAGCGACAACAAGTTGGTGAGTTCGCGCGTGCTCATTCTACCCGGAAGTGACTACATGAAGCGGTTTGGCCACGGGTACGTGATCATCGTGACCGATTACAACGATGGTAGGTCACGGAGTTGGTCTCGATAATATCAGTAGTGCCTTTATGCTGTAGGTCTCCACATCAACATTCCAACATGAACAAATACATTATACAATATAATACAATAACACTTTATTGACCGGGATATTCATTTTGCGGCGTTCGTCAAAACAATATAAAATACAGGAATAGATAAGTATAAAAATCCGGATAAATTCATTATTCAAACAGTATGTAAGCATTAATCATAATAAAAAAAAGACAAGACTATCTATAATATAATTGTAAATTATAGTTATAATTGTAATTGTGGTCGTCCTTTCACACACTAAAAACATACAACATTCATACATAATGATTAACATGTTCACATAAATGTCAGAAGTGCTTGTCGTTGAGAAGTCGTACAGACATTGAACTGAATATTTTGCTACTAATGTTTACAGTTAGTAGCATTACATTATGGAGGATAGAATTACACAACCGTTTTTATATGTTTCAATTGTTTAATTTGTTGTGTAATGAGATTATACATTTTACCTTCACCCGATGCACAACGTTCCAAGACAACTGAGACGATTAGTAACATGCTATTGCCCTTATTTGGTTTCCGATTTTCAAAGTAGTCCACCATCTTATTTGTACACAACCGAATTGTGACATATGTTTACCTTAGGACCCACACGATACAGTTCTTTCAAAAAGCAACTGAACACAATTCTGTCTAAAACAGCAGTTTCACTTTAAAAGAACAATCTCTTAATATCCGAACATTTTTAATATGTACTACTTATCAACTATTTTATTATTTATTTATTGTTTATTGTAATATAATTAACTATTATTTAGTTTTAATATCTACTAGTTTTACTATATATTATTTATCAACTATTTTAATATTTATTTATTACATTGTAATATAATTAACTATTATTTATCAGTCTGAGTATTTTAGTATTATTAAGATTAATATTATTTATTTATGTTGAATATTTTTGTTTTTTGCTGATCTATTTATTTTACAACTACGTCTCTATTTTAATTTTGTAGGTAATCTGTATATTCATGTAAAGTGTAATGCGCCTCTGAATGGTTTTATTGCTAGATATGTGGCGTAGACAAATACTGTATTTATTATTATTATTATTATTATTATTATTATTATTATTACTATTATTATTATTATTATTATTATTATTATTATTATTATTATTATTATTATTATTATTATTATTATTATTATTATTATTATTATTATTATTATTATTATTATTATTATTATTATTATTATTATTATTATTATTATTATTATTATTATTATTATTATTATTATTATTATTATTATTATTATTATTATTATTATTATTATTATTATTATTATTATTATTATTATTATTATTAGTATTATTATTATTATTATTATTATTATTATTATTATTAGTATTATTATTATTATTATTATTATTATTATTATTATTATTATTATTATTATTATTATTATTATTATTATTATTATTATTATTATTATTAGTATTATTAGTATTATTATTATTATTATTATTATTATTATTAGTATTATTAGTAGTATTAGTATTATTAGTATTATTAGTATTATTAGTGTTATTAGTGTTATTAGTATTATTAGTATTATTAGTATTATTAGTATTATTAGTATTATTAGTATTATTAGTATTATTAGTATTATTAGTATTATTAGTATTATTAGTATTATTAGTATTATTAGTAGTATTAGTATTATTAGTATTATTAGTATTATTAGTATTATTAGTATTATTAGTATTATTAGTATTATTAGTATTATTAGTATTATTAGTATTATTAGTATTATTAGTATTATTAGTATTATTAGTATTATCGTCATCGTCATCGTCATCGTCATCGTCATCGTCATCGTCATCGTCATCATCATCATCATCATCGTCATCATTATCACTATCACTATCACTATCATTGTTATTATTGTTATTATTATTATTATGCACCGGTGTTTTGACGGATGCCGCCCGACAGTAACAAAACGTTATTAATGTGTCAACGACGTGTAGCTGGAAACGTTTTGAACAATGTTCCTGGTTTTATTGCGAAAGACGGTAACACGTTTTTTGCAGGCATGTCATTGTGTCACCACGGTCCGTTACGAGAGCGGACGTCATGTCAAATTTTATGACTGATCAATATACTTTGAGCAAATCTACTCAAATATATAAATTGAAAAATATTAAAGCGGTCTTACTCCCAAGAAATATGCGGGATGGATTATAACAAATCGCCGAATTCACTAAAGCATTTCAAACAAAAGATTAGCGAATTGCTGTGTTAGAAACGAAAGTTACACATCTCGAAAACCTGCTTGATGGATCGAACAATACTCCCGCACTGCAAATCTCCCCTACTTGGTATCGAAGAAAGTGTCCCAGCGTCGAATAAATGGAAGACGCGGTGATCGACATTGTACTGTAAACAAGTCAATGTGCGTTTCACCGCTGCTCTTTGTTAGCGACATCGTTTAGAGCCATAGAATCGAGAGCAAGCCCCAATCAACTGACAGTGGATACCCTCTTTCCGCCATTGTAAAGTTTCACGATGAACATGGGAGAGATGACGTGTTCTATCTGCGAAGCAAGCTGAAGGCAAGTTCAGGCACAAAGCCAGATCTTCGTTAACGACGATTTGACGGCCCAGTGCGCTCAGCTCTCCTGCAATGCACAGGTACAACGTGGACTGGGGACTACCAAGAACACTTGGACTGTCAACGGGAGAAATCTCATAAAACATTGGCAAAACAAAATCTTTGTCGTACAAAGAAAGTTTGGTATTCCATCGGTGTGGTAACCTCATGTATTAGTGGTTTGGTATTGCCTATTAGATTAGAGAGATTTAACGGCACATCTGAGTTTTCTCGATACCGTTTTGATGTTCACAGTTTATTATTTCCAAGTCTGAGAACTACAAATATCAATGCAATGATGATTTATCTGTTCTCAAATTGCTATGTTAATCATACTGATGTCCCTCTCACCACACACTTACACCATTCTTGAAGCAATACTATAAGCAAATATAAAAACAAATTTCAGACTAGTTGATAGGTTCGTATGATCTATCTTTACAATATTATGGAAGTATCAATAACAAATGTTTAAATCACATATACATGATAACATCGAAGCCACCTTTAAAAACGACAATTTGCCAATAAGGAAGCGATTCATCGTACTATGACACCGATAAATTTAAATCACTGATAACTACAACTATTAGAACGATTTCACATACTGAATACAAATATTCTATCTAGAAACGTTAAATGCAACGAGCTGGAGATAGTTGTAAAAAACTGAAGCTAATTGACTATGCTTTCAGTGTTATATGTATACCGGAAATTTGGTTGGAAAAAAGACGAATTTGATCTAGAATCGAGTTATGAGTGCCTTTGCCTATGGTAAGAATAATAGATTTGCGTGTTTGCAAAATGTTCAGCACTTGGTCAGCTTTCATTTTATGGTTAAGCAATGTTTCTATTAAATTAAATTGGGTGTTTATTTGCTTTATATGTGGTATTCATGTGTTATACGAGTTATCTGATACAGGTGATATAAATTCTTATAGAATTTTAGGTCAAAAATACAGAATGCCATCCCAAACCTGTGGCAGATCTGGCTACAGATACCCTTGTAAGTTGGTTGAAGTTACCCTTATGTTAGTTTATATATTTATACAATTAACTTGTCTAGTTAATTGAAGTAAATATACAGGGAATATCCCATGTTATTTTAAGTGTCGAGTCTGCGTAGGTCTGCAATATGTGATTGACGTCGATCAAGGGAATTGCACAGTAGAGCCGATGTCACGTCGTAGCTCGACCTATGCATTCACTGGGCCCTGGGACCCTGCCTCAGCACACTCGCCTGCTTCACCCGGTCTCTTCGACTTGTCAGCCTTCAATCTGACGTTCATTGCCGAGTACACGGTAGGTCGACATTGTAAAAGTCGTGTATGGCTCATCCTACACAGCTGAAAGCTGGCCATTAATATATATATATATATATATATATATATATATATATATATATATATATATATATATATATATATATATATATATATATATATATATATATATATATATATATATATATATACTCCTAAAGGCAGCTTATGTCGACCGATTATGCATATAGGAATGGCTTATGTAGACCCCTGTTTTATGTAGACCAAAACTGGTCTACATAAAGATTCGACGTGTTAGTTCACAACTAACACAACTGAACTTATCAGTGTCATTGCTTGCGCACACAGTTCATATAACACTGATGTGCGTAATTACATTTTAAATGAACAACATCTTAAGTGATTTTGAGCATGTTTTCTCCAGCGCCGTGCATATGTTTGAGTATATTGTGTGCCGGGTTATGTGTACCGGGTCAAAGTTCTTATAAATCTGTATTTATGGTATATATCAAACGAAGGGTTGGAGTTTCGTGTTCAGTGTATGATATGCTTCATACTGATGCAAAAGGCTATATTATTAAGTGTAAATTAGTAAAACTTGCATTTTGTCTTTGTTGCGGACTGATAGATCCCTCGAATGTTGATGTTGCCGTTGGTATTCGGCAATTAATTTTACAGCATTCACTAAATTGTTAAATTTACTGCTGAAACATGTATCACAACATAGCTAGATTCGGCGTCTACCGCAAAAACGGCTAACTAAATATATGCAGCTTCCGGCGTTGCGCCGGTCTACATAAATTGGCATCTATGCATTACGCGGTTTTATGTAGAACGATTGTTATGCATATACCTTATTTATTGAAATATTTTGATGAACTTTCATTATGTGTTAAAAATTAGTATTAGAAACAATGTTCCACTTTTACATCTTTGGAAAATGTATTAAGTAAAACAATACGTCTGGTCTACATAAGCCGGTCCTCTATGCACTGGTCGACATAAGCTGCCTTTAGGCTTATATATATATATATATATATATATATATATATATATACATATGTGTGTGTACACATGCACACCTACTAACGCACACACACACGTATATATATATATATATATATATATATACAATAGTTATATTTCACTCTCTGGGCAATCATAATTATATTGAAATGGGTACATAAAACATGCAAAGTATATTTGTTAAAATAAATATATTGAAATAATATATAATGTAAGATATTAGCATAAATATACGATATGTGATATTAATATACGATATGTATCTATAAAATTAATTTAAATAATTTAAGACATTAAAACATATTTTATGTGATTGCTTGATTAAATTACTAAACATAATAAATACCTTAAACATTAATATTATACGAATAACGTTTACGCAATATATATATATATATATATATATATATATATATATATATATATATATATATATATATATATATATATAATTTAAGACATTAGCATAAATATCAATTAAAATGTAGATAATATACTATATGTATTTATAAAACTAATTTAAATAATTTAAGATATTAAAACAAATTGTATGTGATTATTTGATTAAAGTATTAGAAAATAAAATAAATACTTTAAACATTACCATAAATTGATCTAAAGAATAAATTTAGGCTTTAGAATATTTTACATTATATATATATATATATATATATATATATATATATATATATATATATATATATATATATATATTATATATATATAATATATATCCATATATATATATATATATATATATATATATATATATATCCTGTATATAGTTTACCCAAACCATGCAGATGACAATATTGTAAGAATAACGTTTCTGCAATATATATATATATATATATATATATATATATATATATATATATATATGTATATATATATATATACGATATATATATATATATGTATATATATATATATATACAGGACATTATGCCCCGACTTACTGTAAGTGTGTTCACGTGTGTCATTATGCATGATACCTCACGCAGACAGAGTATGTTCGATCTATTAACATGAATTTGACAAACTAAACGTGATCACGTTGTAGGTGAAGACACGTGACATCGACTCCAATGTTTGGATCGGCTCACGCGTAGATTGGCCAAGCCGCGGCATCAACAGCACCCTCAAAGTGTTCTACAACGCTGTATGTGTGGCTTTCCTCCCACGACTGTCTTCTAAGTAAAGCACTATTATGAATTAATACATTTTAAAGTAATTTAAATTGTTAAGAGTTACATGCATAATTATAATAATATTATGTTTATAGATTCACATTTATATCCGAAGCAGTGTTGTTGTCAAAAATATCTTAGACTTTGCTTAGTTACTGATATCCAAGATGGCCACCAAAAGTCGGACATGGACACGTGTCTAACGTTTGACAGAACTAAATTAGAAGGATGGTTTTGGTGCTTATAATAATTATTAGTAATTAAGTAACTTCTATGATGCCTATGTCTGTAGAAACTATGTTCAGAGGTGCATCAATACAAAAAAGGTTAATCGATCTCAGAGTCAATAAACACGTCCACTTGTCACCAGATTTAATGATACGCCAGGGAGCTATGGTGGATAAGCAAGGCTGTACAGGTATGTTTTAAAACGACAGCGTAATTTAGCAATATGTTCAACTGATTTAACACTAGAAGGACATATATTCCAAAGAGTAGGTGCTCCCACAGCAAATCCCCTAGTCCTAGTATTTACTTTAGGGACAACAAGGTAAATCAGATCTAAATTCTTATAGGAGTACGAAATGCATATAAATGCGATGGCTGTTTATAGAAAGGTACCCGGTAAGTCACAATACAGATCTTAGAAATGCGATGGCTGTTTATAAAAAAGTACCCGGTAAGTCACAGTACAGATCTTAGAAATGCGATGGCTGTTTATAGAAAGTACCCGGTAAGTCACAGTATAGATCTTAGAAATGCGATGGCTGTTTATAGAAAGTACCCGGTAAGTCACAGTACAGATCTTAGAAATGCGATGGCTGTTTATAGAAAAGTACCCGGTAATTCACAGTATAGATCTTAGAAATGCGATGGCTTTTTATAGAAAAGTACCCGGTAAGTCACAGTACAGATCTTAGAGACGACACAATATCGAACAGTAAGCCAATGCAGAGACTTTAGAAGCAGCACACAATGATTTAAACGGTGATGCCAAGTCACAACTGTTGTGATGTTTATATCCCTAAAGCCACTATTATGAAAAAAAGGAATTACAATAGTCTAGCCTACTAGTGAATAGCGCATTTACAATAGTATTTGCCACAAAACGAGGCAACTATCGACCGATACGCCATAAATCATAAATATGATAATAACATGTTCGACAAACCTGAGAAATGTGTTTTATAACATCATTAAAAAGTATTTCTAAATTGAGTGTTGAAACCGCATGCATAGCATAACATGCCGTAGGGGTATGGGGAAGACGTTCTTAATATTTTACTTAGGCTCTGTGTGTCAATAACAAGAAACATTGTTTTAACAGCATTCAGCTCTAATCTACTCTTAGTCATCCAGCAAGAATGTCATCAAGACAATGTGTAAATTGTCGTAAGGAACAATTAGCACCTGGAATAGATAAGGGTATTTAAATTTGAGTATTTTCAGCACGAAGATGATGACTCAAATGATGATAGTATCGAAAACTGCTGACAGGTCAAGCAAGGCAACTGTAGTAGCTTTACCATTATCCAAATTTAAAGTTATATACCCACTGTGCACATTTACAAGAGCAGTACCCGTTGAATTATAAAGTTGTTTATACACAGATTGGAACACGTTTGACATATTATTTGAAGAACTGTTAAATTCAAGGCATTTTGCTACAACTTTGTCAAGTATCTTGGAAATGAAGTTGTTATTAGAAACATTTATGTAACTTTTCAAACTATATTTCAGCAAATATGTCGTTTTACGAAGTGGGTTTATACGCGCACGTTTACAATCATTCAGAAAAATAGCTGTACTCAGTAATAATTTACATTATTTGTTATCGTACCAAATATAGAACCGATACATGTTTTCAATAGTGCAGTTAACGATGGGTCTAGATACCAACATTTTGTTTGGAAAATACATATTTATTTACCTCTCTTCCTCAACAGTTGCTGAAGTAAAATGGTGATTTCACATTGTCTGTGCAATTCAGTGTCCTCAGTATATTATGGCCTGTAATTTGGCGAGAAAATATTTACATTCCACTTTCATACGTTGCTTAGCGCCCAATATGCCATTAAAACACGTCGTAATTCAAGGATATCGTCTATATGAGAACAATTGTCAAATCACATCTGGAAATATCTGCTGTCCCATGACGAGTAGTTCGTTTTTCTTTGCAATATATATTCACCATTTGCGTGGTTTACAGTTTAATAACTGGATTAAGTGAAACCTGATATATTATATACTAAAATATATAACATTGTGCACGCGCAATGACCTAAATGTATGATGTGTTTCCGGAAGATAGAAAATGTAACTTTATTAATTATAATTACAAATTTCAAACATATCTGTATCAACAATTGGTCTTTGTAAATTATATACAATTACTATATTATGCAATTATTATAAGGATGAACTTGGATACACAATTTGCATATAAGTACATCACAATTGTCAACATTCATACGCCTGTAACATTTAGCTATCTTTATAAATATTTTCTTCACATCAAAATATTAGTTATTTAGCTATGGCATATGTATTGGTTCATGTACATACGTACATTGTTATCATCATATCAATTATCCTATTGCATCCAAGTTGTTTAGCTTGGATCTTGGAAATAATGAACCAATGAAAGTCGTAATTAACAACAACGGCCTGTGGTATTATGTTATAGATATACACTATAGCGCGAACATTCAACACAATTACTTCAATCATATTACATTTGGTCAAACGAATAAATACAATGGCACGCAAACTAAATAACATAACTGTTACAGTATCTACATATTATGCACGTAGTTGTAGATACTTTTTAAAGCAAATTCTTGAATCGATTGGTACATATATTTATATCTCCATAAAAGGTAAATAATAATAATTTGAGTACCTCTACATTTAGGAGAGAAGAACGTTGACAAACTGGGCTAGCTGTTGAATTTCGCTGACCGTCCCGCCTCATTTTAGATTTACCTTCTACATTGTTACCGTCCTTTTTCGTGGTTTGATGAAAAGGTGTATTTAATCACTCGTTTTGTCGTAGCATATCTGGATGACGGAAGGGATTTTGGATTTATCTTCTACATGTTTATCGTGGTTTTTCGTGGTTTTATGAAAAGGTGTATTTAATCACTTGTTTTGTCGTAGCATTTCTGGACGACGGAAAGGATTTGGGATTTATCTTCTACATTGTTATCGTCCTTTTTTTCGTGGTTTAATGAAAAGGTGTTTTTAACCACTCGTTTTGTCGTAGCATTTCTGGACGACGGAAAGGATTTTGGATTTTCTTCTACATTGTTATCGTCCTTTTTTCGTGGTTTAATGAAAATGTGTATTTAGCCACTCGTTTTGTTGTTTTGTTGTAGTACGGCTGGACGACTGAAGGGAGTGATATTGCTGAATTTAATCTACATATGAAACTCAATAATGCGCAAGATACAGTGTACACCCGCCAACGTATGCTTCGCCTTGAGTACCACACGACTAATGAAGTACGGCCAAATACTAGTGAATATGACTAACGCGATAATGCAAAAAAGTAGTAGTAAAACTCGTCACCACGTTGTTTGAGGAATAAAATGAAGCCGCTTTTCAGAATAAGTTCGCTTTTCAGAATAATTTCGCTTTTCATAAGGATTTCAACAAAATATCGACATATAGTGTGGCATCTATTTTCTTGTCGTAACGGACATTTTTGCAAGGCAGAGGTAAAATGATGGACATACAAATCACATCACGTTGTCGTAACACGCAGTGTATATAATACCGCTGTATAAAACAATTAATAGTTAGGTCTCATTTAGAATAGTGTATACAAACATGGAGGCCCTATCGCAAGAAGGATATTGATATGTTAGAAAGAGTACAAAGGAGAACAACCAAAATGATACCAAAACTCAGAAAATATTGTTATGAAATGCGTTTAAGAGAATGTGGTTTATCAACACTGGAAACCAAAAGATTGAGAGATCAGATTGAGGTGTTTAAAATATTTAATGGGTATGAAAATATTGACAGAAATATTTGTTCTCGGTCAAAGAAGAGGGGAGGACTAGAGGACATGGAGTTACATTAGCAAGGAAGCAATGTAGACTAGCTATTAGAACATTTTTATTTTCCCAAAGAACAGTTAACGAATGGAACAGGTTATCAGTTGATTGTGTAAGTCCTAGTAGTGTTATAATATTTAAAAAAATAAAATCGACGTATACCTAAGACGGGCGGGGTACACTTGGGTAGATAGGTTAGACTCTCGATAAGCCAAACGGCTTCCTAGTCCACCTGCCTTCTAGAGTTGAATCTCTAGATGACAATTTTGTTCAATCTTGTTAAATGTGTAGTATCCCGTGCTTTCGCAGGAGAAACACCTGGGCAAGGAGATTCCAGAGTTTACACACGTCTACGATTACCGCGCACGTTCCCCGGACTTCTCCATGTTCGACGTCTCTTCGTGTTACAACGAACCGTCTCAAGTCTCGAAGCTCACAATCTCTGTCCGAGGTTCTATTGTTATTCTTTCTGCGTATTTGGTCGTTAATAGAAATGTTGGACTCGCGCGATCACATCCGAACTAGCACATTAAGTGAATCGCATCCCAGTGTAAATTCATAGCTTATTTAAATTTCACAGCGTATATATTATCGACGAAATTAGACAATACATTAGTATTTGCCTGTTTTAATGTTTTGACAGGAAATTGAAAGACAATTATAATAAGTATGTCAGTGCTCCAATTATGTATTGCACTTTCTCTTAGCTTTTTCGTATTAATTATACTTTCTGGCATATTTATAATATATATATATTTATATATATATATATATATATATATATATATATATATATATATATATATATATATATATATATATAATAAGAAATAATAGTATTTATCTACGCCATATCTCTAGCAATAAAACCATTTAGAGGCGCATTACAGTTTACATAAATATATAGATTACCTTAAACTAAAAAATAGAGACGTAGTTGTAAAATAAATAGATCAGTACAAAATGTCAATATAAATAAATAACATTAGTCTTAATAATACTAAAAAAATTAAACCGATAAATAATTGTTTATTATATTACAATTGAAAAATAAATAAATTAATAATAAAATAGTTGATAAATAGTAGATATTATATTAGTAGAAAACACTATACATATATATATATATATATATATATATTTATATATATATATATATATATAAATATATATATATACGTCTATATATATATATATATACTATATATATATATATATATATATATATATATATATATATATATATATATATATATATATATATATGTGTGTGTGTGTGTGTGTATATATGTATATATTTATTTATATATTTAGTTCGCCCTACGGTTGATATAGTTAAGTAATAATCCGCTGTTATATGTGTCTTACCAAACCTCTTGCAGCGTGCTATGACGTACTCCTGCGTCACGACCCCCGACTCTTCGAGTCTGCCCTCCGCAAGTTCATCGTTGGCGTGTGCGGCATAACTCCGATCCGCGTGAATAGTATCGAGGTGCGGCTCAGGACTTTCTTTAATTGTATAACTCACCCCTATTTGTTCTTATTTTTGAAGTCCCTGTTTCACCATTCATGTCACACGAAACTTGAAAATGTAACGTCCGTACCACCAACATAAATGGGGTTCCCCAATTCCACGTTAGTCGCTAGATGCGCTGATACGCAACTATACCCTAGTTGCCTATCAGCGCCTGTAGCGACTAACGTGGATTTGTTTGCATGTTTTACGGAACGCTTGTTTAATTCATTGTTTTCGTATGTATGGAGGGTAAGCTATTGACTGTGCCGTATGTGTGGTCCATAGACAGAACAGCCAAAACAACGCCATCTGAGCTTGGCACTGAAATGCGTCTAGAGAAGTACTATCTAGAGACATATTGTCTAGAGACATACTATCTAGAGACATACTGTCTAGAGACATACTATCTAGAGACGTACTGTCTAGAGACGTACTGTCTAGAGACGTATTGTATATATATATATATATATATATATATATATATATATATATATATATATATATATATATATATATATATATATATATACGTATTGTCTAGAGACGTACTGTCTAGATACATACTATCTAGAGACATACTGTCTAGTGACTTACTCTCTAGAGACATCCTGTCTAGAGACGTACTGTGTAGAGACGTACTGTCTAGATACGTACTGCCTACAGACATACTGTCTACAGACGTACTGTCTGGAAATGTATTGTCTAGATACATACTGTATAGAGACGTATTGTCTAGAGCCATACTGTTTAGAAACATATTGTATAAAGACGTATAGTCTAGAGACGTACTGTCTAGAGACGTATTGTCTACAGACTTATTGTCTAGAGACGTACTGTCTGGAGACGTAATGTCTAGAGAAGTATTATCCAGAGACGTACTGTCTAGATACGTAAGGTCTAGATACGTACTGTCTAGAGATGTACTGTCTAGAGACGTACTGTATAGAGACTTATTGTCTAGAGACGTACAGTCTAGAGACGTACAGTCTAGAGACGTGATGGCTAGATACATACTGTCTAGAGACGTACAGTCTAGAAACGTACAGTCTAGATACGTATTATCTAGAGACGTACTGTCTAGCGACCTACTGTCTAGAGACGTACCGTCTAGAGACGTACTGTCTAGAGACGTACTATCTAGAAACGCATTGTCTAGAGACGTACTGCATAGAAACGTATTGTCGAGAGACGTAACGTCTAGAGACGTAATGTCTAGAGACGTACTGTCTAGAGACGTACTGTCTACAGACGTATTGTCTAGTGACATACTGTCTACAGACGTACTGTCCAGAGACGTACTGTCTAGAGACGTACTGTCAAGAGACGTATTATCTAGAGACGTACTGTCTCTCTGTTCTTTTGCTCTAGGTCGACGCTGTCGGTCAAGGTCACGTGGACGTGCACATCGTGTTGTTGGACAGACCTCTTGTCAACGGTCAGTCTCCTGTCTCACTTTCACAGAAGTGTCAAGTCTACCGCTTTGACGGTGACACTCGTGTTTTCTTTATTATTTTGTTTTGGTTAATCTCACGCTCTACAGCTTTCGTGCCGAAACGTATCGCGAGATGTCTATTTCACGGAATAACTGTGTACCGATTTTGTGTCTTCGTAACCTGGCAGTATTTCATCGTTTAAACATAATATCTCATTTCGAATATAATCGTTTATGCATAGGCATTAAGATCAAGAAAGTCTACTCTAAACTATAACAATTACTCTTCCATCTGAGGGTTCATGTTGTGCACGTGCGACAGCTGTCGAAGGGTACCGCCAGATCATCATCTACCGCCAGATCATCATCTACCGCCAAATCATCTTCTACCGCCAAATCATCATCTACCGCCAGATCATCATCTACCGCCAGATCATCATCTACCGCCAAATCATCATCTACCGCCAGATCATCATCTACCGCCAAATCATCATCTACCGCCAAATCATCATATACCGCCAAATCATTATCTACCGCCAAATTATCATCTACCGCTAAATCATGATCTACAGCCAAAACAACATCTACCGCCAAATAATTATCTACCGCCAAATCATCATCTACCGCCAAATAATCATCTACCGCCAGATCAATATCTACCGCCACGCACACGCACACGCACTCGCACTCGCACACGCACACGCACACGCACACGCACACGCACACGCACACGCACACGCACACGCACACGCACACGCACACGCACACGCACACGCACACGCACACGCACACGCACACGCACACGCACACGCACACGCACACGCACACGCACACGCACACGCACACGCACACGCACACGCACACGCACACGCATATACATATATATATACATATATATAATATATATATATATATAATCAACCATGCATACTGGCTAAAAAATGAAGTTGGGTGAAAAACAACTGTGGTAAATGTCACAGATATCACAAATACTTACAAAATACAAATATATTTTGCATGTTTTATGTACCTATTTCAATCTGTATTGATTGCCCAGAGAATGAAATAAACCAACCATTATTATTATTAGTATTATCTTATTACAAATATCCTGCCCCAAATTTCAAAATGTTATGCATTAAATTTGATTAACTGAAAAGTAATGTATTCAGCTAATTTTATTACGGGTGATACTTGTCTGTTTGTTACGTCACAATAGTTTTTTTTTATAAAAAAAAGATACATTCATTGGAACATACCTCCCAATGACTGGTGTAGACTTTTGAACAGAACAAATTTAAGCAGACATGGATTCTACATATCCAAATATCGCTACAAATATGTGTTACACATTATTGTAAAACAAGTGGTTCTTATGTGTTTTTTAAAGATCTAGCCAGTGGCTATCTTGGACTTATGCAATTTATAAGAGCTACTCAGAGTTACAATTTGGGCAGTCAAGCTGAATTTGTTCTAGGACCTGATAAGTCCAAATAAACAAAACCGTTCATAGGATAGAACATTTATAGGTTTACAATTGAATACATGTGACTGTCAAAAGGTCAAGTTCTTAAAGGTATCACTATGCAATCAGGTTAAGGTGGTTTGAGAGGTCGTTTCCTCTATGAAATGAAATGTTAACACTTGTTTTCTCACCCAACCTAAACTTTTTAACCCGTGTGCGTGGTTGGCTTAAACAAAATTGGCCACCCAGCCAGGGTGCTTTCTTTCTCTTTTGTCATTTTCATATATATATATATATATATATATATATATATATATATATATATATATATATATATATATATATATATATATATATATATATATGTATATATATATATATATATATATATATATATATATATATATATATATATATATATGTATATATATATATATATATATATATATATATATATATATATATATATATATATATATATACAGTGTATCTATATACACTCCTCAAAAGAAGAAAGTTATAATTCCATTAAATGGCTCATAATACGTGGGGATCGCACCCCAACATATTTGGTATCATATGATGCCGTGACCAATTGCGGATTACATGAGTGTACCATGTTGCATTGACACCATTATGTGCATGCCCAGTATGGGATATGTAGCGGATGCGTCTGGTTCCATAGGTGACATATTTTGAGTTTTGGTCACTAGGGATAAATACGCATGGTGGAATGGGAATTCATTTTATAAAGTTCAACAGTAATGAAACCCTCGACAGTGTCACAGTAATACACACAATCGTATTCGACATGCTGGCGACAGCCGCAGCATTGTCAGGTTACATGTTCCTGCTACTATGCCACCAATTGGTGCGACTACAGTTGCGCAAGATATGTTATTAGCTACTTGACGACCGAGTCTGTCCCCAATGACGTGCATCAGAGT
The DNA here is from genome assembly GCA_964017155.1 of Oasisia sp. SBJ-2009. Lineage (NCBI taxonomy): Eukaryota > Metazoa > Annelida > Polychaeta > Sabellida > Siboglinidae > Oasisia > Oasisia sp. SBJ-2009. The sequence continues at coordinate 37,410,499 of OZ024865.1, forward strand.
ACACGGCTGTGTGATTGCAGGCAATGTCTACTCCAGCTCGAGTGTTACCCTTGAAGACGCTGTCCGGAGACTCGGCCTAGCCGTTGACCAGCAAACGGACTTCGGCATTACCGTCAACTATCCGGAAGGTCCAACGGTAATGCCACATTATTAAGTTGAAATCGGCATTGTTGCCATGCATTCCGGCTAAATATGTTTACGTTTTCCACTGGTCAAGAAATCTCTCTAACTTGTGTATATAGTATTTCCCCGTCGACCAATAAAATCTATAATTCGAATATAACTCTGTGTGATGAAATAAAACTCTACCTATGTTATCGTTGTTGCAATATGTTTAGCATATCTGTCATACAACGGATTGCTACTGGATAATGACTCATCATTTCTATAGTGATATTTATGTTTGGGCTGTGTTCGGAACAGTTACTCTTCAAAACGGTACCAGAGTCTGCGATCTCAGCGAAACTGCCGATACTATCGTTTGGCTTAATTTTTCAAAACAAATTGGATTCGTGTGGGACCGTAAGATAACTGTTTATTCCTCTATGATGACTAAAGTTTGTGTTATACCGGAATATCGCAAAATTACTCATTCTAACGATAGTTTCAACCCAAATCTGACAAAGATGATTTCACATGTCGGCATCTGGAAAGCGCGTCAAAAATATATTATATTTCAAAACAAGGAGTTATAAAGAATAAAATGTGATACTTCTAATTCATTAAATGTGTTTTATTGTTTGGTTGACATGGAAATGCGTAGCAAGATATGATATAATATGAATTGAAGCATAAGGTGTTTTTATATCCGTTAATATCGATATATTCCAGTTTGTCACAATCAAAATTACGCGCGTGATCCCCACCAATGTTCGCCTTTGCCGATGTTTTTCATCTAATGATATGGTGATGTCATTTCAGACAATCAGGCTGATTCCTGGTTCCCTAAGGACATTTGGCAAAGTGGCGAGTTCGTACAAGACAGGGCATACCGTAGGTAGGTAAAGTAGCGGCCGAGGTCAGTTCAATGGCAAAGGCCAGGCGCCGAACTCGTTGACTGAGGCCAGTTCAGTGGTGGCTGATGGCAGTTCAGTGGTGGTTGATGGAAGTTCAGTGATGGCTGATGACAGCTCTGTGGTGGCTGATGACAGTACAGTGGTGGTTGATGGCAGTTCAGTGGTGGTTGATGGCAGTTCAGTGGTGGCTGATGGCAGATCAGTGGTGGCTGACGATAGTTCAGTGGTGGTTGATGGCAGTTCAGTGGTGGCTGATGACAGTTCAGTGGTGGCTGATGACAGTACAGTGGTGGTTGATGGCAGTTCAATGGTGGTTGATGGGAGGTCAGTGGTGGTTGATGGCAGATCAGTGGTGGCTGACGATAGTTCAGTGGTGGTTGATGGCAGTTCAGTGGTGGTTGATGGCAGTTCAGTGGTGGCTGATGACAGTTCAGTGGTGGTTGGTGGCAGTACAGTGGTGGCTGATGACAGTTCAGTGGTAGCTGACGACAGTTCAGTGGTGACTGATGGCAGTTCAGTGGTGGATGATGACAGTTCAGTGGTGGCAGAGGTCAGTTGTAGTTTGTTATACCCCAAACTAATTGGCAGGTGGGCAAATTAAGTTCAATGAGTGTCGCGTATAGTAAACGGTAAATTCACCTCACTGGTGAAAGTGAATCCATGGTTGACCATGCTTATTGTCTGATCGCAAGTATATGCTGTTATCAGCAATCCGCAAAACGTTTTAGGCGTGGGCCCAATTTATTTCCATTTACAACTAGTGTGTTTTATGTTACCCTAGACCATATTTAAACAACAAACCATCGTCAATTAAAAAACCAATGTATAAGCAAAACGATGACGCTACGTATACGACAAACTAGGCCTATGCTACTGCGTGGAGTAAAATCGCAACTCTTAAACAATCTTTATGTATTTCCTTTTTTAGGAAGTTGATGTCGCTCAATCAAATGTTACTAAAATATCCCAACTACCCCTGTATTATATCATGCAATCTTGAAAAATAGCATTGTAATCGCACATTCATTCATAAGAATTTAATTCATTCTGAAACAAGCTTCTTTCAAATCTGTCTAAGTTTGCGGTAACGTAAGCTCTTCTGTAAATGACAAGTCGGCAAGTCGACCATTGTAGATGGTCTATAGACACTCCAGCCCACCGACAAGTACCTGGTTGACATTTTCGATAATCGTGCATACCCCTTGTGTGTGCGTATTCTGTATGCTCCACATACCAATATACCATCTTGTTTTGAAGGTACTGTGGCGCTGGTCAGTTGCGGCCTGATGTTTGTCGGCCTGTTTATGACACCAGCCGCTGCTTACGTCATCTGGAAGAAGAATATAGCCTTTCCCTACTTGACCAATTGACGATGTTCGATACGTCTGATGTTACTAATGAAGATTACCGGATTATGTGTAAACTATTCAAATACAGAACAATTCAATCTAAATGCAAACTCACATGTTTTTCAGTAGTATCAAATATGTTAATAATCCAAAATTAAAGGCGCCGGTGCATGTCATGTGATATTGCATATGAGATAATAAAATGCATTATGTTACTTTAAAGGAAATACAATCAGAGACTAGCAAAAAACAGTGTTCTATGTGTACACAAAGTTTACCATTGCATTTGACACTTGACAACATTTCAAATACGTGTGCGTGTGCGTGTGCGTGTGCGTGTGCGTGTGCGTGTGCGTGTGCGTGTGCGTGTGCGTGTGCGTGTGCGTGTGCGTGTGCGTGTGCGTGTGCGTGTGCGTGTGCGTGTGCGTGTGCGTGTGCGTGTGCGTGTGCGTGTGCGTGTGCGTGTGCGTGTGCGTGTGCGTGTGCGTGTGCGTGTGCGTGTGCGTGTGCGTGTGCGTGTGCGTGTGCGTGTGCGTGTGCGTGTGCGTGTGCGTGTGCGTGTGCGTGTGCGTGTGCGTGTGCGTGTGCGTGTGCGTGTGCGTGTGCGTGTGCGTGTGCGTGTGCGTGTGCGTGTGCGTGTGCGTGTGCGTGTGCGTGTGCGTGTGCGTGTGCGTGTGCGTGTGCGTGTGCGTGTGCGTGTGCGTGTGCGTGTGCGTGTGCGTGTGCGTGTGCGTGTGCGTGTGCGTGTGCGTGTGCGTGTGCGTGTGCGTGTGCGTGTGCGTGTGCGTGTGCGTGTGCGTGTGCGTGTGCGTGTGCGTGTGCGTGTGCGTGTGCGTGTGCGTGTGCGTGTGCGTGTGCGTGTGCGTGTGCGTGTGCGTGTGCGTGTGCGTGTGCGTGTGCGTGTGCGTGTGCGTGTGCGTGTGCGTGTGCGTGTGCGTGTGCGTGTGCGTGTGCGTGTGCGTGTGCGTGTGCGTGTGCGTGTGCGTGTGCGTGTGCGTGTGCGTGTGCGTGTGCGTGTGCGTGTGCGTGTGCGTGTGCGTGTGCGTGTGCGTGTGCGTGTGCGTGTGCGTGTGCGTGTGCGTGTGCGTGTGCGTGTGCGTGTGCGTGTGCGTGTGCGTGTGCGTGTGCGTGTGCGTGTGCGTGTGCGTGTGCGTGTGCGTGTGCGTGTGCGTGTGCGTGTGCGTGTGCGTGTGCGTGTGCGTGTGCGTGTGCGTGTGCGTGTGCGTGTGCGTGTGCGTGTGCGTGTGCGTGTGCGTGTGCGTGTGCGTGTGCGTGTGCGTGTGCGTGTGCGTGTGCGTGTGCGTGTGCGTGTGCGTGGGCGTGGGCGTGTGCGTGTGCGTGTGCGTGTGCGTGTGCGTGTGCGTGTGCGTGTGCGTGTGCGTGTGCGTGTGCGTGTGCGTGTGCGTGTGTGTGAAGTGTAAGCTATTGACCGTGCAGATGCATAGCCAGCGATAGTTTGTATGTGTGGGCATGCCGTATGTGTGTTCAATAGACAGAACATCTTGGCACTTAATTCGATCTAACGTCCCGCGACGTTCAATCGACTGTAAATGTACATTAATGTAGACATTATGCTTTCATACTGTTATATCGGACATGTTATACGATATCAATATTTAACTATTTGTGAAGTAGGAGTCTCGTGTGATGCATACGGCGAACTGTAGATGATTTTAAACATCCGTTCCGGCAGCGAGCCAGCACACCTGTCGTCGGGCCACCAGTCGATGTTCCATCTGCTGTAAATGTACATTAATATACATATTATGCCTTCACATAGACGGACAAATAAGATTGTATCCATATTTAGCTATGTGTGAGGCTTCGGAGTCATGCGAATTCAACAGCTGATTGTAGGATGATTTAAACACATGTTCCAAATTTTACACACGCCAAAAATTCATAAAGAAACGGCACAAAGACCCTAGTTGCGTTAGAGTACCCTCTGTCGGATTAGTTAGAGTGGCACCTCATTCTAATGAATGCGCATCCACGCGCAACGAGCGACGCCAAGACTGTTCGAAAGACGTCACAAAGATCTTGGTGACGTGGAACACGCATATAAAGCGAAGTCTTGGCGGACAGTACCGAATAGTGCAGGTGGGGACAAATTGTAATTCATCGATGATGATGGTTTGGTGATAACTATTTAATGAAACAAGTGTAATTCCGAATTCTTTCCTTTTACGTTTTAAATTATTGCCGATTTTTATTTTACCTTTTTCACCCCACCCCACCCCTATATAAAACCAACGATAATTGAGATTTTGGCTAAAGGTACGCACGACCAAATTGGGTTCCCGGAATTACGCGGTTCCGCAAAAGAATCTCATGTCTGTTTTACGTCTAGACAATAGTTGCTCAAGCGTTTCAGCATCTATTTAAGGCATCTTGTTTTTGTCTCGGTGAAAATAGCATGTTAATCGGGCTCGCCCTGGAGCGATAGTATCGCCCAATAACGGAGTATGGATGAACGAGGCTAGCCACGGGTGTTTGAACTTTCATTATCGTTAGCTTTGTTACAGTACAGTAGTCTTAGCGCTCACCTAAATATGGGCCCGTGTGGCTAATTATCAAAACTATCGATTCGATGCAACAAATGTGAACAGAATGTCGGCAAATGCTTTCGCGCATTGAGACTTTGAATAGCTGCGTTTGGTTTGCATGAAATTATACCATGAACCAAAACAGTGCGTGTGTAAGCACACACGCACACACACGCACGCACGCACGCACGCACGCGCGTGCAAGCACACGCGCACACGCACGCGAACGCGAACGCGCACGCGAACGCGCACGCGCACGCGCACGCCCACGCACACGCACACGCACACGCACACGCACACGCACACGCACACGCACACGCACACGCACACGCACACGCACACGCACACGCACACGCACACGCACACGCACACGCACACGCACACGCACACGCACACGCACACGCACACGCACACGCACACGCACACGCACACGCACACGCACACGCACACGCACACGCACACGCACACGCACACGCACACGCACACGCACACGCACACGCACACGCACACGCACACGCACACGCACACGCACACGCACACGCACACGCACACGCACACGCACACGCACACGCACACGCACACGCACACGCACACGCACACGCACACGCACACGCACACGCACACGCACACGCACACGCACACGCACACGCACACGCACACGCACACGCACACGCACACGCACACGCACACGCACACGCACACGCACACGCACACGCACACGCACACGCACACGCACACGCACACGCACACGCACACGCACACGCACACGCACACGCACACGCACACGCACACGCACACGCACACGCACACGCACACGCACACGCACACGCACACGCACACGCACACGCACACGCACACGCACACGCACACGCACACACATGCGTTGGTCCAAACTTGAGGTGCAAATGCAAGAAAATCGAGTAGTATTTGTTGCCCTTAATAGTCCCTAATAAACTACAGTTGGGCGTGGCTCTGTTTACGGTAGATCAATCCGACACAAAATACCTTGTAATGATAATATGGCAAACTATATCTTTTGTTTATAACGGGATTGCCTGGCGCTCACTTGAAGTGTGCGTTCGGCTGATTGTACCTTGAAAGCCATACAGTAGTATGGTAAATGATACGCATCCAAGTACAACAAAAAGCCTATCGTACAATCAACTGCTTGCATGTATACTAATACAATGTATTGCCTAATAGTGTATCGACAGAAAACACATGCGTTAAGCGAAAGTATACATTGACAGAAACCGTAAGGGGGGGAAACAACCCCCCCCGCCAGGCACAGCAAAGTAAATAAGACAATCACTTGCATGTCGGAGACGTTACGAACACAATACTTACTGCATGATCAGCCAAGTATCCGCAACAAACTCCAACACACAAAAACGCGCTGTCATACCACGAACTAACAATCGCAGAAGTCCAAAGTCGGCTTGTCAACAAACAGGCTGGCAACGATATAGTCAGTGAACGGCACCGGCCGGATACAAGGCAGTACGGCGTAGAGGGTGGCCTGTACCAGCTGCATCCAGATGACGTCGCGTCGCATGTATCCGATCAAGGGGTCGCGGTATCGACATACAGAAAAGTGCCAGTTCGCGGCAGTGCGGCAAACCGTCACGGGCGAAGTCAATGATCACTGGTGTAGCCTAGGTGTCACCCGAGTTCCCTAGCCAGGACGTCGGCAGACTGTCGCAGGCCGATCATGCCGTCCAAACTTCCCGTGAGACATAGCTGTAACTAGGAAATATACCAAAGCAGATTCCGCACATATGATGAAATGGAAGCGACACAAGGACAACTTCGCTGCTGCAAAGTGTCAGCATGGGAGAACATGCGCTAGGGCGCGCTGGAGCATTTGTTGGCCACAACTGACATAAAAACGGAACAACTTAAGCAACGAGTGACCGGTACATTTAAGTCACAATGCCTGCTGACGATTGTCTCCTCGGCCACGGCAGACATATAGGTAAATAAACAACCACAACGCAGACGCTATCATGATGGCAGAACAAAACCCATGGAAGGTCACGTACACGCAGCCATAAGCGTGAGACAGCGAAACATATAACGCACACGCTTTTGTAAACAAGATCAAAGCAGTCAAACACGGCATGTTCACATATGCAGTCATGACAATGCAAGGGAGAATTAATGTGACCACAGTACGCTCCGAAACAGTGCAGACATGGTACATACGCACTGAGCAAGTCGCACCATGTCAAGCGCAGATACAACTTGAATAGCGTCAAGCGAACAAAAGATGTCACACCACCCAATGTCCACGCACACGCGATCACACATTTAAACGTCATTGCATTAATATTCTCATAGGCAAATACACCATGGAAACATACATGATTATAGCGACAAATTAACATTGGTTGTGTGCACGTATTTATGTGTTGTGTAATATCATCATGATAATAAAAAACTAAGAATTGCCACTTAACATTTTTATGAAAAGTGTTCACATGGGTAGACACATATAAGTGTTACACTTTATGTCTACTCCTTTTTAAACATATTTCTTAATTGTATTCCATTCGTACCATGTGACTTATTATTTGTATTGCTTGCTTATTAATGTTGCGTGTTTTGAAATAAATTGAATTGAAATGAAATGAATTGTAAATAGGTCAAACACACATATGATGGTACATCGTATCAAGTGCCCAAATATGTTAGATATTGGTCAGTTCATAGCCATTGACAAAACATTCTACTTTTGACACGCGATATAGCCATCATGTGTCTATTCAAGCGTGCTTGTCATATTGAATGCATCATTTAGTAACCGATACTGTTGTGACAATCACGTATGAAATACAATGCTATTGATCTTGCATATATGGACCGTTGGTGAGAAGTGTTTACCAAATGTTCGGAGTTTTCGACCACTACTGGCATTGCTGTTACGAGGGCCTTAAGATTTAGCTTTGGTTTGAAAGTAATACTGTATATACTGCACAGTTTCTGCGATGAATCACACACACGTCGATCGTTCTATGATCAATCATAGCCTACTGGGCGGGGCTCAAGAGCGCCTGTGTAGGTGTTCAGACCAGCAAAGGTAAGGCGCGCCCGTGTGCACACATCATTTACAAGTTGACCCGAGGTTGGCTATATCCGGGATATTCATACAACTACCCGTACAGAGATGCTCAGGCTGCGTATATGTACATAGATATATGTATATATATACATATATATATATATATATATATATATATATATATATATATATATATATATATATATATATATATGAACTTTCGAGTTCGCTAACTGGTATATATATATATATATATATATATATATATATATATATATATACCAGTTAGCGAACTCGAAAGTTCAACCCCTCTTCCCGTATATATATATGTATATATGTATGTATGTATGTATGTATGTATGTATATATATATATATTGAGTAAATAAAATCGCAAAAGTCAGATTTGACAAGAGAGATAAACGTTATGCAACCGGTTGATTCAGTCTACGTGAGCGCAAACACGTCACGGTTCACCAGCAGTGTCGATGTCACGCGTGGCAGCACACTCGTGTGCTTGGCGAGGCTATCCTCGACAGCAACACGCGTGTGCAGCCACGCGTGATATCGACAGTGCTGGTGAACCGTGACGTGTTTGCACTCACGTAGATCGAATCAACCACTGACTCGATACATCTAATCCGGACGGGTATGTTCGTATTGTGTCCCTGAAAATTAGTCGTCACTTCTCTGACAACCTGGCCCGAAACACTGACTGGCGCAACTGTTTAGTGTCCACTGCGTAGCCAGGTACGTCGAGGCGATGTATGCACGGATTAAATAATGCCACACGCCACTAATAGTGTGCACCGAAGTGACGCTCAAACACATAGCAATAGGTGTGCGGGTCGTGAAGACGCCGTATTGTGGGCTATGGGCACAGGCGGCCTTGGGTATGTGTATATCGTATACTACTGATTACAGTGATATGCTGTAATATATGTTGCATTTTGCAGAACGTTCATTTAGCAAAGACGGCACAGTATGTGTAATTGTTAGAGTGAGACGCAGACGGTGACGGGATGGGGCGGAGATGGAGAAACCGTATGCGCGTCTGTGCGTGCGTGCGTGCATGCGCGTGTTTGTAGTGCGAGCGTGCGTGTGCATGTGTACATATCGCTGCTGTGGCACTCTCCCACCAGTATATCCAGTGTGCTCGGTGCATGTTCTCAAGGCACGCAGTAACATAAACATTGACGAAGTGCAAATAGTAACCTACAAGTCCCCCTCCTGTCCGCCGGAATCAATGACTCCATGTCGTCATCAACGCTCTGCGCCACGTTGCGATCTTTCACTTGGCGAGAACTTCTTACTACAGCGTCGTAAATACCACATCGTCACAACGACAACGGCACGGGCTTTGGTGACGACAACTGGCCGCTCTCCCGTCACGCTGCCATCTGTCACGCCGTCGTCTCGTCACATTCCGGTCAGTGACACAGTTAGCAGATTGCAGACACAACATACATCGATGATAGGAAGGAGATCATCAAGCTGCAACTCTGCTTATGATGACAATAAACCTGGAACTACTCAACTGTGAGTGTCTGAGTCACGTAGACACTTTCCTGGAGCCGACAGAGGAAACTGTTTTCCCTTCTTTACGAACTGTAGATGTCGCATAGAGTTTTAAACAGTGTTACAATAACACCAGCTCTGTTATTCACAATATCGTAATATTGCGGAAGGAATTTGTTTTAATAAACATGCTCCATGAAATGTAATTAGATGGCTTGACCTCACATCTAGAGTATACTTTTTTCTTCCATAAAGAAGTGTAATTGCCATAAACGTCCGACAATATAATTATGCTGTCGTAAGAGCAACACAAAATGGGCATTTGTACGTGAGTGGTTAGCAAGAAGCCACTACCAATACAACCAGTATTGGGATTATGATAATGTAGAACCAATTCAGCTATGGACTGGCCACTGTGTTAGAATATCGGGCAACCGTCTCCCCAAAGACTGTTTGCTTAACTAACACATTATTAGACATAGTTTGAGAAAATGTCGAGGCAAGAGGATACGATCAGAGATAGTAAATATTCCTTGAAGAAAGGCTAAATTGACGTCAATACTTGGGAACCTTTGGCCGTGTATATATATATATATATATATATATATATATATATATATATATATATATATATATATATATATATATATATATATATATATATATATATATATATATATATATATATAAAGGCAAAAAGGCAAGTTCTTATATAGCGCAGTATCCAATCCTCAGCACCGTTCAAAGCGCTTTACGCTTTACTTCCCTGACATACCTTTTCACTAGGGCACCATCTCGGCTTCTCTGGGTAGCATCCAGCCATATGCTACAATTAATGCACGAAGGCTGCTCGTACACATATCCACCACTGTCTATAGCCTAGTATTCGTTTATTCAGCTGAGTGAACGGGAACAATGTAGAGTGAAAAACACTTGCCCAAGGTTTTAATACCGCATCCAGGATTCGAAAACGGGTTCTCGTAGTCGAGAGTCCGAAGCTCTACCCTTGCGCCACTGCGCTCTACGAATATAAAAATTATATATATGTTTATATATATATATATATATATATATATATATATATATATATATATATATATATATTATTTATTGCTTTATTAAAATGTTCTATATATTATTTATTTGCTTTATGAAGTGATGCGTATACGTACGTACACAAACACAGATATACATGCATACACCATCGTGACTCTGCTTACCAAATGAAGATTCCTGAAGGAGAAAGTCCTCGTCTGGTGCAGGCACGCTGACTGTTGATGAAACCTATCCAAAGTAGGCAACTCTTTCCACAGCGGCTGCACGTCTCGGTCTGTTCAGTGGTGGTTTCAGAAGGGTCCCGCGTTTTCCGGCTTCTCCTTTTTTCTTCACTGCTGCCCTTACGTATGTTTTCAAAGCAAGTGGTGGCCTAGTAGACTGTGCGTTGCTAGTTAATGGGATTGGTTGCTTGTGTTGTCCACTGACGGTGATCGATGTTGCAAGTAGCGACCCTTTTTCAAAATGTCTATGGCTTTTCCGAGTTGCTCCTCTGTCACGATGGCGAGTAGTTAGTTTTCCATAGAGCATGATGTTTGGTAGTCGATGGCCTTCCATCCCGGAGATTTACATACATATATACATTATACATACATACATACATACATACATACATACATACATACATACATACATACATACATACATACATACATATATACATACTTACTTACATGCACGCGCACACACACACACACACACACACACACACACACACACACACAACCACACACACGCGCGCGCACACACCACACACACACACACACACACACACACACACACACACACACACACACACACACACACACACACCACACACCATATGCCTCCTACAAATGCTGGCTTGGTATCAAAATTGGAATTGTATATCAATCTTTTCTCGTTGCAGCCTGTCCAAGGGCGCGATCTTACTAGTCATCGTCTCCCTGCAATTGACGATCACGGTATTTCTCTACAAGAACATACTACATGTTACCTCGCCCCTGCCTCGACCACAGCAGCTTTGGTTACCTACACATAAGAGAATTGGCTGGGACATAATGAAGACTTCATTTCGAATGGGACCCGTGCACAATGTGAGTGCATCAGTGCAGCCGTCCGGTGGGAACCAGATGCATGACGGGAACCCTGCACTTCATATGCGTATCATTCGAATACTGACATGGACATATAAATCTATTAGACGTCCCTACTGGTTTGACGAAAGACCGACTGGACTTGCTCAGTGCAACACGCCTATTCCTTGCGTGTTCTCCAACAATCATTCGTTATATAACGTCAGCGACGTCATCATATTCCATACAAGACTTGCTGTTAAGAATGATGCAGTGCCACCATACCGGCTTCCCCACCAACATTGGATAACGTATTTGAGGGAGACACCTGTAAAAGTCCGCAAAATCAAACAGCCTCACAATACGTGGTTCAACTGGACGATTGCGTACACGATGCATGCCGACATCTTCCGTCCGTATGGCATGTGTCTTCCGAAGCGGGGGAAAGTTAAACTAGACCCAAGCAGCCTCACTGACACAATACGACGTGTCTACGGAAACGCAGCTGAATCAATTCCCTGGGAAAACGGAACGGCAGAATACCAATACACTCCAATTAACCACGCCAACGGTAAAACTCGCAAGGTGTTGTGGGCTGTTAGCAACTGTAGAACTCGCAGCAGACGGGAAACGTACGTGGAAGAGCTGAAGCGGCATATCGAAATTGATATAATTGGAAAGTGTGGTGATGACGTGTGCGAGAAAAACGCCCCTTGCATAAACGAGTTGTTCAGAAATCACAAATTTTATTTGGCGTTTGAAAATTCGCTTTGTGTTGATTACATTACAGAGAAAGTCTGGCTGCGCTTGCAAGAAGGAATTGTGCCGATTGTTCTCGGAGATGGTGACTACAAATCATACTTGCCGGCGCATTCCTATATCGATGTGAGAGATTACTCATCACCGAAAGCTCTGGCATCATATCTACACGAGTTAGACAACGATGACAACTTATACAATGAATATTTTGCTTGGAAGCAAAACTACACTTGCCACAATGGCAGTGAGCTGCCAGGCAATACCCTCTTGTGTCACATATGTCGATTTATGAACGAAAACGTAAACGAAGTAAACATCATCCCTGACGTCAATATATTTTGGAATAAAGAGATGTGTATGTCAACTGAAAAATACTACGGCGGAAGGATAAAGGGCCTATGAAGTTAGGTGAGTGTCTTCTGCACGGAAATATGCACCTGTGACATGCTATCACTGTCTTGTGATGAATTTGTATCACCGAATAGAAGTGTGTGGTGTAATACACGAAGGATACGATGTTTGAACTGCGTTACACACACACACACACACACACACACACACACACACACACACACACACACACACACACACACACACACACACACACACACACACACACACACACACACACACACACACACACACACACACACACACACACACACACACACACACACACACACACACACACACACACACACACACACACACACACATACACACACACAGCTAACTTCTGTACAATTTGTTGTAGCTCATGTGGTATATTAGCACATGTGACTATGTTGTCGGCGAAGAGAAGATGACTAAGATATTCGCCGTCTATTTAAAGCCTCTGCTTTCCCAAGTCAATCGTCGGAATATGCTTTCGAGTCCTGCCGCGAACAGCTTGGACGATATGGTATCTCACTGTCGTACACTTCTCCTGATGTTGATCTTGTTGCGTTCTTTGTGTAGATGGACTGTCACCGAGCTGTTGGTGTAGATTTCCTTCAGAAGATCGATGTGCACATCTTCTATCCCCTGTTCTTGAAGCGAGGTCAGAGTTTGCACTGAGTCGAAGGCTTTCTCGTAGTCGACGAATGGGATGCAGAGTGGGATATTATATTCTCTGCACTTCTCCTTCAGTTGGTTTTAAGACGTGGATATGGTCTGTCGTTGAATATCCGCTTCTGATTCCAGCTTGCTCTCGTGGCTAGTTTTCGTCGAGTGTCTTCTCTAACCTTTTCGTTAGTACTTTCGTGAGTACTTTATAGATGTTTGATTGTAGATATATTGGTATGTAATTCTTGAGGTCTTTCTTATTTCCCTTCTTGAAGATTATCATAATCTTAGCGTTCTTCCACGCTGTGGGTATTTGTTTTTCTGTTAAGCATTTAGTGTACAGCTCAGCAAGTGTCTTCAAGATGGTATCTTATCCCGCTTTCAATGTCTTTATGTTTATATGGTCGTTGCCTGTTGCTGTCCCACTCTTCATTTTAGTGCTGCTTTCACCTCCCATGATGTTTTCTCTGGTACCTATTTTGGGTCAGTGTGGATTATGGTATTTTGTTTACTGTCGTATAGCTCGGTTTAGAATTCCACTAGTCGTTCTATGATCTTATCTTGATCACGGATTTCTCTACCCTGCTTGTCCAGGAGTGTGATCAGTCTGTCGTGGCCTATCATCTGCGTTCTTCGGACTTACTTCAGGCTCTTTGATACCATGATCGTTTCTCGTATGATCATATGTTTGTAATTCCTATACCTTCTCTAGCTTTCTTTATGATGGTCTTGTATATTTCTGCGTATTCTGTTCGTTGTTTATTGGCGCTGTTTCCCGCCATTTTTCATCGTTTCGTCTTCAGGGCTCGTGTTGGTGACGATATCCTCGATTTATGTGGCTTGTTAATTGCGGATCGGTTTCTCAATTCAAGTTGGAATTCGATTTTCTTAGATCCTATTTGGGTGGCATCTACTCTTGGTGGCCATCAACTGATTCCTGTCCACGAAGGAATACCATATTTTACTATGATTTACTATGGTAAATATTACAATTTACTATGGTTTACTACACTGAAGACCACATAAATAAAACAATCCCGCATGCAGTTGTAACTTCACAATTGTGCGTAATTGCACAATTTTGTCGTAAAGAAACACAGTTTTAAGAAAACATTCGTTGGAATGTCTGAGTATTCAACGTGTTTTTTCTGACAGTGTTGATGTAATTTGCTAGGCAACCAGACTATGCGATGGATAAGTCACTTGATGTGAAGCGGTTAGCGCAGCATCTTTCTCATCGTGTACGCTGAAGCTGTAATTAAGCTATCAGCTGGAGCCAACAGGCATGCGTTCCTGTTGGCTCAGCTACAAAGACAACTGAGCGAAGACGGTCACACTCTCTCTCACACACAAACACGTGTGCGCACACGCACACACACACGCACACGCACACACACACACACACACACACACACACACACACACACACACACACACACATGTGTGTGGGTGTACGTTAATATGTTTATATTAAAATATTAGATGTCAATATGTGATGCTAAGATAAGGCTCATGAAACGTAGTTGTTATATGAGGTCGACATCTGCCCGCGGAATGAATCTAGCATAGCAGATATGTTTATTACTGTGCGTTTTATGATAAAAGCAAGGCATTGGCCCAAACACTTAGAGCATGTAAAAACAAACATATATCGATATAAGGCCAGCTCTGAATTTGCCTTCGAAGGTGTTGCCAAAACCTATTGTGCTGGTATCTTTATAACTGCATTGGATCATGTATAGCAAATATTTTGGTACCAATACAAAGGTATTCGTGTTCTGCAGTATGAAACCGTTTTCTTGTGAGTTTCTCCCACAGCCAAGTCCGCCTTTTTAAAATTTGGCGGCCTCCAATACCAATTATTAACTACTTAATACCTTCCGCAGTTTTTCTTTATTTGTGCTACTCAAAAGTACACATTCTGGCCAATTTATAAACTCTGAGAGCAGCAATACATAGACGCACGTTTGATTTAACACTTTATGGTTATTAACATTGGTTTTAGCGTAACCACACGTTTGTGCATTTCTACTGATACTGCCACATTTCACTTTTCAACAGAATAAGCAAAATGAAATAAATGATTATTGTCAGACAGTTTCATCGGACGGTCATCTTAATGCATGATTTTCACCGGCAGCAAAAAGTGGCATGTTCGCAAACGAATGAAGAATGGCCTAGCGTGTGTCTCATAATGCACACTCTGAATTGAACGCCGAACGCTATCATTAGCCTGTCATTCCAAAACTTCGGAAAACTGAACCCATGTAGCTTTCCTCTACTGGCCCCTCCTCCTCCTCTTCTTCTTTAGCTTTTGTAATAGTGGCATCTTGTTGTCTGAAGACAAACAATGGCAATTTCGTTATATTGTGTTATTATTAAATGTTTATCTTTTTAAGTTTACACATTTATTACACAGATAAATTTAACTGTGTGAAACCTTACTTGTTGTTATACTTATTTTATCAAAATATTGACGTGGAAGTGTTGTGCAACTTGACATCCGATTTGCATATTCGTTCTAATAACGTCTCAAGAATTAACCATACACGCCATTTTATGTCATGGACGTGTCTTTCTACATACAGTTATGTATCAACCAAATAATAATAATGTCAAGAGTATGTCTAAGGGGCACATATGTTAATGGTTATCACAATGTCGCAGGCTATCTGAGTTATTTCATATAATAAGTCCCTCTTATTATGCTGAAATCCGACGAGTGACTATTTATCGGCTCATTTAAAACGCTATTGTATTTCGGACGCTATGGTATTCCATTTAACGACAACAGAAGAAAAACGAATTACCTTTTATTCAATACAATGCACATCCCAATACCCATGGCGACAAGGGCTAAGAGCAAGAGCACAGCAGGGACAGCGATCTTTGTGCCTATGCTTTTAGCTGCAGTCCCACCATGTTCCTCTGTCGACTCTGCAGTAACAATAGATAGGAAATGTAAATTATAACAAGTTAATGTAATTTGTTTTACCGATCAGATAATAATTGATCGGTATCGGTGGGTATCCTAGGAAGAGGCGCATCCCAACAGTGGCGGGTGGGGAAGGCTTTTGTGTGAGGATATGCATCTGGCAAAAGAGACGAAGGCGCCGTGGCCTAACTTTTTATTTTAAACCCGGGCTGATCCAGTTTATTAACCTTGTCAGGTAATCGATCTATGAGAAGAACAGCGCCGATCTCACAGGTTGAGGGTATATTGCGTACATCATGCGTATAACTGTGGATGGCGGCAGAAGGGGCATATGACAATAACGTACGCAAACTCCTAATTACTGTTGGAGTAATTAGAGTCAGCGCTCATGTCAGGATGCACCCTGTAATCAGTAGCTAGGTGGTTTGAAGGGAAAGGCATACACCAGACACGCACAGTCAAAAGTGCAACGGGAGAAGCATTAACGAAAGATAAAGGCATTAAGGAGAGAAAGAGCCAAAGTTTTACATGGCTAATGAACGAGGACACTCCGACATTTAAAATCGGGCTAATGGGTGTGCTTCAAGGATTGGTAAAGAGTATCAGTGACTGATCATCGAGGAAACAGAGCGCAGTAAGAGCGTAAACTACATTAATTTGTAGATATATTATAATATATGTGCAAGTATTTGTATACGTGTCATTCAAATGCACCACAAAATAAAACAAGCGGTTTCATTTTCTTGTGCCTTATATGTTCTTTTCATTTATAATTTATGTGTATATATGTTTACTATTAATAAAATCATAACTATGGATATAAATGCACGTGTTGTAGAATTCCAAGATGATCTACAACAACCCCGACTGTAGTTTCATCTTGTCAAACAAACAACGACAGTGGGCCAACACTTCGAACAGTGACAACCAATAGTCTATGATTAATTATATTCATGTAACTCATTAACACAGGATATATGTGTGTGTTTTGATAGTTACATATGACGAAGTAGGCATAAATCATTGTATATATTTGTTTTTAATGTATGCAATTTAGTTGATTGGTTAATAAAAAATAATTTCCCGTTGCATAGTCACACATACATATTTCACACGAAATGATTCAATTTATGTGTCTTAATGTTATTAAATTAATGTTGTTTATATTTAAAACTCTATTTGTCTAAATTGTTACACTGCCATATATATATATATATATATATATATATATATATATATATATATATATATATATATATATATATACATATATATATATACATACATACATATATATATATATATATATATATATATATATATATATATATATATATATATATATACCAGATGCGGCAGCTGTCTCTACAGTATATTGTTAGATTCATACCGGCATATTATGTTTTATATGCAATGCACACATATAAATACAAACAAGCACGTCATGTAAACAAGAAGTTATTTTTGAAGTCGACCTCCCAATTAAAAATATTAGTAAATACACTGTACTATTATTGTGTTTCCTGTATATGTGTATGTTTCAATCCCTAGCTTATTATCCTTCTTAATACATTTAATATGTAAAAAAGCAATTTATTTTTGCTATTGGATATTAATGTTGCCAGCGGGACAAGGCAATGATGGTTAGTAATTATATATTGAATATAAATAATTAAATAATGCCTCCACATTTTACGCTATTCGTGTGAATTCATTAACTGTAATGATATTGCTTTTAACCAGAACAACAGTATAATTGCACAAAGAAATACAATTGCATTACTAACACATATTGATTTAAGCTGGTGTATATGTAGGCTATACCACATTATACTATAAACAGGCGGCTGTCGCACCTCTCTCCATATTAATAATTAATTATTAGCGTCATTGGCTTGATTCTAGTCATTATATTATTAAGTATTGTAATTATTAAATATTGCATATGGCGGGCAGCCGCGTCGAAATAACACGGCCGCGCGCTATCCAATTTTTAATATAGGTCAGCGGTGGAACCCCAGTGTAATAAATAATTACTACCTAAATGAAACAAACAATACACCATTGCTTTTAATTTTGTTTTCGGTTTATATTCATTATTTTGGTGAAAACTAAATAAAAACGTTACAAAAAGAGTTCAATGGTTTCGTATCAGGTTCGAGTCGGCGCCCTTCCGATTGTAAACGCGAATATATCTACTGAAACTGAAAGGCGACAACAGGGATTTCACTCACGGGTAGCGTTATGCTAAATTTACAACTCTTTCATACATCGACATACTAGTAGTATTTGTGACTTATAAATAACATTCCTCTATGACGCTAAGTATATACTACATGTTTGCAAGACATTTGTTCTGGTGTTGAATATCTCCCGTGGGCGGTGTGACGGTCTGGAACGTCAACCGGTCTAAAACGTCGTTCTACTTCAGTTTATCATCGGTTTATGCATATTGCTCAAGACTCGCATATGTCAAAGGTTAGCCCATACTTGCTGGAATGTATATCCTGTCCAGATGTCGTCCCACATGGTCCACCTGGTGTTGAATGATGTTTATAATAATAATAATGGCAATTTCTATAGCGCCGGTATCCGCCACGTAGTGTAGCTCGTGGCGCTTTTACATATACAAACATCATGTTAGAACAATACTAGTAATGCCAATAGAGCGACCTTTTTAGACACGAAAAAATTAAAATTAAATAATATAATTACCATTAAATAAAGTAGCAATAAAACGGTGTAAAGTAAACATTTCTAAAAATGTATATACAATAATAATAATAATAATAAAATAATTTTAAAAATAAATAAAAATTTGTTAGTTATGTCCATGTGTGTCAAAGGTTAACGTTTTATTTGACCAGCTTACACACTGCGACTGCCCCGACTATACATATTATAGTTTGCGTTAACGATTTATTGATGCGATTACTTTCTTGCAATGTATGTACCTGTCTACTGGACCGGATATACGTTCCAAACCGTCACACTGGCAATCAACACAATTACGTTGTAAGAAGACGGCGATTATCGCGAAGTTCAGCCAGGCCTCCGCACAACATCTGGCTTCATTTTGTTCAGCAAAATATGATTGGTATGGCATCATAAGATAACTGCTTGTTCCCCTCTGGTGACCACTGTTTGTAGTACATCGAATATCATACACTAATTCATTCAAATGTTCGTTTCAACCCGAACATATCCTAGTAAACATGCATTGAATGAAAAAGTCAGCTGCGCCTGCTTGAATTAATATTATTTATTCAAGCAATGGGTGTTTTGATTTGGGTTAACCAAACAACGTTCATATTTCTTCTATTGACACTGCTCAGTTTGTGAACTTATCAGTGTAAATAGTAGCACGTGTCAATATTATGGCGGCACTGCGGTGTTGTGGCCAGCGGCAGTGTTGGCAGAACATCGATGGGACACGTTGTGTTGAAGTAGACGAGTGTTGTTTGTACATGTTCCACCTGTTGCTAATGTGTTGGCAGGCAGGAGGTATCGTCTGCATTAACGTGACTCAATACATTACCTAGGCGTGTTGCCTACTATGTCGCCGCTGTCTTGGACCACAGATTTTCGGGGATTTAGGCGCAAAATAGTTTACCATCATCTTATTGCTTTCAAAGTGGTCCCGTAACAATAAGGAGGAGGAACTTTGTACACCCGGACAAATATCTGGTGTATGTTCAACCTATGGTATGGTACTAAAAAGTAAAAACACAACATCAACTTTAATTAAATACATAATTTAACTCGAAGCTGACTCGCCAATAGTTGATATACCTGTGATAAATTTGTGACTGTCTAACAACATGTTAGGAAGAAAGAAGAAATCCCTCAATTTTCAGTGGAAGGCCAAGGTCAAAGTTTATTTAAGGTATCAGTCCATTCTCGGAATTACGTAACTGTCGATATCGTGTCATATGGTATAGCTTAACTTGCTCATGATATTTGTTTTGTCATCTAGTCGGCGTCTTAAATGCGTGTCTCCTGTTTACACTTCCTTTAATGTGGTGACCATATTCCTAACCAATTCTTAGCGATAGTCATTTTTACTAAAATCTTTATCGATTATACTTATATAAATCATACTTTGATCAACAACGAAGCGCCATCTATTGACAATATTCATAAACTGACTGACTCAGCAGAAATATTTGTGTGTTACAGTTAGACCTTAGTCACGGAAACGCTATACATGATGTCTGAATTCACAGGATCCTTCCATGCAAATAGAAATGTGTAACAAAGAATTTACCTTCACAGTATCTTCCGTTGAAAGTTGACAAGCAAGTACAGTTGTAAGAGATATCACCAGCTTGACATGTACCTCCGTTCGCACATGGATTGCTCTTGCATCCAGTGTACTCTGTACACAACAGGATACAACTGTGACGTTAACCAGATGTTAATCATGAATAACTCTCAATGCATCACCTAAGGTGTGTGTGTGTGTGTGTGTGTGTGTGTGTGTGTATGTGTGTGTGTGTGTGTGTTTGTTTGTTTGTGTGTATGTTTGTTTGGGGAGTGGGGGTATGTGTGTGTGTGTGTGCGTGCGTGTGCGTGTGTGTGGTCGCATGCGCATGCGCAATGGGAAACACGCATTTATCAGAAATACCAAAACGTCAGCCAATGGAGATAAGGGGAATTTCGAACTATATCACATGAACGATGACGTCAACATTCACATGTACTGCAACATTCACATGCTACCTATGTGAAAAACCGCCCCTGGACCACTGCGAACCCCGGTTCGAATCGTGTGGTGCTGTGTTACTTTTACTCTTAAAATCAGCAAGCTAACATGTTCTTATTGGAAATGTGTTCAGCATACAAAAGATCACAGCTATCAAGCTGAAGTTATTAATTGGATGTTTTTGCATACGAGGAGAGTCCAACTGTTTATACATCAAAGTATCCTCTATGGGAAAGATGCTATTGGCTATTGTGGTAACAAAAACAAGGAAGAGTTCTTTCGGCATGCGACTTCATTAAGTAACATGATATCCTCGAAGTTCGAGTCCGGATTGTTAAGACTTTTTTATCAAACATTGTAGCACATGGGTGCAGTAATTCCCAAAACGGGTGAGTGGATAAGTTTTATGGGGACTGCTATTCTAAAGTTCATGGTGTGGCAATATAAGTAGGATCAAATCAAAAATTGAACCGAATACCACTGTATATAGCTTCAGTTTATTTTCCAAAGGCAGAAGAATAGTATGATTTTAAGAGTAATATAGTTAATTACGTATTACATTTTGACCGAGATTGTCCGGAATTACTAAGGAAAAACAGTAAAGTAGATATGAGAGTAAGGTAAATGAATAGAAATGGTATTCTTGCAAGTGCGAACACATGCTAGTTGTTACTGGTCATTTTGAATTGAGAGAGACGTTGTAAGATAACGATTAATAAATTATGGCTTTTTCAATATTGCTTTCAAAGTGTTCCCGTAGCCCATAAGGAGGAGGAACTGTGTACACCCGGACTAAACTCTTGTGTATATCCAACCTATGGCTTGGTACTAAACAGTTAAAACACCACATCAACTTGAATTAAATATATAATTTAACTCGAAGCTGACTAGCCAATAGTTGATATACCTGAGGTAATTTTGTGACTATCTAACAACATGTTAGGAAGAAGGAAGGAATCCCTCAATGTTCAGTGGAAGGTCAAGGTCAGCGTTTATTTATGGTATCAGTCCATTCTCGGGATTACGTAATTTTCGATATCGTGTCATATGGTACAGCTTAACTTGCCCGTATTTTATTTTCTTGTCGTCTGAAATGCGTGTCTCTTGTCTACACTTCCTTTAATGTGTTGACCATATTCCTAACCAATTCTTAGCGATAGTCATTTTTACTAAATTCTTTATCGATTATACTTATATAAATCATACGTTGATCATCAACGAAGCGCCACCTGTTGACAATATTCACAAACTTAAGAAATTAGCCGTAACATTTGTGTGTTACAGTTAGACCTCATTCACTTTAACACTATATATGGTGTCTGAATTCATGGGATCCTTCGATGCAAATAGAAATGTGTAACAAAGAATTTACCTTCACAGTTGCTTCCGTTGAAGTTTGACGAGCAATTACAGTTGTAAGAGAAACCACTAACTTGACATGTACCTCCGTTTGCACATGGATTGCTCCTGCACGCTATACACAACAGCATACAACTGTGACGTTAACCAGATGTTAAAAATGAATAACTCATGCTATGCATCATCTAAGGTGTGTGTGTGTGTGTGTGTGTGTGTGTGTGTGTGTGTGTGTGTGTGTGTGTATGTGTGTGTGTGTGTGGTTGTGTGTGTGTGCGCGTGTGTGTGCGTGTGTGGGTGCGTGTGTGTGTGAGTGTGTGCTTCCGTGCGTGCGTGCTCGTGGTCGTGCTTGTGTATGGTCGTAACAAGAGCAAACACTTATGATAAAAAGACTTATTTACCGGTAAGATCAAACCCCAAACAACTGAGAGGAGTGGAGTTACGACGTGAATAACACTTATTAGTTGTGTAATTTTATCCTGACAAAATTCTCATTCATATTTATTTTATTGATACATCTTCCCTCTTTACTTGTTCTCAGCAAAAATAAGTTTGATTACCAGGGATGTACGCATTGCCATGATGACTCTGTTTGCAAAGTTTCTCAAGTAAATGTTGAAGCACAGTATGTGAATAGAGTCTGAATAGTCGGATGTGTCGTTGTGGGTAAGAAAACGAGTATTAGTCGTTGTGCGTGTTACGGGTGTCGATTATATGACTTATTGTTGACTGAGAGGATATACCTATATCGCCTGCGTGAACCTTACTAAAGAAATTATCTAAGTATCTTGCTTATTACGTCACCACTATCATTGGATATCATATGTACTTTCACATGTACCTCCGTTCACACACGGATAGCTCTTGTATCCATATTTCTTATTTACATGCCATGTCACTAAGCATGACTTACGCATTGCACAGTCAAAATGTTCGTCTCCTGTACTACAGCTACACTTGTACCCGTTCACGTGATCTTTGCATGTGCCTCCATTTTGACAAGGATTGCTGGCACACTCGTCAATATCTGGAATGAAAATAATCTAAAAGGATCATAATGTTGACAATAATTGCTGGCACACTCATCACTGGAATGACGATAACCTATACCGAATTTAGCTGGTTAATTTCTTAGCATTTAAAATATTACTGTGGTACGTATTTGTCAGTTGTTACATTGACGGCGTCACCACCTGTGAGCATTTGAGCAAAGTAACTATTACATGTGTAAGCAATGTAGCAATCTATCGAAAACTATTCTTCAAAGACACCCTTATATCTTACAATCAATAAGCGATGACGTTGTTCTACTTGTGTTTTTATTATTTGTATAAAACACTTATGCACGACTTACCCGTTCCACAAGTAATACCATTGTAACCACTAACACATTTGCATGTGTATCGGACCGCAGAGTTAGAGCAAGTAGCATAATGCTGACATGGGCTACTGAAACATCGGTCCGCTGTAATAAAACGTAACCATAATGTGTTGATTGTTTCTAATGCGTATGGGAAGTAGGAGCATGTCCGCACACTTAAGGTGAAATACGCTATAGTTAATTCACTGTGTGTGCTAAGAGGGTGATATTTAGCATTCAGAATAAGCAGTCATATTACGTTGTTGTGAGTTAGTTAAGAAAGAAATAACATATCCCATTAGATATTTAAATATTGGTTCAAATGTAGAGCCATACCTTTGTGCGGACATGCCCCAAGGTACGAGGCATAGCCGCACATTGTGTGCGGTTATGCCCCAGGAATGACGAAGCAACAGCTGGTCTCACAGAGTTGACTATTAACTGTAATAATAATCATATGTATTGGTACGTATAGGCTACAGACACATGCATTACTTAAACAAAACTTACAAGAAACATCAGAGAACACAAATCAACGGTTTCAAGTTTTCATATTAAAGTTTAGAAAATACAGTGGCCTTGAATCATAGTCCACGTGTATTCCTCTTCGAGAGTCAAAGCAAGCAATAGCATGGTTTTGTAATGGGGAAAATAAAAATGTGCAACCCAATTTGCCGTAAAGCGCAAAGACTACCTAAAAACTCAGTTTGTCGACTGCGCGGGCATGGCTTTGTATGGACTAATGTATACAGGCACAGTTCTATATTATAGATAATATATCATTTGTCATTTGCATATGTTTGTGTGTGAGCAATGTTCAATTAAACTTTATTTATTTAACGGACCTAATGACACACAACATGGAAAATGTGAGGCCAACACGATATAGCCTATAGCACATTGATGAAGCGATGAATGATATACAATAAAAGTGTGATAATATGAAATAATTATTATAATCATCATCATATGCTCTCTCACATTAAAGTTTCCTATAATATTTGTCGTAAGCAATTAAAGTATCTAAATATGTATCTAAATAGACGACATAATAGTATAAACAATGACTCATGAAATACGTCTGCACAGCGGGCGGGCATGACCGCACAGGCCTGTGCGAACATGCCCCAAGCATTCAACACGTGAACAATTCTTAATTGCGCGAAAAAGCTGCTTATGAAAGTAGCCTTTATTTCACAAATCATAAAAACATTAAAATGCAATTTGGAATTATGAAAGAAAATGTATATGCACGTCTTACAGTTAATCTAATACAGAAAACAGCATTTGAGTAACATTACATCAGTTTTTACGAAAGAAACATTTCACGACATAACTTTTTACTTATTCACTTCTATCAAAAAGTATAAGCAAATGATTGAGTTGGGGGTTAGACGTTGCCGCTTATCATGATTCCACTAACCAGATATTAGGCGATGCGCTACTACTAATACGGTGTGCGGACATGCCTCAGAGTGCGGACATGCCCCTACTTCCCCTACGTATATATATATATATATATACATACATATACATATATATGTATATATTAATAAATATATATATATATATATATATATATATATGTATATATATATATATATATATATATATATATATATATACACACACATATAGATATATATATGTACAATATATATATATATATACATATATATATATATATATATATATATATATATATATATATATATATATATATATATATATATATATATATGAAACCGCTGATATGTTCGCGAATGAAGGAATAAAACAATGCGACATGCGGCATACACAAGTCCATTAGCTAGACACTGCCAGAAAGAATGGCGTCGGCAGTACCCAGAGCCAAGTAATTTGACAACTACTGCCATCATATGTTAATGTTACTGGCTTCTTGTCTTTCTTCTACAGCGACCACTAGTTGTCACAATTAACGGTATTGTCACCCGCACTATTAAGTTGAAGACTTGGACTCACCAGGGAGTTGTACTTTTCCGTTCCTACACTCCCTACCTAGAAAAGACTGTGTTTCACAACACTCCTCCGTACAACTTGTAAAGCTGCCAGATGATCATAATTTTAAGTATAATTTTAAACGTAATTTTAAATATAAGTTTTAATAAATTGTCTATTATAATGTTTAATATAATTATAAATGTAATTTTAAATATAAGTTTTAATAAATTGTCTATTATAATGTTTAATATAATTATAAATGTAATTTTAAATATAAGCTTAAAGGGTCACGAAATTGACGTGGTTTCTTTAGTTTTTATTACAAAATCATGTTAGACAGTATAACGTATACCTATTACTGACCGCCCAAAGGTATTATAACGAAGCAGAACTGACTTCATAATTTTATCCGTCGAACCGTAACATTTATTGACCCCAAATGTTGAAAGTACATCAATTTCGTTAGTACATTTATACAAGCATACAAACACACATATTATAGCATGTTCATATACTAACATAAGTATATACGGTAGGCCTACAATACATACAAAGGTGTGCACTTGTAGTAATTCGTGTTGAACCAAAATAAAATAAAACCCGCAATCATATATTATTTACAAACTGGGGTCGGTAGCTTATATTACGACAATAATGTCGCTGTCATAGGAGCCACCATAATGTCATTGTATAAAGTAGAATGGTCCTTAGTATACAATATGTCTATCTCAAATGTTTATTTGGAAGTGTTAGCTTTAAGTAATGAACATTAACATATATTGTATTTATTAATTTAGTTGACATATATAACAATTTGATATAGTACATATATCGCTGTAGTTGTTTACCAAACATGTTTTTATATAAATTATAAAGCCACGCAAGCTGTGAGTGTATACTTTGTTTTTAATTGCATCATCTATAGTATGTGAGAGGCTGTGTCTGAGACATTTAATTGCAAATTCATGCATAGCTCTAAAAGTATGTATATTATCTTTTACACGTGTATTATAATTGTGTATATTAATACTTGGTATAATTTGCCAGCTTAGTAAATACGAAGGTAATTGTTTATGAATGTGTTTAAAATACATTTTGTATTCTTGTCACTTTAACATATCTTCTCTTTTCAGTAGTTTAATTCTTTGGAAAAGTGGTTCTGTGTGTGTGTATTTAACGTTATTATTCGCATAACCTTCTTTTGGATGCTTGTAATTCTATTTCTTTGATATCCCCAAATCATAATACAATAATTTATATGTGATAATATTAAGGTGTTATATAATAACACTTTTATGTCTAATGGTAATACATATTTTAATTTGTTTAATACGCCAATTGTTTTTGAACACTTATTTGATATTTTCTCCAATCTAGATTAGTGTCTAAAGTAAATCCTAAAAATTTAATTAATCTACTCTTTCAATATTATATATATATATATATATATCATCTATTTTAAAAACCATATATTTAGTTTTGCTTTTATTTAATAATAATTTAATAATATTTAGCTATTCATTAATTTTGTAGAGTTCTTCATTTATTATGGTTTCTGTACTTTTATTATCGAGTGTCATTTCGATCAGAGAATTTAAATAGGTAGATAATGTAATGTCATCGGTATACATAACAAAATTAAATAATGGAATAGCTTATGAAAAATCGTTTATATAAATAATAAACAATACTGGTCCTAAGACAGAACCTTGTGGGACACCGATTGTTATAGGTAAGATGTCTGAGTTGTTTTGTTCAATTTCAGTATATTATTTTCTGTTTTGTAAGTAACCTTTGAACAAATGCAATGCTGGGCCATTTAGGCCATAGTATGCTAATTTGTTTTGTAAAATGTCTAGGTCAATATTGTGAAATGCCTTTGATAGGTCAAGAAATACATTAATTGGTATAGCATTTTTATCCATTTTAGTCACAATTCTATCAGTTAGCTCAATCGCAGTGTATTCTGTTGAATAGTTAGCTCTAAAACCATACTGATTATCATTTAAAAAAATTGTTCGTTGAAATATGAATATAATTGTATAAAAATAAGTTGTTCTAATACTTTAGAAATGGTAGGAAGAAAAGAGTAAAAATTGGTTTATTAATAGTATTAGTGATTTTAAAATTACAGGTTCAATTACTTAGAGTAGTTTTGTTGAAATACCATCACATCCACAGCTGTGTTTTTGTGGGAAGGTTGTTTATAGTTTTCCTCACAGTTTCTTCGTCAATATGTTCAAACCTTAAATGTAGAAGTTACATTTTTATTTAAATAATAACTGTATTTTGTTGCTACCTTTGTATTTAATCCCTTGTATAAAGGACGCTCCTATATTTGTAAAATAATTATTACATTTATTTGCAATATCCTTTTTATCAATTATTTTGGTATCATTGTCTGTACAAAATAATGGTAGTTTTTAAATTAATTAATTTTCGTTTTTAAATCGAATAAATATGTTTTCAAAATATACTTTTTTTGACTGCACGAATGCTATGTTGTAATATTGTATTATATGTTTTTAGATTTATGTAAATAATGTCATAGTTAGAAGAATTTGGATGTGTCAATATTAGTAGTTCATACAATTTGTCTCGATATTGTATTGATCTCAATATTCCTTGAGTAATCCACATAGATTTGTTATGTTTGTACTTATTAAATGTCACCAGCTTGGTTGGCATATGCTTGTACTTTGCCCTCACAATATCATTAAATACGATGTCATAATTTAAATTTGCATCTGCATTTGGTTTTTTTTTTAGCTTGTAAGTATCATACGACTTAATTTAATTTTTTATTTTATGCATTGCGTCGTCGTTTAATACATTTTTTTTTTATTTAGAGCGGGTTCTGTCTTGAATGAGGTGTTTATAAGCATGACATACGGTTGATGATCAGAGAGTTTCTTAATGAGAATCCCGGCAGTACTTTAGATAACATAGATTGACTAAGTTTGCAAAAGAAATCATCATTTAAAGTACCGTTTGTTCTAGTAAATCTTGTAGGAAAGGTATTCTGTGGGAATAGACTATGTGATATTAAGGCGTCAAAATAACTACTATATATATATATATATATATATATAATTTTCATTTAATTTCAGCAAATTTATATTAAAATCACCTGCAATGATTATACTATTTTTACAAATGTGTTCTAATGATGACACTATGGAGGAAAATTCATTTATAAAAACATTTTGGTTATCATTTGGTGTTCGTGGAGGTCTGTATATGTTTCCGATCGTTATGCTTTTAGAGAGATTACCACCATTTATTTGGACTATTAAGCCTTCCCAGTGCTCATACATATTTAGTTTTAACTTGACCTCAGATCAATAGTTATTGTCGTCATATACGATTAGCCCTCCATTTTCACTGCATGTTTTACCTTGGGCAATACAGTCATAACCATGTAAGGAAAATTGTGATAAGTCATCGTTTTCTGATGTCCGTGTTTCCTGTAAGCAAATTACATTAATTGTTGTACTAATTAGCTCTTCTATGAAAGCCTCCAATTCATAACATTTAGAATTTATTGATTGACATATCACTTTTATTTCAAAAACCAGAAATGGCACATAAACAAAAATCTAAGCGGTTAGTACATTATAATAGGTGTAATGTATGCTGTATAACATGATTTTGCAATAACAAAACCGAACATTTCGTGTCGTTTTAAACATAATTTGAACGCATTCAATTCAATTGAAAAAAAAATTAATTATATGTCGGATATATTATAATATTTATATATTTATTTACTGGTTTTGTAAACTAATTTATACAATAGAATTTATAATGTTATCATTTTATCTTTTAAACATCATTGGGCATCTTATATACATTATTAGTTCATGATATATATATATATATATATATATATATATATATATATATATATATATATATATATACATATATATTATATATAATATATATATATATATATATATAATATGTATATATATATATAAAAGCCAGATATATATTTGTCATATTACATGTTATTGGATACAGCACTACGTGTCTCAACATGCATGTTGAAAAAGACACAAGAGAAAGAAAGCACCCTGCATAGTAACATAAAGGGCGCCGGTAAACACACCCGACGACCAACGAAGAACATAAGCTGCTCTATCCACCCTAGAGCAGCCAAGGGCGGCGTGAGTCCAACGAGACGTATCAGAACAGACAATGCAAGGGATTCTCGAGGCACATGGGAGCACTGCACCGTTCGTGAGGGTGACAGGTGTTGTGGTTTAGCAGTGAACGATACAGAACTACCGGAGCAACATTGTGAATATTACAAAGGGCGTATTTCACGATGTGGCTAATTTATGATTAAAAAAAGAACAGTTATTCTAGGCTCCTGTTAGTAGTTTAGCACAATTAATTTCCTGAAGAAAAAAATAAATGAATACCCGTGAATGTTAATCAAGTTGGCTGTATATTATTCGAAACAAATTTCACAATTACCCAACTAGCAATGTTCGACTTACTTCTACGTTTCGACCACCATCGGCGGCCTTCTTCAGGAAGAAGGCCGCCGATGGTGGTCGAAACGTAGAAGTAAGTCGAACATTGCTAGTTGTGTAATTATGAAATTTGTTTCGAAAAATTATTCCCGTTGTCAGGTAATGGGCGTCAACAAGACATCGGATCCATCTAAGCTATGACATTATAGTAATGTTATGGTTAAGGATATTTATACAAATGTTTGTCTATGCGATGACGAAACAACGGTGCAGCACTGTTTTACCAACACCGTCATGTACTGTTTGACTTACATCGCTCCCCATATACTTGGACTTCACATAGCGTAAGAATCACTGGTTCCACCCTCGTTACTCGGATCCTCACGATATTTGCATAGACGCCTGGGGCACAATATATGGTCCGTGTTTCGGCACTCCCGAGTGGTCCAGTTACATAGTCACATCTTTGGGCATCAGTATCCGGACCCAGCTGTCCTTCGACCTCAAATCCCCTAAGTCGCTCCGCTGTTAGAAAAACACAAACCTTTACAATTCAACCGTTATTTATTATACATTATTGTTCATGTTTCACATACATAATGTGTGTTTAATATTTACTGATATTGTAGCTATGATTCGCCTATATGGCGTGTTATGCAACTTACAGCAGCAGTCTCCTCTGTTAGTTATCACCACGCGCTGTATCTCGTAGACGTCACCGAGGTCAACTTCCCACCAACTTCCTTTCCTTCTCTCTGTGTGTGTGCAGCTGCCTCCTATTAGGTCACTATGTTTGTTGCCATCAACGGCATTTCTTGCTGGATACCCATCCCATGATGACTGTTTCGCGTTCTTTCCATAAGCCACATTAACTTCTAAAAATATCATAACCACATGGAACATATACACGAAGTGAAAAACGTTTACAATACACACACACATATATATATATTATATATAATTATATATATAAGTATATATATATATATAGGTATATATATATACCTATATATATATACCTATGTATATATACCTATATATATATATATATATATATATATATATATATATATATATATATATATATATATACCTATACATGTGTGTTACAGACATAGGAATACGGTGAAAGTACTAAATGGAAGTAATGTAAATTATTTCCGTTAATGTTATCACATATTATGTTGTTGTATAGGAATGAACAAGGTACTCAATTAGTAAGTTGGTTATTATATCAGATGAACAAATGTAACTTTTATATTTCTGTGTTGCTTCTCTCTGTGTGCACTTAGCCACTCTTCCAACCACACCCGTCGGAAAATAATAACATTTTGTAAACACCATTCTTGTATGAACTGTGTCCCTGGCATGGTATGCAAATTCTATGGTGCTAACATTACCGAAAATGTGGCTTTTTCGCTGTATCTCAGCCGCTAATATTGTAGGTAAGTTGAGGGTTTTTTGAAGGCTACCTACGAAATCGTGTTGTTTGTGCGACCAAGGTTTGAGTTAGGGTTCAATTCAAGATATTGTGAATAAATAAATTCCACTGAGTTAATTTACCAACTAACTTAGGTAAATCCAGGTAAATACCAAATCAGTATTAATTTTTCTGAGTTGCCGCGCGTCAACCGCTCATGGGCTTCAAGACAATAAGTGTTCAAGCATCATTCACCACCGCTTTCACTGAAATCGTAAAAGTCGTCTTCCTCTTCACGATCACCAGTGTCCAGGAGATCAACCAGTGAGTTTGTTAATACAGGACCGCATGACCACACCGATTCCAAGACTCCATCCTCAGTCCTTTTCCACCCTTGCCCATCGTCATCGTTGGATTCGTCAGCACGCTTATATAAGGCTACGCGGCGATTGATTGGAGATGTGGCTTCAAAGGAGAGTGGTAGGGAGGAGGGCGAACCAGGTAGACCATAGATGTGGAATTGAGTTTCTCGTCCTCACCTACCGCCTTGGCACGGACGTCGTCCACAGAAGACTGGCGGTTCTGTCCGGCAGGTGAACTCTTCCAACTGCTTCAGCACGTGATATTTGTGGTTAAATTCCTCACCGAGTTGCTTGAACCTTTTGTGAAACCTGAGGTTCTTCTGCAGCTTTTTTCAGACGCCCCACCTTCCCCCTTCCCTTTGAAGGCACTGGTGCAGTCTTTTCCATTGAACACACACATCCCAAGAAGAGTCGGACAGTAGTATTCTCCGAGACATACTGAGATAAGGGAAGGTGATTAGTTGTCTAGTCATTGATTGATGTTGAGATCTAAACTGCCTTTTCTGCTGCCTATCTCTTGACTTCGATCTTCTCTGCTTTATTAGTCTAGATAATTTGCCCCAATGGTTGGGCTTATCACAATTGTTGAATATTGTCCCATATGCTGGACACTGATCCAGTGTGTCATTCTGGTGGTTGCCGCCACAGGTGTGGCATTTCCTTATAGGAAGTGTTCTCATAGCTTTGACGTGTGTTCCTTGTGCCTCAGCTAATTGTCTGATATGAGCTATTGAAGCTTCGAATGTTCTATCTGGTTCCAAGGCTTGTTCTGTGGTGAAGTATCGAGCTGTGCCTAACAGCTCTTTTTGCAATTCCATTGTCTTATGTCAATAAATTGTTCCAGCACACGTTCGTTGGACTCCCTGTCATCGCGAAAGTCGCATTGTTGTGCTTGCAATTTCAGTCTTGTGATGAAGTCGTCTACTGACTCACAATCTTGTTGTCTGTAACTCTGAAGGTACAGACGCACGACACGAAAATTGTGTTTAGGTTCGATTTGTTGTTCGAGTCTTTTCCGTATGTGATCAGGATCATGTTGTTCGGTGTCAGATAAAGTTCACGAATTGAAACATTTCAGTCCATCCTGTCCTGACAATAGCAGAATGTGGTCAATTTTTTTTTACATCTTTTACGCTAAAGTATAGTTGACATTTCTGCTTAGAAAGTTAAAATATCTTAGGCAGGTCCGCGCTTGTCCAGTCCATGTGTGGCATGCATTCCGCCATATCCACACGAGTGTTCGGTGACGCCTTCTTACTACTTTTACGCGCACATTTATTTTGTCGTATTTCCGTCGCTTGTTTCAGTGATATCGAGCGGTATCATTATCGCTTGGATAGCAAGGCTTGGGCAGTCTTACATTGGTTATCTCGCCGCTGCCACCATGTAATAATTGTATGTTGTTGTACTTGAAGACAACCAACCATTTTATACAACTAGTTTAATGTTGTACATGAACACGCACTGCCATGCTGGACGATAGTCACGTGATTATTTATGCAAGTGTCTCTTGAAATGATTGACCTTATCATTACACTTATAGCTGCGGACCTTCCAGTTTGACGTCGTAGCATCTAGCAGGCAACAGCCAAATTCGAAACAAACCGTCTACTTGACGAGGCGAAGAAACGGCAGAGGAGAAAGTAGAGAGATAAATCCCAACATCTTCATGTCTCCCTTTCATCCTCTTGCCCATACTGCAACAAGATCTTCTGATCAAGAATCATGAGTCACCTCAGGACACATGGCCGACCACTGGAAGACGTCATCCTCATTTCGAGGGACTGCTGCTGATGATGATAATGGCATGTTTTATACATCATCATCATCATCATGTGTGCGTGTGTGCGTATGTACGTGTGTGCGCGTGTGAGTACACACATGTTCATAGTAGCTCTCTTCGATTCACTTTATGCTGTAGAGATACAACATACATAATCTATGATGTGCATGTGTTCGACTTTCCTGTAACACATAGGCCGATTTCAATTGAACTACGCGAATAAGTCGAGTAACCAGAGTTCCAATCGAACATCCAAGATCACTTGCTCACGTGACCCTTCTTGACATAGATCAACAAGGTGAATCTTCAAGGCCGCTTCCCGAGTCAATCGCGGTTTGGGGACGATTCACTCGAGTAACTACGTCATTAGCAGTAACACCCAATAGG
The DNA here is from genome assembly GCA_964017155.1 of Oasisia sp. SBJ-2009. Classification (NCBI taxonomy): domain Eukaryota; kingdom Metazoa; phylum Annelida; class Polychaeta; order Sabellida; family Siboglinidae; genus Oasisia; species Oasisia sp. SBJ-2009. The sequence goes on from OZ024865.1 coordinate 37,444,653, forward strand.
GAACGTAGGCCCCTACCGCACAAGAAATTAATTAATAATTACACGACGCAATCATTTAACGTCACCACGTTCTATGAATTATAACTTAAGGCCAAAAAGATTAACATCACAATTTACACACTGAACAAACGGTTAATTTATTTTATTTATTAACATATGGGGTTTATGTCAGTGATCACGATCGTCGCTGTTCAGTTAGATTACTCTCGAGGTACTGCGTGCGCAGCGTAATCCGGACACCACGTTAAGGTTTCGCGAGTAGCCCGAGTAGACCAATCAAAGTCGACCACATATATCCATTTTGTTTACCTATTTACTTGTATAATAATGATATTCAAAGATGGAGGAATACCTTTTGATTATGTGATTCGCCAGCATTAATATTATAATTAGTCTTTCATTATATGGACGTTCTTTAAAGAAAACACTGACTTCATATTATAACTATTTCTTCCACACATTGCTGGTAAGAACGTTCCATTCCTGACGTATCAACGTTGCATGAGGTCGCTTCATTGGCATTCGAATTATGGACATTCAGTTATTATAACTATTGTTTTAAACGGTTCCCAATATGAATGTATGTATAATAAGTATTTGGTCTAATAAGGAACAATTGATAACATGTTACAAACGCTCACGCACATACCAGCAAATGAGAATCGGACGTAAAAGAACAGTATTTGCAGATATAATAACATCAAGCAACCGTTCATATTATTCATTCTGTCTAAGAGAAGAAACACTGAACCCTAAAACAGAGAAAAAAGGTGTCAGTATATGGAGCTACAAAGCCGTAATTTGAAACAAAACACATCACATATAATAATTGTTTTTGTTATAGTTCTTATCCGAGCATATGTTGTTTGTATGGGACATATGCTTTCTGTGTATGTGCATGTGTTTCCATGGACACTAAAAAACTAAGCAAGTTACTAAGTTCCCAAGTTAACTTGGTAACAATTGTGAAAACGTCGCTCTTTCCATCTCGTTCAGGCGGTAAATATTATGAAATCACCACACTGACTTATTAAAATACGAATAGTTCAATATATGAAAACGCCATCTGTATTACGCTATGAAACGAAGAAGCGTTACGAAACGCTACGTAGTTTGCACACTGACTCAAGGTCACGTGATATGAGGGTCAATACTTGGTTATTAACATTTGATTTTACTTCAATACCGTTATGATAACACATTATTTAACTTTTGGTTTCACTGTATGGCACTTAGTGGCAGCACAAATTTCAGGTTGCACAAAATGGATACGAATCCCATGTTTTCCTGACCCTAAAAAGTCGAATAACGTTGTTAATAATAAAGCTATTGAAACAAATCAAAAAGCATTGTAAACTACACAGCAAACCAAACCCTATCACACATTATATTAGTATTTTATTAACAAACCATAGAGAATGCGGACTGTTCCCAGATATCACAAGTTTTTTCTTGATGTCACGTCACCCAGATGTGTAGTTCGAATGTCGAATATAATAGTCAATGACTCGCCAGTCGGACACGATCGCGAGTCGAACACTTAAATTAATAATCTCGCTTGTAATTACCGCCATATGTAACATCGAATGCGCAAAATAGGTTTATTTGGCATTTACACATACACTTTGATTGACAAATATGCAAAATGAAGTTTGCGAACATACATTTTCAAAATAAATAACTGATATTACACGAAATACTCATTGGCCCCTGTTGCGTAATGGTCCCTGTGCCGTATCTAAAAATAACATCTACAAATAACTCAAACGTGCGGAATACACATAGATAATATTGGTTGATTTTTCAATATGCCGATGGCTTCTTTGTACCTTTGCCATCTGGAATTAACTATCGGTTGGCAATCTTGTTAAATTTAGTTAAACCTTGTAATTATTGCCACCACCACGTTATCATTTCGACTCGCGGCGACTTTTTGGCAAGGACATTTGTCAGCGCGACAACGTCTCGTGGGGGTATATTTTGTACGTATTTCGCCAAAATATACCTTTTTAACAGTTCATTTGCACATGTGGACTAAAATAAGTGTTACATATTATGAATATCGGTATACTTTGCAAATGTTTCTTCACATGTATTGGATAATTCGGCGTGTTTTTATTCATTTGCTCGACTCCCGGGCTGGTAAACTCATACTGTCGAAATTGTATAATTTCATCAACACGAACAATGTCACAACATGTCACAATGAATAAATGTTATCGTTGCAGTTCGTGAATTACACAGAGGAGCAAACAAGCGAATTATACCTGAGTAGCAAAAAATAAGTTTCAACTTTAAGTCTAGTTAACATTTACAATATTGTTTGATTGATAATGTATAATCAATAAATGAAACGCTTAATAGCCTTAAAGCCTTAATCAAATTTCCACGAACCCATTCATATGCACAAATCAAAATAAATACACTTTCACAATACCTGTCCTTTACTCAATAAGACCGTGTAACAAATATTGACAGTGGTCATTGATAATTACACAAATTCTACAACATCAAACTAAGCACACTCGGATATGATTGCGTGTAACGGAACTGGAAAACGACACGTGACACACGCTGTTTTGAAAATACTATACCCAGTGAAATATTAAAAAGCTGCGGCGAAGGACGTGTAACTAATCATACTGAACATGTGCCCTTGAGTTGTTTACGATTATACTAGGCCTATCCAAACGTGGTACTGACTAACTGCCATATGATAAAACACTGCACTTCATACAATCCCCATTGCAAAGTTACTTTAAATATGTTTCTATTTTTAAATATACAACTCGCCAAAATGTTGCTGTTTTGTTTAGTAAGCCTACTGACAGTATTGTAGTACTGACCATCCAACAAAAGTGGACCGCACGGTCAACCAGCTGATTGCTATTCTTGTATGAGAAGCAAATATAAAGTTATTGCTAGAGTTAGTTATGATAAGCTAGGATAATAGTTAATTAAGGTTATAAGTAAGGCTGGTTGGAGTTACTTGGGTTAGGGTTACGGTTAATTAGCGTTATATTTAGGGTTACTTAGCCTTAGGGTTAGTGTGTGTATATATATGTGTGTGTGTGTGTGTGTGTGTGTGTGTGTGTGTGTGTGTGTGTGTGTGTGTGTGTGTGTGTGTGTGTGTGTGTGTGTGTGTGTGTGTGTGTGCGTGCGTGCGTGCGTGCGTGCGTTAATATCACGCATTCGATCCATATGCATGCTCTAGCCTCTAAATAAACGGTCACGAATGTTCTGGCTTTTAGCGTTTTCTCTTAAGAAACACTAACAGCTCGAGTGTTCGTGACCAGAATCTTGTATTTCCAGCGATTTGAATGAAAGTGTTGTCTATGATATATATATATATATATATATATATATATATATATATATATATATATATATATATATATATATATATATATATATATATATATATATATATATATATATATATATATATATATATATATATATATATATATATATATATATATATATGTATACACATTATATATACAAATATATATATATATATATATATATAGACACACTATACATATATATAGACACACTATACATATATATATATATATATATATATATATATATATATATATATATATATATATATATATATATATATATATATATATATATATATATATATATATATATATATATATATATATATATATATATATATATATATACGATACACACACACATATATAATACATATATTCGTATATATTTTTTATTTACTTCCAGCCGTTAGTGTCTACACGGACGTATATACACTGGACTGCTGTCTCCGGGTTCAAGGCCGCTAGAGTAGCGCAGCAAGGTCAACTTCGCACAAGAGGTATAAGTTACTTCCGGTTGTCTGCTGGTTGCCGGCAATTTCGCAGTTGACCGCAGTAAAACATCGTATAAATAAGACATTTGGATAAAATCTTCCATGACATGTATGTTTAATAGAATCCTAGCAAATACATTGTTCGAAAGTTTTTTTGAGTGAATTATTGACAACTTTAAACGGCTAAAATGCGTTGCCGCGAAAACGTAACTGACCCAGTCCCAACTACGTCTACGACTACGAAGTCGAAGTACTACGACTAGTCTGTGTTGCAATTTATCAGTAAATGAAACCGTGGCTGCTTTGGTGGTTAGGGCAAACCCAGACTAGGGAAGGATACAATTCATCAGTTTTAATCAATATTAATGACTTGGGATTTGGTTAGTCACGAAATGGACTTTAGGACAAGGGCCAACATTACACAGATGGTCCCGAGACAAGCCTTCCCCTCCACACTAGCTACTCCTGCACTAAGTTAACAGGCCAAAACATTCTAATTACGTCCAGCCGAGTCCATAAATATGAAGATATTTATACATATTATGCGGGATGCATAACCACATTGATTATGAGAATAAGTATATATTAACTAGTCATGTAATAATAAATGAGTTGATAGGTGATAATTAGTAGGCAACCTCGAAAGACAGAAACCTTTTTTGTAAAATGCCACAATTTCCATGAAGATGTTTATAATATTATATAAACATGAGATTTGTAAAACCACCTGACTTATGGTAAGATATATAAATTAAACAATTATGTAATAAAAAAATAATTAAAAATAAAGCAGTTTATAAATCAAATATGTAATTAGTAGCCGTGCTTCATACATATACACATGAATAAAAGGCCATAATGTCCATAATTATTAAGACATTTTCACATTAATTACGGTAGTAAATAGACATTAGCCAGTAATTTCATATTAACACTACTTTAATTAATAAGTTAATATTGGCTAATGTTAGCATGCTAACTCAATTAATGGTTATGTATTTTATGAAAGCCTGCAGTAAATAATTATGAAGTAAATATAATGTGAAACATTATGATCAACCATCAATAAATACATGTCATTACAACATAAATAATTGAATTGAGATTTATTTTCAACAACAACAACAACTACATTATAAATACAGTGCATACAATACAAATTGTTGAAAAAAAAGGGTAAAAGAAGTACAATACTTATCATCATGTTTACCCTTATAAATTCTTAATTTCATACATAAACCATCTGAACAGTGCAATAGAATGTGTGACAACACTATTTACGTGTAACCATACATTTAATAAAAAAAAAGACATTGTGACATTTGTTGAAAAGAAAAAAAGAAAACACTTTTACAACAATAAACAAACTGAATGTTTAATTTTGTTATCTAATTTGTTAGCAAAAAATGGTCTAGGACTCTAACACATAATTATTCAACAGTCTATTTGTGTAACACTTTTTGAAATGATGAACATTTTTACAACTAATCAGTGAATTATCGAAGGAGTTCCAAAGTTTAACTCCAGTAACAGAAATACACATACTTTTTAAATTAGTACATATATAGATTTGCTTGAACTTGCATATTTATACCTGGATGAATATCGTGAGTCACGTATTTTGAACAATTTTTGTACATTCATTGGTAATATATAACGATATGCCTTAAACATAATTATAGCAGTTTTTAGCTTTACAAGATCTGGTAATTTAAGAATATGTACATTGTGAAAGAGTAAATTTGTGTGATCAAGTCTTTTTGCACCACAAGTTAATCTTATAACTCTTTTTTGTAATAAAACTAAACAATGAATATTTGTAGCATATGTGTTACCCCATACTTCAGCACAATACATAATATAAGGCATGAAAAGAGAATAGTACAAAATATGCATACCATGTTTGTTAATCAAAGAACTGGCTTGATATATTAAGAGACAATCTATTAACAGAAAACCATGTCTGCAGTTGTTCTAAACCACCATTTATCATCCGAACAAGTTTATCTAAGTCTCTATCACAACATAATAGATTTGTATCATCAGCAAATAAAATATACTTGAACACTTGTGAGACTTTACAGATGTCATTAATATACATGATAAATAATTTTGGTCCCAAAATGGTACCCTGAGGGACACCACACGTCACATTTAATATTTCAGAATGACAGCTATTAAAACTGACAACCTGTTTTCTATTTTCTAAATAACTCTGAATCCATTCCTGTGCGACACCACGCAAACCATATAAATGCAGCTTTTTACACAGTATATCATGATCAACAGTATCAAAGGCCTTTTTTAGGTCAATAAATACTCCAACAGTGTATTTATTTTGTTCTAATGAAGTTGTAATTTCTTCTACCAAATCTAAAAGAGCCTCAGTTGTTGACATGCTAGATCTAAACCCACACTGACTTGGACTGAGTATGTTACATTTATTAAGGAACTTGTCCAATCTGTTGTTATATAGTTTCTCCAGAATTGTTGAGAATTGTGGTAATAAAGATATTGGCCTGTAATTTGTATAAAAAAAAATGTCTCCAGACTTATATAGTGGAATAACTTTAGCTATTTTCATTTTGTTTGGAAAAACACCTGTTTGAAATGAAACATTACATATATGAGCAAATGGCTTAACTATTTGGGAAATTACATTCTTAAGCAGGCTCATGCTAATGTCACTGAAATCAGTTGATGTTTTGTTTTTACAATTTTGAACAGTTCTGATAATTTCTAGGTCATCAACAGGATCTAGAAACATAGTATGTTCAATGTTTTCTTCTAAGTAATCATAAATAGTTGTATCGTTTTTAGGTAAGGGGATATTTTTTGCTAAGTTGGAGCCAACATTTGTAAAGAAGTTATTAAATCCATTTGCAATATCATCTTTCTTTGAAATTGTTTTGTTGTTTTTTATAACGTATTCGGGATATATTGGCTTATTTTTGCGTTTATTAATTACTTCATTTAGTATTTTCCAGGTCTCTTTAACATTTGCTTTTTGTTTTTCTAACAATGAGCTATAATAGTTTTTTTCTGTACTTCTTAATATAGATGTTAATTTATTTTTGTATGTTTTGTATTTTTATTCTGCTTCTGCAGATCTTAGTACAATGATAATAATGATAATAACTTTATTAATACATATTATCTAAATAACAAACAGATTAATCCATGACAATGAAGCCCAGTTGTCACACTTCACTTGTTTATGGGTGACCGTGTGTTTACAGGTTGGACAAATGCTGCAGGCTAAGTAGAGATCAGTAATAAATTGTTACCATTTCATGATATTCTGCATTTCAACATGAACTTGATGAAGTAATGTTTATAAATGTTCACAGTGTTTCGTCACCGACTCCAACATCTCGTGTGCCAAATGCAAGACTGCTTACTGCGTTACCCTCCATAGGGATAAAGTGTACGATGAAGAAGCTGCTCACATTACTCCACCTCACAATACTGTCTTTTTGCAATATTCACAATATTCTGCAAGATCTACCCAAGAATGTTCATAATCCAGTGTGTCCCGTGTCGTACAGAAACTGTCTAATACCAGTGTCTTGTAATTAAGTTTGTATTATTCAACGTGTATTAAGTGTCACATTCAGTGAGATAAATTATGTAAAATTATTTAGTGTATGCAGATGACGCCTATGATATATTGATGATTTTGTAAGCTATGTACCTTCACAGTTAACTGACAGATAGTGTTGTTCAGACAATACAATAATGCTGTGTTCTTGTCCATTAAAACTGCAATGCACATGTCATGTTCACAGGGACTGTATCTTTAGATGGCCTAGATATGCTGCTGTGTCATCTTCAGCCAGATGAAGCTTGTAATTATGCACACATGTATTGTGTGTAACTTTCAGGTGCAAGATTTCTGAAATAAAAGAATTCAAAGTGCATGTAATAACTACAATAATTAATCAAACACATGACAGAATTATTGTATATCCATCCCAAGGATTTAAATAAATAAACTAAAAATAACAAATACACAATTCTTAGTAATGTTTACATTTCTAGAATGTTTATTATAATTAGCAATAGTTGTAGTGATATTTTATTCACAACAATGTCATAAAACAGGACCAGAATAAATAAATTGCTCATGAACATTCATCAAAATAAAAATTACCCAAATAAATAATAAATACAAGCGAATGGCAGTCAATATTGAAAACAGTTAGCAATGCCTAACTGGGCCTAGGGCTAGGCATAGCCATGCCCATGGGCATAGCCATAGCCATAGGCATAGGCCATGGGCAGGTATATTAATAACTGACAGCACAGAATGACAGATCGGTTAAATAAAATTATTATGAGTATTTAAACATTACATATAATTCAAATCTATGAACTTGCACGCATGGCAAGACAGTGGACTGGTTAAAACTGGCGTCACTTGCCCAAGACAAAATCTGCCTTGCCTTCGCTTCGGAAGTTCGGTATTGTGTACACCATTAATTTACGCTGGCACCCCGGTGCATATTATAGGTCATGTACGACGAAAATAGAATTAAATAAACCATTTAGAACTGCACTGGAGATAGCCACAACATTTACCAACCTAGGTACAGTCATCGTTTAGAAAAATTCTCATTATTATTGAATGAAACAGTTTTATTTACCGCAAGAATTCTCTCGATGTTCGGCAACTCCATGCAGTGGCTAGCAGACCGGAAGTCAGGAATACCTCTTCTGAGCTCGTGACCTTTGCAGCTAACTCCGCCGCTCGCGAAGCGCCGCGAGCGGCAGAAGACAGCAGTCCAGTGTATATAAGTCCGTGGTGTCTACAAAGCGTACGTAAAAACGCGGTCGTTAGTGGCCACGAGCCGTTGGTGCCCATTTTGAAGTGGGCACAAACGGAGATGGTGTTATTTTTATTATATTTAGGCTTGTGTAAATGGCAACTAACTGTCATCATCACTAAGCCTAATCATATTACACTAGTGGGTAAATGCTTCAAGGATGAGGCAGGACTAGGGTAATATGAATGGGAATGGGACTACTACTATAGGGTAAATGCTTCGCACCTAAAACACGTTTGAGACTCGAGTTAAAGTAAGGAGACAAGCCCCCCTCGCCACCTACACACTCCCACCGCCCACCTCCTTCCGACCGTCCCCAGTCCAGCCGCCGTCCTATCCCTTCCCTGTTCATTCATATTTCCGGCTGAAATTGCGCCACTGCAGAACGTTCCTCACCACCGACGGTCACATCGCATGTCGAATATTCCTTGGGAACCCTCGACTCAGTTACAAGTAACAGCGACTATTTATCTCCGTGGCGAGATCGCATAATTTTGATTTGGAGTGGAAAATAGGCAAACATGCGGCAAAATCGGGGTGGGGCTGTGGGCATTCAACCACTGGTGACGGCCTGGGCTCAAATTCTGATTGGTGGTAGGACGAACACGGAGCCAAGCATGCCACGGACAGCATGCCAGCGCACATTTCAGCCGGAAATATGAATGAACGGGGAAGGGAGAGGACGGCGGCTGGAATGGGGACGGTCGGACGGAGGTGGGCGGGGGGAGGGGGTAGGGGGCGAGGGGGTGCTTGTCTCCTTACTTTAACTCGAGTTTCAAACGTGTTTTAGCTGCGAAGTATTTACCCTGTAGTAGTAGTCCCACTCCCATTCATATTACCCCAGTCCTGCTTCATCCTTGAAGCATTTACCCACTAGTTTTATTCCTTTACCCGCGAAACCAACATATGTACATGCAATAGTTGCTGCATGACCTGAAATAATGTCAGTTACAATGATCACATTTTAGGTTACACGCACATCTATATTAGCATTTTTATTTTATAAACAAACGCATCGCAAAGATTACCAACTTTAATCATCGACGACCGAATGCAATATAACATATGTTTCCCGCTTATCATCTTCTGAAGGCATTCATTGGTCGCGGATAGCATGATAGAACATGGTGGCGCCACACTACGGAGTTTTCAGGACGCTAACCAACACGCCACCAACCGATCCATTTATTGACAGGGGCGGCGGGTAGAGCCGGTCCATTTTTGAACGTCGACAGTTTGAAACATCGAAAACTCGAGTTGAGGGACGAAAATCACAAATCGACGATTTTCTGTATTTGAGGCTTGCTCTGGGCTTTCCAAAATGGTATAACACATGTCTGTAGCTATTCCCAATCGCTGGATCAATTCGGATTAACCTTAGTGTTTAGGAAATTAAATCTATCCAATTCATATTAGGAAGGGTACTGCCGTACGGAAGGGTACTGCCGTACCCTTCCTGATTGTGTTTTCAACCATGTTATGGTTGCGGCTGTTCTGAGTTTAATAAACGAACTCTATAAAGTGTACTGCTTTCAGGCGATATATATGTTGTGGTATATTTTATGCGTAATTTTGCAGTCGTTCGTCACCAATCACACAAACTCGTTTTTATACAAAATGAAAAAGGTTGTTTTTCTAAAACTTTCTGCATGTGATTGTGACATAGTTTTTTCGTGATTTTGAAAAAAACCAATGCTGTACCATTTACATATAATTAAACAATTATGAAAAACGAACATATATCTTTTGCGCTTTCAGTCACGTGACCATCGCTGATGTTGATAGTCAGTTTTCGCAGTTTTTCAACGCGTCTGTTTTCACGGTAAGTCACTTTCGTCCATGTCTGCCTTCTATTTACGAAATAACAGTACCACATTATGTGTTTTTACGCCGGATGATCTTATTGTATGCAACACTATCTGTAAAATTGTTCAATAGTTGAACTCTTTACCTTGCTGTTCCAGGCTTTTGGACAGTTTAGTTTACGTCGTTGACGATTGCGCGGGCGATAATTCATGTTGCTATAACAGACAGACACAGAGAGAAGGATACAGGCCATGGAGAGGAGATGCGTCAGAAAGCTCCTCGGCATCACCTACAGAGTCTGTTTTCCAACGAGGAGTTGCGAAACAGAACTCGGCAAGCCATTGGGCCCCACGAGGACCTCTTGACCACAGTAAAGAGACGCAAACTGAAATGGTACGGGCACGTAGCAAGATCTACAGGGCTTGTCAAGACAATCCTGCAGGGCACAGTGCAAGGAGGGAGAAGAAGAGATGGGAGGACAACATCCTGGAATGGACGGGCATGACGCTGTACGCCGCCATGACAAAAGCTGAGAGGCGAGAAGCATGGAAGGAGCTGGTTGCCAGATCATCTATGACGCCCCAACGGTTCAACAGACTACGGGATAGGTGAAGGTGAAGATAACATATAGAGCATATTGTAACTGGACTTGCTTAACTAGCATAATTAATTAACTTTATTAAATTCAGTGTCCCAATTGGCATTGTGTTATGACTTGTGACTGCAAATTATGTTTAATAAATAAAATAATAATTGAAGTTGCGTGTGCAGCCTCGGTCTCGCTAGTGTGTAAACGTGAAGGGTTTGAAAAAATCACAGTATTGCATTTGTCCAAAATGTGTCTTTCTAGAGTCTAGTGTTACAACTTAATTTATGTTTCAATATTAATTTTAGTAATTGTCAGATCACATGTTGTTTTTCTTATGTTTATACTTTTTTACAGAGATAAAATGCATAAGGAGCTTCAGTTAGCTAGCAAGTTTACAGTAAACAATATCTATGTTGTTGACATTGTAAGTTCTTCATTCAGTGAAGCTGTAGCAAATTTAACAAATTTAACTAAATGTGTGATCTGCACATTACACTATGAATATAATGTGGATAACGTCTTCCAGGAATTAGAATAAGATCATTGTTATTGTGTCGGGCGAAGTTGAAGACCACCAGTACACATTCGGTGCATCGACGTAAGCATGTTTTGGTTTGTGCATTAACTGTATATATACATAAATGTAATATGTGCAAAATGGAGGGCCTGCGGACATTTATATAATTGATTTACATCAGTAAACATTTACCCACATATAGATTAACCTTCATAATTATTGATGTGCTCGCTAACTTTAGTTCATTTTAGAGTTCAAAGTGGTCAGAGAAACAGTAAACCCATACCTTTATGCAGAGACCTGTCCACTATATAGTAAAATATCAATGGATGCGTAAAAATAAGTAAGGAACTAAAATATCTTTAAAAATTATAGATATTGTCAGTTGTTCCTTGAAAATGGGTGTCACACGTAAATTTATTGTTTATGTCAGGTGTTAACACACATCTCAAATGGTCTGAATATAATTAGGTATGTATATATAACTTAATATGGACCTGTTAATAAAAAACTGTATGACTGGCAAAAATGGATCCCGCATAAAGCCCCAGTAAGCCGATACAAAGACAACAACACATCTGACTTATTAAACTATTTGTGTAGGTTAACGGTTAACTTTCTTTTAGTGCCCCTCTCCCAAACGAATGTGAGTGCTTTTTTCTGTTTTTCAACATATTATCACATAAACTACTTTGCATTATAACTAATGTACAGCTTCATGTATGTGTTTATCCAAAGATATTGGTAAATAAGCCTTTGCATCATAACTAATGTACTTTCTCAATGAGTTATATAATTATTATGACCTGCCTGGTATAACATTAATCTTGTCTGCTTCATATACGTATTGCATAGATACCATTATGACTGGTGATGTCTGCTTGACACAGTACTGTATCAACAACTTTATAATTGGTGTTTCACACAACATTTCAAAATAAATCTTCCACTGAAGAACTACTTCGGTGGTGTCATTTGGCTTCAGATTCAAGATCAATACGTGGTTGGTGTACATTTACTGCATGCAGCATACAACCATACTGAAGTAAAATATTTGTTGGAGTATGAACCAACATTGGCAGGCATCCATATTTTAAATGTAGAATGTAGTGCACTAAATTGTAATATGATTGACTAATTTTGTAACCTCCTACGGTCCTCTAAGGCCTTCAAATTGGTACATTTTCTGTGTTCCTATTAAAATATTTTGTAGCCGTCCTGTGTTATTTTGTCTAGACACATATTGTCATATATGAGGGTGTTTTCATTGTACACAATATATTTTAGTTCACTAGTCTTCAGCTCAGGGCATCCCAAAAAGCAAAATGTTAAAATATTGCCTGTTTCTGCCCTAACATTAGCTCCTCTCAGACCACAAGACCTACTGTGGATTATGTACATTCCATTAGAGGCCATGCTTCTGCCATAGTAAAGCTGGACATTCCTGCCTTCTATTGTTGATGTGGCACCTTTATTAATTGCAGTGGCAGCAGTGATAGGGGCTGTATCAATAACACAGTAGAGCTATGTTAAAGTGGACAGTACATGCATCTTCAAAACTACTAGCGAGCGCCTTGTGTCAGAGCAAGGACTGTCTCGTGCTCAAAGATCAGTACTGTCCATACCTGACGGCGTGCTGAAGTGGTGGGTTCATTGTCGTAGTTTGCAGATTGCAGTCAAATACACCTGCTTCTGGGTTAGAGTCAGAAATGTTGTCTCAGTTCTGAGTGGCACCGATGGTTGTCGTCTTTCCAGTCGACAACTCTACAATGTGTACGTTTTAGAATAACATCTGCCAACAACACACATGTAAAATGGGCGTGTGTTTTAGATGCTAATTTTAATAGAAACATTACTGGTTCAGCTGTTAATGTAATTCAGTTACTGGCCGCTTTATGGGAACTCTGTTCAAGGGTGTTGACATGTAGTAACTATTAAAAATAGATAACATGGTAATAAAACACGAGAACCCATGCACTAAGGAGACAGCTAAACGTACCTAGTCAAGGCATATCAGTAAAATAATAAGTTACAGTAATAAGTATTAATATTACTGATGATCATTATGGGCAGTTGTATGTATTATAGTACGCATAGTATGTTTCAGCTTTAACGTAAGTGAAATATTCAAAATGTATTAAATGATAATGAAATAAAAGAAGTGACCGTTGACGGAGTTAATGATTATAATGAGCTGAATAAAATATGAAATATCACGGTGTCGTGATTCATATGACCGCATGGCCTTCTCCCTACGCGGCACTTCACTGAGACTTGTGAAGTAAATTTATGTTGGCCTTGTTATTATAGATATTACTGTAATACATACCTCGTACGTACGATTGACTCAACGATTCATATATATATAATAGTATATATAGCTGAAATAAATGGTAACATTTTCTAAATGTCACTTACCTCGGATGACATTATAATGGAATGTCGCTCCTGTGATGCCGACCTTGAAGTCGTTGATGTAGTACTTTCTCGGGTAGGATGACGTAGACGGACCCCTGAATGCCGACTTGAAGTCGATCTGCAAGTAAGCTAACACATGGTACGGCTGTTTTTTCGCGCGCATTTGTCTACAAAGTCATCCAAAGACACACAACTGATTCTGGACGAGATCCATCGTTCGGCGGTTCACTATGTCCGGTCCGGTCCGAAACACCCAGCGAAAAACCTCGTTCTTGGCTGGAAGTGTATGCAATGTCTAGTCAGAGAATCCCGCCAGGCAGGCGGGGAGTCAGTTATCATATCTGTTACACTATATTACTTTTAGACTTTGTCAACGTGAACTGTCGATCACAAGCTAGTCATTAATTAACTGACCGTGGATGTCCTGCTTTTAGTGTACGCATTGTGCATTACTGGCACAGTTCTCAGATATACACTGTCATATGTCACTGTCGCTGAAAAGGGATACTCTGTGCCCTTCCAGAACATGTTGATAACTATGACAGACCACAAAAAGGGCAGCTAAAATATGCTTCTAACTACATGCAACTAAAGACACAGACAATTGTCAGTCGCCACATTTGTTATTCACACAAGTGAGCGTGGGAAGAAGAAAGGAGACCTTATAGCTGATTATAGGCGGCATGGATGTGAGTCAGACACCGACGCGTGAGGCCGTCTCGGTTGTAATCTCGATTATTGCACTGTCGTCACTCCCGTGAACAGTTCGTCATTATTTGCGACCAACTATCAGCAAAAAGCCATATGGGTACACAACGTGTGTACCTTGATCGACCGTACCTTTATCGACATTGTAAATCGCGTTTCACGTTGGACCAGATAGTCCAAAACAGACATTGTAATATGTCAATACTCAGATCCATTTACAAATCGACGTACATCTCAGAAGGGCGGGATACACTTAGATATAACTATTGATAAGTCAAAGGGATTCCTTGTCCACCTTCCACTTAGAGTTACTTCTCTACGTAGCAATCTTATTCAATCTTGTTAAATCTATGCAAGAATTTATCAAGGAATTGTTTTTGTTAGTGAATAGCTGTTATTCGGTCAGATACATATATGATTGTTTTAGCAAGATCACGTGCCCAAACACTATCACGAATTAAATAGCAGCCGACGTCCTGGCGCCGTGGCCCTGCCTTCACCGTGGTGGCGACGACGTTGCTGTAGACAACCGGGTTGGATTCGTCGGCACAGCTGATCTCCACTTTCTCTACGCTAGATCCAACGTCAACTTCCGCTGTGATAAGGCAATAGTTGATGCTCGGTTTTGTGCTGACTGAAGCAAAACATGTCTAATATGAGTGTTAATTAAGCAATGCTTATGGAAATTCCCCAGCCTAATATAGCAGTTATCGTGTTCTATTCTTATTTTCTATACCATTCTATACTTTATTTACGTTTTAACAGGTTGCTCCTCTTTAATCTACTCACTTGTCAAGCAGTCGGGCCCTCCGAACCCAGGCGCACATTGACAACTCGACGGAACATCCGGGCAGTTTCCCGGGTAACAGAATGTGCCGTCGTTTCTCCAGGAACACAGCTCTGAAAGAAAGGATGCAGCCAAATTATTTGTGTACACCTACGATCTCTACAGCATGACGTCATGCCTGCATGCAATTGAAACTGTCTCAAAGTCGCACAGTATTTCAATAATTAACAGATGCATAAGAGTATTTCACGGTGTAAATCATCAGGTATGCGGCAGACTACTGTTTCATCTTAAATATGTATAACGCATTGCAAAACAATAATTCAGCTAATTGTGTACCAGTGTGCAATGTAGTCTATTATTGACCGATGTAGTTGCAGTAATTATTATATTAATTTGCGCTAATAGGATTTTCGTTACAATTCCTTCCACATGTCTCCAATGATGTTGGTAGGCTTTTATCACTGCTTTTAATTTGCGGTTTTGTCTATACCCCAAACTGCTATTTCGAAGTGTACTTGACCATTCCGACCTTTAAATCGTGTTGGTGCAGTAAATGATAAAACAAATGATACATGATCACATATGAAGAGGTCAGACGTGAAACGGCCAAGGTCCATTTTCCAAAAAGGTTCTGTCAACAAGTGGCTATATACTTGAAACAGATTTTGTAAAAAATAGATGAACCCTATGTTGGTGCTTTGAGTACTCACTTTCACACACTCTGTTGCTATGTCCGCCTCTGCTCACAAGTCGATACGCCTTCCTCTCCCCGCCGTGGTCGTGCTCGCAGCGACGACACTGCTGATTCGTGCCACTGGTGCAGCGAAGACGCTCACAATTGTTGATTCTCACGCACGCTGCAAGTAAAACAATCCATTTGCACACTTGCGGTAAAAACATCCAAGCGGATGTTCCACCAACACAGGTGAGTAAAGGTCATCATTTAATAGTAGTGCACATGTAGCTAATTTACGTTGAATTCGACTATCCATCAGCAAAAATATCCAAAGTGTGCCGGGGTATGTCTGACTAGAATTATCATCATTATCATCAGTATCATCACCGTTGCTCTGCATCGCCAACGAATATTCGTGGAGGAAGTCCACGCCTGGTGTACGCACGATGACTACTGGTGAAGCCTGCACAAGCCAGGCACGTTTTCGGACAGTAGCAGCAGGTGAAAGTCTATGTCATGGTGGGAGCAAGAGGTTCTGACTTTTCATCTACTCCTGTCATCTATCAAAGTCCTTCATGTGCTGTCGAAGGAGGAGGTGACACAGTGAACTGTGTGTGACACAGTGAACTGTGTGTGGCACAGTGAACTGTGTGTGACACAGTGAAGTGTGTATGACACTTTGACCTGTGTTTGACAGAGTGAAGTGTGTGTAACACAGTGAACTGTGTGTGACACAGTGAACTGCGTGTGACACAGTGAAGTGTGTGTGACACATTGAAGTGTGTGTGACACATTGAAATGTGTGTGACACAGTGAAGTGTGTGTGACACAGTGAACTGTGTGTGACACAGTGAACTGTGTCACCAATACACTGTTTGTCCATTGACCGTGACCGATGTTGCAAGTGATGATGGTCTATCAGTACTGTACAGATGGTATAACTATGACAACAATCACCTGGACACCTGGAGTCACAAAGCCTCTCCTCGAACTTATGACGTGTTATTACATTTCTATGACGACAATAAAAAAAATACCAACGTTTCTAGTATGAGTTAGTTTTATGTAAACATATACAAACGTACAATGGTTGTTTTCTAAACTTTCTAAATTCTCAAGACTACCAGCTTAAAACAACACTATATTGTTGTAATTTCATTAGGGACTATAAGTGAGGAGGGGAGGAGCGGTGGTGGCGAATGAAGAGCGGTGGTGGCGAGTGAAGAGCGGTGGTGGTGAGTGAAGAGCGGTGGTGGTGAGTGAGGAGCGGTGGTGGCGAGTGAGGAGCGGTGGTGGTGAGTGAGGAGCGGTGGTGGTGAGTGAGTAGCGGTGGTGGGGAGTGAGGAGTGGTGGTGGTGAGTGAGGAGCGGTGGTGGTGAGAGAGGAGCGGTGGTGGTAAGTGAGGAGCGGTGGTGGCGAGTGAGGAGCGGTGGTGGTGAGTGAGGAGCGGTGGTGGTGAGTGAGGAGCGGTGGTGGCGAGTGAGGAGTGGTGGTGGTGAGTGAGGAGCGGTGGTGGTGAGTGAGGAGTGGTGGTGGCGAGTGAGAAGTGGTGGTGGCGAGTGAGGAGTGGTGGTGGCGAGTGAGGAGCGGTGGTGGCGAGTGAGGAGCGGTGGTGGTGAGTGAGGAGCGGTGGTGGCGAGTGAGGAGCGGTGGTGGTGAGTGAGGAGCGGTGGTGGCGAGTGAGGAGCGGTGGTGGTGAGTGAGGAGTGGTTGGTGGTGGCGAGTGAGGAGCGGTGGTGGCGAGTGAGGAGCGGTGATGGTGAGTGAGGAGCGGTGGTGGCGAGTGAGGAGTGGTGGTGGCGCTGTAGAGCGCCAGACTGTCAATCGAGGGGACGGTCGTTCAATTCAACCTACCGCCGTTTCGAAACTTAGGCAATTTCGTTCCCATCACATTTGCCTGTGTCTTTCGGAAGATACACTAAAAGCCGGTAGTCCCTTCTATATGGTGTCTTTGCCAGGGGAAGTAAAATATCCCACACACAGGTTAAATGTGTAACCTGTAGTGGACTCATTAATTCTAGAGAAGGAGAACTCTGAAAACCAAGCTCGATAATACTCTAGTCACAGACATGTGGCTAACATAGAGTGATGAGCTAACC
>OZ024865.1:37465425-37475425 GCA_964017155.1 Oasisia sp. SBJ-2009
GCCTTCGTGTTCGGCATACGGTTGCATGCAATAATAGTTGAAACAACCGGTAGTATTGAAGCAATGGATTCACATTGGTGATTTGCGGGCGTACTGTTTGGAATCCCTCCAGTCCAAGTACAGTTCACTTTGCTCGGTCCATTTTGAGGAGAAATTATTTGATGTAGACATGTATCATCAGTTGATGGGATGATTTCAGCGATAACAATAATAGACAACTTTATATTTACCGTCATCGGCATGTTACGCGCGTTGCCGAGTTGCAGCCATTTCATGACAACAGCCAAACCCTATGCAGGGAATCTACGTGGAGAGGGTCTCACCGTCGTGACGTCATTCTTCGTCTAAGATGGGGTAGCGCATAGTATTTGGATAGCTGGGTGTTACAAAATATGTTTCTGGTAAACCGCAGAAATTGAGTATATGTGGAAATTGTTACTTTAAATTAACTCTATTAGGTGTATGCCACGAAACAGTTAACTTGTTTTGTCCTTTAATAAAACACGCATATGCCAGTGATGTTTAAACAATGATATCTCAGTCTACGAACTATACTAATGGAATCATAAGATCACAAGCACATTGTCAAACTGATACGTGCAAATCTTACACACACACACACACACACACACACACACACACACACACACACACACACACACACACACACACACACACACACACACACACACACACACACACACACACACACACACACACACACACACACACACAGACACACAGAAAGAGAGAGAGAGACACACACACACACACACACACACACACACACACACACCACACACACACCACACACACCACACACACACACACACACACACACACACACACACACACATACACACACACATATATATATATATATATATATATATATATATATATATATAATGTATATGTATGTATATACATACATATACATACATACATACATTTTCAATTAGCGTTCACACCTCCTTACAATGCGTATGGGTACACGTATTTATTATTACGTCATTATACACCATCATAAATATATACTCGATTACTAATGCGTAATGAATCATATAACTACAAAATAATAGGTCATGCTCTGTGCACATAACTATTATATTTTAAATTCACCTACATATTCCGTGTAGTGTGTTAGGAGGGACGTGCGCGCGCATGGTTATACGCGCGAGTCTGTCTGGGGGACATTTGTGTGAATGCTATATAATTAATTACAATTTTACAGATTAAAAAACAGACCATGCAAAGTGGATGAGAGAATAGGGAAAACAACAACAAAACAGAGCTGCCAACATTACTAGCAACAACAGTAGTAGAAAAGTAGTAATATTAAGATAGTGTCAATAATAATAACAATAAATAAATAAAATTAGACAAACTACAACAAAACAGCAGGGATGTCATGGTAACAGGTTTCCTTAAAATAACCACAGTTTCACTTTGCTTGGCATTCAGGTATTTTCTTTTCATCTGGAAATCTGCATAAGGCAGTACCCATTATCAATAATTAGTAGTCATAAAATAGTACCATATTATAATTAGGCTATTAGAATAATATAATATATGTCACTCACACTACGACTATGCACTGTAATATTATTAAAAATCGGTTTGGTACATAATTCATCCAACATGTATTATTGTTGATCAATTTTCATATGATTGTAATGTCTTAAAACTATTCATTTCCTAAATTAATGGTAGTGGAACATAAATATGTTCGCAGACTATAACCTAAGCTATATATTGTATAACTGAGGTTCTCATATGTGGAAAGAGACTCTGGATCCTGTTTTCTGTCGGTTGGTACAGTTGTACGCTACACAGGAAATAAACAAACTTGCTAGTTCATGATGACTGTTGTAGCCAGCATGTCCCCAAATGGATTAACGTTGTTCACATCAGTGTCAACCACCGAACTGGCCAGAGACAGAGTAGCCATCTGGGATATTGACCTCAGGTTAAACTCATTTCCAGGTCACAACCCTTCCCCTAATGACTTTATAAGCTGGAGGCTACAACCCATCCCACTGAATCATTATTCACATAGCCGAGGAACCACAGTGACCAATATTTAGATCCCTACCCCAACACAGTGAACCAACTCAAAACATTCAACAGCTGGCCCTGCTGGTCTACACCATAAGTTAATCATGAGCTGTCTTATATGGCGTAGGGCTAGGGGCATCTATTAACGCCAGTGTTATACGTCCTGTTTGCTGGGTCGGCTTCACAGTCGTAGGGAGTGAGTCACCATATTGACGGTCGGCTGCAGTGGCACACGGAGGGTTGAGTACAAAATGGTGATGTCGGCACTACGCATAAGTCTACTGTTGGCGTTATTGTGTGTGACCGACGGACACAGTACGACAGCAGACGATTCACATTGTTCGTACACGTTCAAGGTGCCCACGAACGACTGCGGCCAAACGCCAATGGAAGACCAGTTAACGAAGAGCTTGTTGGTCGCTTTACAGAACCAGGTCAAGCTACTTCAGGAGAACCAGGCGGAGGGCTTTCGTAAACTGACGGACGATAATATAAAGCAGGCGGAAAGCATTCGTAATCTGACGGACGAGAATACAAGGCTGCGTCAGGAAGTGACAACCTTGAAAGCAGGTATTTGTGAGAACCCTTTCATTGTGACCTGTTTTTAGTAATGTACAATTGGCCTGCATTGAAAATTGCACTGCGTTTAATGGGCATATAGTAATGATAAGCCTTAATGGGCTTCAACAAATCCACGCTAGTCGCTAGAGGCGCTTATACGCTGGCGCTTATACGCTGATACCTTATTTGAATCGCAGCGCCCTCCAGCGACTAACGTGGATTTGTTTACATGTTTTGCTGAACGCTTGTTTAAAAAATAATCATCCTCAATTAGCAATTGACCGTGCAGGCGCGTAGCCAGCGACAGTTTGTATGTGGGCATCAGAGAGCTTTGTGGGCATACCGTATGTGTGATCAATAGACAGAACAGCGCGCCAATGTATGGTCGATAGACAGAACAGCCAAAACAACGTCATTTTGGCACTGAATTCAATCGAACGTCCCGAGACGCTTCATCGACTGTAAATGTACATTAACGTAGATATTATGCTTTCATGTTGACGGACATAATATACGATATCAATATTTAACTATGTGTGAAGACGTAGCAGTCTCGTGTGATGCATACGGTAAGCTATAGATGATTTTAAACATCCTTTCCCGCATCAAGCCAGCAAACCTGTCGTCCTGCCACCAGTCGACGTTCCATCTGCTGTAAAGGTACATTAATGTACATATTATGCCTTCATATTAACGGACATATCAGACTACATCCATATTTAGCTATGTGTGAGGCTTCGGAGTCATGCGAATCCAACAGCTGATTGTAGGATGATTTAAACAAGCGTTCTGCAAAATCTTCCGCCCTCGGAGCAGCATTTTACATACGTCAAGAATACGTAAAAACGGCACACAGACCGTAGTTGCGTCAGAGCGCCTTCTGTCGGATTAGTTATTGTGGTACCTCATTAGTTTTTGTGTAGTAAACGCCTGCATTATGAGAACGTTGGTCATTTATGGAAGGAAGTGAGAATAGAATATACGTATATTAATCGTCATTTTGAACCCGCCTACATTCAGTGTGTGCCTATGCACTATTGTCGCTGCACTGATATGTTGCTCTGTTTCAGTGGAGGGTTACTGCCGCGGTATACCTGCCGGTGACGTGAACGTCGCATGGAACGTTGGAGACGTTGTGAATGGGGAGGGATGGGACCAGTCGAATCACAACACCGGCGACAGCTGGATGGGTGACAACGGTCCGTATCATTGTCGAAGTAGTCGACGTGGATAGTGTAGACACCGTCATTGTGTAGCGGTTAATAAAATATTATATTCCGGCATGACACAAATACATTGCATTCTCTCCTGTCGGTGATACAGAATTATTCGGAAGACAATGTAGTGTCCCGGCCTTGCTACAGGCGACAACATTGCAAACGCCCATATTGCACTGAAGAACTCCTATCAGACGACAGCTGGAAGTCATGCTTTGGTGGAAATGTTGTTTGATGCTATTTACAGTGTTGATACAGCTTATTACACATGACACTAACTGCGCAAGTAATTACATAAATTCAATAATGGTAATACCGCTAATATACTATAATAATTTATAGTGTTTCGGCTTTCTTCTTTATGTGTGAATGTATCGATATCAAGATACGATTTAAATGTAATTCCCGCTGAATATGCGTATTTTCAAAGTGTGTCTACGTTCAATAAGTTCAAATGTGTGTCTACTTACGTTTTTGATGACGGCACAAAGCGGATTGAAGAAAATCATTGGCCGGTGTAACACTTTCTGACTGAGGTGGTAGTATCGCCATTGTACTAGTGACCAACGATGATCAGTCAATTCGGTAAGATGGAGATTAGCACTGTTGAGTAACACGTGGATGATGGAAAACTCTCACTAGGACGGCCTATCGGAAAGGCAAGTATCTCGCCAGCAACGCTCACAAAGGGCCAGTCTCATAAGAAACGTAAACGTACTTATTGAATTGTACCTTCAATATTAATATAATGGAAATGAGGTTAACGAATGTTCACCTTGGCAAATTTGTTTTCGTCTTTGACGCTGAATATCCTCTAGCACCGCGAGCATTTCTTCCCGTCGTTGTGTATTTGACATATTTGGGAACATGTTGTTCTCGTCGTCGTTACTGTGGTGATAGTTTTAGGACAGTGTTACTTTCTTGAAACATTATATGTAATCAATAACAACAATTAGTTACATTTGTCTCAGCCAACTTTCACATGTGGGCAACGTTTGACGATGCTTAGTTACTGTTAATTAATGTCATGCCTTATCACCGTTAATTAGTTAAATGTTCAAAATAAAAAACGTATTAAGACATGTTCATGGAACAAAAAACATTGTGAAATGACCAACATAAATTCAACCAACAACATTCCAAATAGACAACAGATTATGACTTACAATACGTTTGGATCAAAGAGGAGCACACATTTCTTAGCCCACCGAAATGTGACGTCACATCCTCAGTCTGCCTCAATATGGCTATTTCGCTGTATCGCATCGGTTTACTGTTTGTGACTGACGGGCAAAATATGGCATCGGAAGACCATCGACTTTTGATGTTTTTTCCAAAAGACACAGGCAATGTGAAGTGAACGAAATTGCCTATGTTTCGAAACGGCGACCGGTGGAATCGAGCCACCTTCTCTCGATCTGCAGTCCAGCTCTACTCCGCGCGATCACCTCTCTCCATTGACGTAAATAGCCTTATAAAATATCCCCGCACGACCGCCGCTCCCATTTTATCTTGTATATGTATTAAGTATACAAACACACACACACAACACAAACTCACACACAAACACACACAACACACAACGCACAAACACACACACACACACATATATATATATATATATATATATATATATATATATATATATATATATATATATATATATATATATATATATACATATATATATATATATATATATATATATATATATAAACACATACAAACACACACACAAACATAAACACACACACACACACACACATACACACACACACACACACACACACACACACACACACACACACACACACACACACAAACACACAGGCAAACACACAAAATGAAATGGGTGCAAATAGGGCAGCTCCACAGCAATTTCAATGTGGGGGCAAACATATGATTCAGCCTCCTCAGACGTTACGGCATACATACTGATCAACGCGGTATATGCAGTGGGTATATATATATATATATATATATATATATATATATATATATATATATGTATATATATATATATACATATATATGTATATATATATATATATATATATATATATATATATATATATATACGACACGTGTGACTTCGTATAAACGAATATGTATACATATATACATATTCGTTTATACGTGAAAACCTGAAATTCTCGCCAGGATCGCCCAGGCCACAGCAGCACTCGCCAAACTCAAGACCATTTGGAATGACAGGAATATAGCGCTCAGCTCAAAGATCAGGCTGATGCGCTCCCTAGTCATGTCCATATTCCTGTACGCCTGTGAGTCTTGGACATTAACAGTATAAACCGAGAAAAGGATACAGGCCATGGAGATGAGATGCCTCAGAAAACTCCTCGGCATCACGTACTGAGACCACATCACCAACGAAGAGGTCCGAAACAGAACTCGGCAAGCCATTGGACCCCACGAAGACCTCCTGACGTCAAACAACGAAAACTGAGATGGTACGGCCACATAACAAGATCATGAGGGCTTGCCAAGACGGTCATGCAAGGTACAATCCAAGGAGGGAGAAGACGAGGCAGACAGAGAAAGAGATGGGAAGACAACATCCCGGAATGGACGGGCTTGACACTGGGCGCCGCCATGAGGAAAGCGGAGAGACGAGAGGAGTGGAGGGTGCTGGTTGCCAGGACGTCTGTGGTGCCCCAACGGTCCACTGAGACTACGGGATAGGCAAGGCAAGGCAAGTGACTTCGTATAAACGAATATGTATATATATACATATTCGTTTATACGAAGTCACACGTGTGTCGATGGGGTGAAGTCTCATATATTTCGATATGGCCAACTACCACATGCGCCGATGGCGACAACTCTCATGTGTGGCGATAGGGCTAACTCTCCTGTGTTCCGATAGGGCCAACTCTTATGTGTGCCGATGCGGCCAACCCTCGTGTGATCCGATAGGGCCATCTCTCACGTGAGCCCATGGGGCCAACTATCGTATGTGCCGATGACACTCATGTGCGCATGTGCTGTGCCATCCTGGTATCGGTTCTCATGAGATAAATCCGATTCTAACGGAAACGCATCGTCAGCTCAACTTGCGACACCACGTTCTAGTTCAACCGATGATAAAATGTGCGGTCTACAATTGTTGGCCCTTAATGTAACCATGGTTTTGAGAACATATTCGACATTTGGCCTATCTTTGCTTGGTGTTTGTCATGCCAAAGCTTTGTCCACATGCCAACCGAAGTTTATCATGGGCGATGGCAATCATGTCTAAAGTGATCAAATAGATGCAGTTTTGAAACCTTGCACCAACCGTGAAAATTTCTTGTTTGTAAGGTTACGCCAGCTATGGCTATCCTGGGGTTGTCGAACAAAACAAATCGACTCATTACATTGAGTATTGTGCGTAAAAACACAGCCTCAGGTGGGGTTGTGGTGATTGAATGAACGTTCAAGGCCATTTAACGACAACAACAAAGCAATCGTGGCTCGCCATTTGAACAACCGCAGAATATAATAATCGTGGCGCCGCGGTCGTCGGCTGCGGCTGATGACTTTACCGCCAACCAGCACTAGTCCAACCCGACCGTAGCCTCGGTTACCCAGGCTCCGTGAGGTGGCAGCACTTTTAAGCCCCTCACCTCCGTCTGGGGAAAGAGACGTTCTGCATTTTCGACCCACCAGCGCGGCCTTACCCCAGATTAGGGTAGAAACGCTGATTTGCTCTCAAGCCAACGATGAAATAAAACTAAAATAACGATATACTTTTACAAGATAATTATATCCTAAGAAAAGTATTCAAAATTGAAATAAAAATTCAAATTTATATTTGTTTATAAAATAAGAATTACTGCAGGATTAACCAGTAACCGTAAGGTGGCAGCATAGTTTAGCCCCACACGAATAACACACAAATAAAATATGATACCTTTTTATCAAGTAAGGCTGTATTATAAAAACTAGCCACACTCGTGAAGAGCCTTGGTGGTGTACTCTTCTTCTTTCCGTCTGAACATTCAGTTCTCGAAGAAGGCCGCCGATGGTGGTCGAAACGTAGAAGTAAGTCGAACATTGCTAGTTGTATGATACTTCTTGTTTCGTCACAATAATATATATATTGTATAACTAGATTAATTCGTCATTACGTATCTACACAGATTTTCATACATAATTACTTAAAAGTTTGGGTGCGTTCAGGCACATGTTCCTGTCAATGGATTTCTCTGAAATGTTAACACAGTTGTTTTCTCACCCAACGTCACCGTTTCGGAGGATATGCCATGTTGATAAAAAACATTGGCCACAATATATATATATATATATATATATATATATATATATATATATATATATATATATATATATATATATATATATATATATATACAACACATATAGAGGTCTTATAGTTATATAGTGTAGCGCGGAAATTGAGCAACAATGTATATTGCAACATGAGCTTGGCATTTGTATTTCTAGAACGAGTAAGGCAACAATAACGATGATAAACTAGCTAGGACACTGTTCACGACGTTAAAATAGTGAGGAGACAGTTCATGACGTTAAAATAGTGAGGACACAGTTCACGACGTTAAAATAGTGAGGACACAGTTTATTCTGTTAAAATAGTGAGGACACAGTTCACGACGTCAAAATAATGAGGACACAGTTCATGACGTTAAAATAGAGAGGACACAGTTAATTATGTTAAAATAGTGAGTACACAGTTCACGACGTTAAAATAGTGATGACACAGTTCACGACGTTAAAATAGTGAGGACACAGTTCACGACGTTAAAATAGTGAGGACACAGTTCACGACGTTAAAATAGTGAGGACACAGTTCACGACGTTAAATAGTGAGGACATAGTTCATTATGTTAAAATAGTGAGGACACAGTTCACGACGTTAAATAGTGAGGACATAGTTCATTATGTTAAAATAGTGAGTACACAGTTAACTACGTTAAAATAGTGAGGACACAGTTCACGACGTTAAAATAGTGAGGACACAGTTCATGACGTTAAAATAGTGAGGACACAGTTCACGACGTTAAAATAGTGAGGACACAGTTCACGACGTTAAAATAGTGAGGACACAGTTCATGACGTTAAAATAGAGAGGACACATTTCACGACGTTAAAATACAGAGGACACAGTTCATTATGTTAAAATAGTGAGTAGACAGTTCACGACGTTAAATAGTGAGGACACAGTTCATTATGTTAAAATAGTGAGTACACAGTTCACGACGTTAAAATAGTGAGGGCACAGTTCACGACGTTAAAATGGTGAGGACACAGTTCACGACGTTAAAATAGTGAGAACACAGTTCATGACGTTAAAATATTGAGGACACCGTTCACGACGTTAAAATAGTGAGGACACAGTTCATAACGAAAAATGAGTAAGGCAACAGTTCATCACGATAAATGAGTGAGGGCACAGATTATGACGATAAATTAGTGAAAACACAGTTCACGACGATAAATGAGTGAGGACACAGTTCATGATTATAAATGAGTGAGGACACAGTTCATGACGATAAATGAGTGAGGACACAGTTCATGATTGTAAATGAGTGAGGACACAGTTCATGACGATAAATGAGTGAGGACACAGTTCATGACGATAAACTAGTGAAGACACAGTTCACGACTATAAAATAGTGAGGACACAGTTCATGTCGATAAACTAGTGAGGCCACAGTTCATGACGATAAATGAGTGAGGACACAGTTCATGACGTTAAACTAGTGAAGACACAGTTCATGACGATAAATGAGTGAGGACACAGTTCATGACGTTAAACTAGTGAAGACACAGTTCACGACTATAAAATAATGAGGACACAGTTCATGTCTATAAATTAGTGAGGCCACAGTTCATGACGATAAACGAAGGAGGCCACAGTTCGTGACGATAAACGAGTGAGGCCACAGTTCATTGCGATAAACGAGTGAGGCCACCGTTCATGACGATAAACGATTTTGGCCACAGTTCTTGACGATAAACGAGTGAAGCAACAGTTCATGACGATAATCGAGTGAGGCCATAGCTCTTGACGATAAACGAGTGAGGGCACAGTTCATGAAGATAAACGAGTGCGGCTATAGCTCCTGATGATAAACGAGTGAGGGCACTCTGATGAGACCACAGTTCACGACGACAAACACGTAAGG
>OZ024865.1:37485425-37495425 GCA_964017155.1 Oasisia sp. SBJ-2009
GTTCGTTCGTTCGTTCGTTCGTTCGTTGGTCCGTCCGTTCATTCGTTCATTCATTCATTTATTCGTTCGTTCATTCATTTATTCATCCATTCAATCATGCATCCCTGCATCCCTGCATCCCTGCATCCCTGCATCCCTGCATCCCTGCATCCCTGCATCCCTGCATCCCTGCATCCATCCATCAAACGATGTGGTGACCAGCTGTGTGTGGTATCGTTATGTATCGCTCAAAATAGACCGGGAAGGGGAATCACCTGCATGGCTAATATACGTTGCTGCTTTATTGCTGGTAGTCATTGCACATCAA
Source organism: Oasisia sp. SBJ-2009 (assembly GCA_964017155.1). Lineage (NCBI taxonomy): Eukaryota > Metazoa > Annelida > Polychaeta > Sabellida > Siboglinidae > Oasisia > Oasisia sp. SBJ-2009. The sequence continues at coordinate 37,485,733 of OZ024865.1, forward strand.
GTGACATAATTCACACAAGTCATGCGATGGTCTGGGACGTCAACAAGTCTAGGGTGTCGTTCTACTCCCATATATCATCTTGTTCTGCTTTTACAACGGCTACTGCGTGTTTTCGGACCGCAGCTTACCAGCATAGAATATATATATTCAGTCCAGGATGTCTTCACACCTCTGTTTTGACTATTGTTTAAGAACTTCATTGTTTATGCCCTCGTATGTATGGGTCTACTTTGGCCAGCTTAAACATTGTGACTGTCAAAAGTATGAATGATCCCTGCATATCATACTTTACGCTAGTGGTTTATTGATGCGCTTGCTTTCTTGCCTTTATTATGACTAAACGTAACAATACCTCATAATCCACTTGTAAATATATACAATTGTTGTTGCTAATGGCCAGGTATCAGAGCATTGCGCATAAAATGGCTACGTCAGAGCTGCAGTGTTATAATAATAATAATAATAATAATAACTTCTTTTGCGACAATATCCTCGAAAATCAAGCTCAGTGGCGCGACAAAACCAGGGGATTAATCAATCTCATAATCGAAAGCAATGCGTGAGTCGTCAACGGATGGATGGAAAAGCTAGGTGGCTAAGGAGGATAGGCAGCATTAAAGAGATAGGTTTTTAGATGTCGGCGGAATGAAACTATATTACCTTGTGATTTAACACTGGAAGGAAGCGAATTCCACACCCTTGGTGCGGCAACCGAGAAAGCTCGGGTCCCGGCTTTCGTTTTCACCCGAGGGATGAAAAGAGGGTTACTACTGGTTGAGCGTAGCTGTCCTGAATTTCTTGTTGGAGTTAGCATTGAATTTAGATATGCTGGTTGTGTAGATGAGAGTGCTTGATAGGCTATTGTACAAATTTTGAAAATGATGCGATAGTGCACAGGTAGCCAATGCAGTGATTTTAGAAGCGGCACTGAGCGAGAAAAACGAGGAGAACGCGTGACTACCCTTGCTAAACAATTTTGGACACGCTGAAGTTTTGCTATGTCCTTGTTTGCGGTATTGTAAAGGAGGGAATTGCAGTAGTCGAGTCTGCTGCTTACTAGAGCTGTGGCGATGGTTTTAGCAACGGAAAGTGATAAAAACCGGCGGATACGGCGAAGATCACGGATATGGTAAAAACAGCAACGGCATGTTTTCGAGATATGTTGTTTGAAATTGAAGTTTTCATCAAACGTTACTCCGAGATTTAAAACTGAGGCGGCTGGTGTGATACTCTGACTCAGAATATGTGTCGGGAAAAAGCCATTGAGTTTTGCCCGCTGCGTTGAGGTACCAATGATGAGAAATTCAGTCTTATCTGCATTTAGTTTTAATTTACTATTTTTCATCCAAAGGGAGACATCTTGGAGACAATCCCTGAGCTGGTTTAGGGAGCGACAAGTATCTGGTGTGGTCAGAGAAACATATATTTGTGTGTCATCTGCATAGAGGTGATGATCCAGGTTGTGACTCTGAATAACTGAGCTTAATGGTGTTGTGTACAGAGTGAAAAGCAATGGACCCAAAACAGAACCCTGGGGGACACCACAAGAGGTGGGCAGCATGTCTGAGAAGCAGTGACCTATTTTAATGGCTTGCCGTCTGTCAGTAAGGTATGAAGTAAACCAGCTCAAGGCTGTGCCAGATATCCCGTACCACGTTGATAAGCGTGTAATGAGAATGTCGTGGTCAATGGTGTCAAAAGCGGCGGATAGGTCAAGCAGGGTCAGTGCAGTAACTTTGCCATTATCAATGTTAAGGTTTATGTCATTGTGTACTTTTAAAAGGGCAGTTTCTGTTGAGTGAAATTGTTTGTACGCAGACTGTGATGCATTGGTTAAACCATTTATGTTGATGTGAGAAGTAAGTCGATTTGCAACAACCTTTTCGAGTATTTTGGAAATGAAGCTAAGGTTAGAAATAGGCCTGTAGCTGTTTAGATCTTCTTTTGACAGAGTTGTCTTCTTAAGAATTGGATTTACATGTGCACATTTAAAGTCTTCAGGGAATAAGCCGGAGCAGAGTGATGCATTTATTATATCTGTTATTGGTTTAATTAAAACGTCAAGGCATGCTTTTAGTAGAATGGTCGGAAGTGGGTCAAGATCACAGGATTTACTTGGGGATGACATGATTATTTTTCTGACTTCAGTAGTTGTGGCCGGTTCAAACGATGTGAGTTTAGAATTTAGTTGTGGAGAGTCGGCATTTATAGTGTCTGAGGTGTGATCTGTGAAGGCTGAATGTATCAGGCTGATTTTGTCTTTAAAATGACATGAGAAAGAGTTACACAGTGACTTGATTGATGCATGGGTTGGTAGAGAAGGAGCAGGCCGCCTGTGTAAAATCTGATTTATGCATTTCCATAGCTGTTTTGGTGTAGCAGAGTTATTTGCGACCATGTTTTCGTAATAATACGACTTTGCTTTTGACATTTGTCGGTTACATAGATGACATTGCCATGTGTAGCGTGATCTGTCTAAGGATGAACGAGATTTACGCCAAACACGTTCCAGATAGCGACGGCGCCGTTTAGATTGGATTATTTCCGGGGTCATCCAAGGAGCTGGCGGCTTTTGTGACACAGATTTGGATTTAGTGGGTGCATGTTTGTCAAGCAATGTTTTCAGTATTTGACGGTACTGTTTGTATAGGTCTGATACATGTTCTTTAGGATGTGTGACAAGGTCGGATGTAATTATATCAGTCATAAATGATGCAATGTTGATACTGTGAATGGCTCTGTAGAACATGTTGTGTTTGGACACGGCTGGGGCTATAGGAACTTTAAGATCTGCAATTACTGTGTTATGGTCCGATAAGCCATATACAACTGTGGGTGTCTGAATGTTTTTACAAGAGGAACGAGTTATCAAGATGTCAAGCCAATGTCCATGTATGTGTGTTGGGAAACTGACATGTTGTTTTGTGTCAAATGATGCCAGGATATCATTAAACGTGGTAGTTGTTGCAGATGGTGTATCCAGGTGAAGATTAAAATCGCCCACAATGTAAAATTCTGTGTGCATGGTTGCAACATTTTCCAAAAGATCCTGGAATTCTTCAAAGAAGTTAGCTGGATGACCTGGGGGGCGATAAATACAAATGAAAACCCCACAGAAGCACGAATTAGATATGTTAAGACAAATATATTCAAATGTCGTATAGTCCGGGCTGGTGTACAGGGTTACGTTAAATAGTTTTGAAATAAGGAAACCGACACCTCCGCCTCGTCCAACTGGACGTGGTCGATGGTGGAAGGTATAGCCAGGAGGGGAGATGTCGGCAATACATGCATCTGTGTCATGCGGTCTGAGCCAGGTCTCAGTCACAGCGAGAATGTCTATTGTTTTGGAAATTATAAGATCAGTGAGAGAGGCAGTTTTTTCACGAATTGAACGAATGTTAGTGGTGGCTAGGCGGATGTTATGCCTGACCACAGGTCCAGGATTAAGACTAACATCTCCCGCTAGCAGTAAGATCAAGGCCAATTTAAATGTTGGCCTGGAACGGGGTATAGGTAGTAATTTTCGGTTGAAACACAGATTAAGGCATGGCAGACTGTGTAAGTATGTCAAGGATTCTTGTGTGGTCATGTATTTGGAGGGTGTTGAAATTACATCCGACCATTGTGCCAGTGTGTTACACAAGGTGAAATCATGGCTTCTAGACGCTGCAGAACAGGATAAAAATAAAACACACAGTGAGAACAATGGTGACATTTGACAAAATCTGCTCAAGTGATAAAATTAATGTATCATAAAATAATTAGTGACTGAGAGTGGCCAGACGTTCTAAAATAATGTAAATGTCTGGCATGGGTCAACAGCACCAAAACTTAATAAATAACATGTAATAAATAAATATATGAGAGTATAAGATCACACTAATTCTAAAATTACAGTAGTTTCTCAGATGTAAGACTAATAAATCTAGCGAGAAAAAAAAAAAATAATGTGTCATAAAATAAATATTACATAGACATAATCAAGTGTTCAGCTTTGTCTACAGCACATACAGTGGGTGAGGTGATAAACACAAATCCCCGTTTCTAGTTACATATAAACGCTAGATACCTAGGGCCTACGTCATTTTGGCATATATATATATATTATATATATATATATATATGTATATATATATATATAATATACAGTATATATACATATATTACATATATATATAATATGTATATATATGTATATATATATATATATATATATATATATATATATATATATATATATATATATATATATATATATATATATATATATATGTATGCAACCGCGGTCACATACACCCTCCTATGCAAAGCAACAATACAAGACCAAGTTTGATTGAAATTGGCCAAACCAAAATGAATGACTTTAATATGTACACATTATAAACAACAACAGTTACATCAGTAGAGTTTCAGCAAACGTGTCTTATACATATGTACAACCAACAACATCATTACACATTATTTACAATTGACACCAAATTGGTGGGGGTCAACACGCAATACTGACTACTTTAATTTACCGCACTAAAAACCCCGAGTACACCATAAGAGGAAAACATTTAGGATAATACCTCGTGTACCTAGCCAGGGAAAAGCGTCAAGAAAATACAATGCACACAGTATAGTGTGGAACAGGGAGGTGGGAGGGATACAAAATTTCCCAACACCAACAACACTAAAATCTCAAACACGAATAAAACAAATTGAACTCCTGAGTGAAACGACACGATGTTGCTTCACGAACTCAAAGTGACGAATGGGACGGGTAATGATTTGAACTGGATTTATAAAGACTCAGGCTGATTACTCCGGACGCCGCTAGGGTATTACTGTGATTACTCCTGACCTAACCCATCAGATGTCGCCACTTGAATTATCACTTCACATAGGATTATTATATATATATATATATATATATATATATATATATATATATATATATATATATATATATATATATATATATATATATATATATATATTATATATATATATATATATATATATATATATATATATATATATATATATATGCCGCAGACACGAGCACGCGCGATATTGCAAGTACGGGACAACTAGGTAGAAGCGAACAATTATTATTTATGTAACGCTGTCGCCGCGTGAGTTATGAACTCCGTCTGAACGGGGTCCAATCGATAGACCACCTGACGCCACGTTGCTAATCGCCAGCCGCGCGAGCATGAACAATATGTAGAACGACATCCCAGACCGGATACACATTTCAGACCGTCACATCGGAACTAAACAGGGATTGAAAAAACTTAAAACTGCGGATCTGACGTAGCCATGTGAAGGGCATGGTCGTTAGGCACCATTGCATTCATGTTGATCAGTGTTGGTTGGTTTTCTGGGTGAATATGCGGATACTTTGCTGCTGTCGTAATGATAGTTCAGTGAGATTTATCGATTAAGCCCAAATGGCTTGCCGGTTTAATTGATTAACGATAACTCAATAGTTGCTTGACAGCTCGGTGATATAATTATTTATTTACAGTGAACTCAAATGTCTGATTTGCTACGTTAAATATATATGTATATGTGTGTATATATATATATATATATATATATATATATATATATATATATATATATATATATATATATATATATATATATATATATATATATATATAGCATCATTTTTAAAATAAATAAATGAACGGACAGCTTTTCTGACATTAACGGAGTGCAGTCTAATTGCATGTGTTACGAGCTGGCTCTATTAAACACGGAAACCTGTCTGTATGTGTGAACGCGGTGGGTTCAAGTTTTTGTTTTGACAACTTGTACAGGTAGTGGACATAAATACCCCGAGGCGCTACTTGTGGCACAAAATAAGAATATTTTGATGCTGCAACTGAATGAATCATCGACTACTCCGAAATATGAATATCCAACAGTTGTCATCAGTGGTGGAAGTAAGTAGAACAGTTTCTGAATGCAGTAACGGTGTCGCGATTACATTTATCCGGCGTTATAAACGTACCGATTGTCGTTTCTGCGCATGCGCATCAAATGTAAAACCATCAATGTGCAGCAAAACTACAAAGCTTTGTTTGTATAAATGTCACGGGCAGTTCGTTAACTCTCCTGTGATGATCACTATGAAGAGTTGCTTACAATTTCGTTCAAAACAATAACATATTATATTACATTTGTTTAAATCACTGTCACGGATAATGGGGCACTATAGTCACGTAATTTACGCTTGCTCTCAAAACAGGCTTCAAAACTTGTTTGCCTCGTGTTAATATGCGACTAATAACTTTGCTGAGAGGTTGTGTACATCCTAACAAACAACACGTAGTATTTATACCATAAATGTTGTGTTCTTTCGCTGCGCATTGATTTCACTTTTAACGCGCTTGCGTAGAAATATCAATCGGAACGTTTATAACGCCGGAAAATGTAAGCGCTACAACGGTACATGTTATCCACGTTGTACGTTGCTGCTGCCGTTGCATGCATTAAGACAATCGCATTATTATCAGTGCTGTGTCCTGATGTATTATATGGTTTATTGTATTATTGCTCGCGTAGATATACGTACATAAAAGGTGGTATACATACAGGTTTATTAATACACTACAGGACGTTTTTAAACGATATTAACGACCAATATAAACAAAACACAAAACAGCGCATATGACAATCATGAAGGCTTTTCTCAAACGTTTAATTATTTCATATATTGATATCAAAAGTGGCAATTAGAGTATTGATAAAACATATGTTAGTAAGTTTATTTATATAGTTCACATAAATAATTTGACCTAGTAGTATAGCTTGTTCAGATATTAATAGCGTAGTTTTGATGTTGGTCAACATTTGGAAACTACTGCATTTGTATCATATGCTACAATCCCTCCACAGGCCCATTTAGTTCATTAACGGCTTATGACAAATATAATACAGTAAAAAATAGTTATACTTCGATTGTAGAGCACCAATGAAAATTATATAGGATAATTATTATTGAAATTTGCTACTTGACCAAAATCCGCACTTGCCGTTCCAAGTAAACGCTCCATAGAAAGGTTCCAGTCTTACTGTCAACTGCTAACAGTATTTCGTTTGACAACGAAAAATGATCAGGCTAATTTACAATAACGACGTTATGTGTCAAGCTAATGCATTATCTTGCAACTTGTGTATAGACTGCTAACAATTCTGGGACAAGTTATGATCGTGTTAGATGGCAATGGTTTGTCAGTTCTATATTTCGACATTTTTGTTTGGTATTGTGCAAAGCTTTAAGTTTTTTATTTTATTGTTTACTAGTAAAACAAAACCTAAACACAGTTCGACTGCGTGTAAAGCTGTAACGCTAAAGGAGAAAGCTAAAATGAAACCGTTATTGATGTGGTTCTTTGTGCTTTTGAAGGCATGATCCGGACAATAACTGTCGACGAAATACACGGTTTCATGTATTGGAGCGACTCAGGAAAGATCAGACAGGCGACCCTGAAGGGTTCCAGTACACAGGTCATCTTAAACGGATTAGGCAAGTTGAATCACTTTGTAATTTTTTGGCATGTGTACTATACCTTGTTGTTATTCGTTTCATACTTGTTGTGGTTATTATTAATTTATGCATAAGTTATGGGGAGCGGTGGTCGCGCGGTAGAGCGCCAGACTGTCAATAGAGGGCAAGGTGGTTCAATCTCACCTACCGCCATTTCGAAACTTAGCAATTTCGTTCTCCCCACATTTGCCTGTGTCTTTCGGAAGATACACTAAAAGCCGGTGGTCCCTTCTATCTTGTGTTTATGCCAGAGGAAGTAAAACACCCCACACAGGGGGTAAATATGTAACCTGTCGTGGACTCACAAATTCTCGTTGGACGTTAAAAACGCCCTGCAAAGGGCCCCGTCCAGTAACTGGGAGAAAAGATAAAGTAATGTTAGTCTTGTTTGAGTATATATATATATATATATATATATATATATATATATATATATATATATATATATATATATATATATATATATATATATACATATATATATACATATATATATACATATATATATTAAGGATGGGTCGAATATTCCATTCGTATTCGAAAATTCGAGCTATATAAATGACTATCGCTCGAATATTTTTTAACATGTTCTCCGCCGCAAAATATTTCTGACTAAACTAGGAAAAATACTACAACCACTAAGCTACTCCTCACACACGAGGTTACAACGAAAAATCGACGATCTGGACCGCCACACCAGACTGTGACTTGTGTCCTTGGTCACGGGATGACGCCGCGTCTAAGCAAAACATCTCGACGCCGTTCAGTATTCTAATCGAATTTTAAGCCACACAATATTCGATTCGATATTCGATTCGTATTGGAAATTTCGAGGACATTCGATTCGATATTCGATTCGAATGAAATTCCAGTTTCGTCCCATCCTTAATGTGTGTGTGTGTGTGTGTGTGTGTGTGTGTGTGTGTGTGTGTGTGTGTGTGTGTGTGTGAGCGTGCGTGTGGGTATGCGTGCGTGCGTGCGTGCGTGTGTGAGTATGTGTGTATATATATATATAATTATATATATAATAATAATAATTACAAAGTTATCAATGACAGTAACACATTGTATACCTATCATCTTGTACTTAAAATTAATTTATAATTATTTAATTATAATTATTAGTGAAATACTAATATGTTACTCCTATTATCCAGCAGGTGATAGTTATTATACTAATGGCGATTGTGAATACAGGGTAGGCTCATTTATTCAGTTACATTACAATATTTCTAACCCCTATATATATTTTCTGATCACTTTAATTATTATCTTGAATTGCTATTATCATTATATAACATCAGCAAAACAGATGCTGTATTTAGGTATTCGTCGTGGTGGCCAGCGATCTTTTCTGTCTTACTGGTACTTATTGCTCCAAAGACCAAACATGATGTGTACTTACAATATTGTATCTACTAGATTATATATGAACACAATTGATATAAAATAAATAATATGTATGTCTACCTATCTAGGTATATTTGTTATGGGAATATTCGTCGACCCGGTTGATCAGAAGTTATACTTTACCGACTACGAAAGGAAGACACTCGAAGTAATCAATGTCGACGGAAGTGAGAGGAAGACATTGGCAACCAGCAGTGGAAACATGAAAGGCATAACTCTCGATCACAATAAAGGGTAACATAGTTCCGTTGTGCATGCACAAATGGGTACATAAGCCTTCACACAGGCACATAATTTACACCGACGTGTGAAATTAATCTGCATTGTTTCGGCATCAGTGAGATCATTGAATGCGATTGCATAGGATTATCGTTTTTAACTTGCACTTCCCGTAATTGGATCATAATTGTAATACATACAGATGCCACAATGTAAACTATAAACATGTTGCAAGGAATGGCTAATGTTGATCAAAGTGAACGAAAACATTCGATAGCATAATGGTCTAGACTGCTTACAATAATCCGGTTTTGAGTTACACAAAGTAAGTTGCATTCTATATTATTATTCTACTATAATATGATCAGTTGTAAAACGATTCCAATGATCTTTATTAACATATTAGAGAGCTATATTCGATGATCCCAATGATGTGTCTAGAGCTACATTCGATAACCTCTAACAAATGTCTTAACCGATTGATCATTCTATTTAGGATTATAATTTGGTTAAAT
>OZ024865.1:37502925-37540425 GCA_964017155.1 Oasisia sp. SBJ-2009
GAACTATAAAATAGGCCCAACAAAAGACAAATTAAAATTTGCACCATGTGAAGGGTTTTCCCAGATCGCATCACATATAGACTGCAACAAATTGAATTAGCTTACAGCAACTCACTGAGGGTACTTCTAGGGATTCCAAATATTGCAGCGCAAGAGAAATGTTTGCTTATACAAGCATGCCAACTGTTCCGTTTGTTATAAGAAAAGTATAATTATATACATTAATGAAATGCATGAACAATTGATAATTGTACTGCTGAAACGTTGAAAACAGTGCCATGATATATTTGTCGTTGCTGCAGAAACAATGGATGAAACAATTATTGTATCGCTAATATTATTATGCTATCCTAATTATTTGTGATATGGCTACTGTGACGTATACACGTTTTTGGATAGATTCAGGTTTTTCACATGTTGGTGTTATTGCATGCATGACTGGATGTACGGATTGAGACATAACTAAATTTATAAAAGTAAAAAACCGCGGTGTTAAGTCAAGATGCCGGTTGTTAAAGGCTCGTCTGTTTAAGAACGTTATTCCCTGTTGAGCTCATTGGGTAGAGCGTCGGACTCTCGACTAAGTTCGAAAAGATCACGTCCAAAAGAGTGGATTGTACAGATCAATTAAGGCGTTGTCCCACTCAGCCAGAGTGTGGCGCCACCGGTATATAACCGTATGTTTCTTGTACATACCATGCCGAATGCCAAAATAAATAACCGTGTAGCATCCTCTATGAAATATACACTACATACTGCATACCGTATAGAGACAAATGACACACAGCTCTAATTATTACAACCGTTTTGTTTCTTTTAAAACAACTAATGTGTGTGTGTGTGTGTGTGTGTGTGTGTGTGTGTGTGTGTGCGTGTGCGTGTGCGTGTGCGTGTGCGTGTGGGTGTGCGTGTGCGTGTGCGTGTGCGTGTGCGTGTGCGTGTGCGTTTGCGTGTGCGTGTGCGTGTGCGTGTGCGTGTGCGTGTGCGTGTGTTTAGCTACAATATGTGTACTTGTTACTCCATAAACACATTAATTATTATTACTTATATTAATTATTAAGTATTACGATATTACGACTAATTGATCAATATATCCGGCAGACTAATAATTGTCTAATTCCCGGTGCAGTTGCATCCATTTAGTGGTAGCCTCGCAATGTGCCATAACCAGATTATTGGCCAAATATGCCTATACACAGCCGCATTACAAAGACACACGAGGAAGAGATAAATAGTTGGAGTCGCTCTGTACAAACAGGATTTGTCACTATGACGAGTAGTAATGACATTTGACGGATCTGTCTAAACATGTTTTACCACAATGACGAGTATTAAACGTTTGAGGGACTCTCGAAACATAAATTATCACAATGACGAGTATAAGTTATGTTTGAGGGGTCTGTCGAAATATGAAGTACTACTTTGACGAACAGTAGTGCATATTGACAGACGTAGTAGATATGACAGAAGGCAGAACATATAAGTTTACACTGTATACGTTATTCCAATTGCTGTTGTACGACGAATGCAATCGGCTATCAACGTGGAACAATGATCAAAGAGAGTTTGGATAATCAACGGGGATAAGGTCTTTTTGCGAGTACGTTTGTTATTCACCCAGGACCAACAACACGTTCTTCTGTCATCACCATAGTAACAATGACGAATACAAAATAGTATAAGACTTATTGATTGTTAATACATCATTGCTCATATAAATAATTCAAACTGATGGATCTGTTCATAAGTAAGTTAAACTGTTGAAACTATATGTAAGGTAAATTTCCTTTGAAGACTTTAGCACACAGTGAAAATAAAGCTGTTCTTCATGTGAATGGAATTACAAAAGTAACACATATTACATTAAAATATTTATGAAAATATGCCACAGCATACACACGACTACATTATTATTGGTCAGAATAAAATATTAATTTCCACCTGCTACAACACCAATTGTTAAGTAATTTTAAAACATAACCTACTGCTTGTAATGGATAATTACAAAGATCACATTAATTAACCTCTTAAGCCCTGAGTTTCTGAGGGCCTCAACACTATGACCAGACATGGGTTCACATAATGAACCATAACGTACAAACTGTTCATCATAAATATATAAATGTGAATATAATCTGAACCAGAAATGAATTATCTATACACTGATGTACACATCATTTTTGTATGACTAACTAAAAGTAATTAATATATAATTTACATGTATAAAAAATCCAAGATGGCCGACAATATATATGAAAATCAGTTTTCTTTTGTTAATTCCTTCATAATTATAAGCAATTATTTTCTCAATTATTATACCATTGCAAGATATAATATGTTTTCAATGAGAACCATAAAAACTAACACTCATACATCAACTGGATTCTATTTTATGTCACTCAGGATGTTGGTCCTGTTTTTTCTCAAATCAGGATTGAAATATTACATACGGCAAATGACACTGCCATCACATGTGCTATGTGGAATATAGCATATGCAAGTACAAAACAAAATTATATTGTGTAAATCAGCCAACAATGTCATCAAAATTACTGTGGCGTGACTACAAAACGTATTGAAAATACTCGGAATTATTATGTCAACAATCCAGACAAGAAACAAGATGGACGATGAGATACATCAAAATCAGTTTTATTTTATGGCTAATGCGCAATTATTTGACAGCTCAGAATCGAATGAAATAGCGACGATGTCAAATACGGCTGTCAACATAGCTGCTGCTTTTCACATTTTCATCCAAATCAACATACATGCTAACTAAACAACTGCAATTCTTGCTCATGAACATCGCCAACATGAATGGTGAAACATCTACTATCGACTGCTGATTTGATTTTGCTAGAAAGTACCGTTTTTCTTGATAGATATATTCAACCTTGGCGTCAGACTATCGATAAATCATCTGTCTACATCTGGGTATAATTTGACGAAGTTTCTGCGAAAAACGAGTGACATCTAGCGATTACAGTACACACTGGTGTCAAAACCCGAAATTTCGGTATTCAGGATCCAAGAGTTTCCTCCAAATTGCGTCATTTGCCATAACACTAATGAAAGTACGGAAAGCATGTGATAATATGGAATGTTCGATGTAAAAACGATGACACAAATGGCAACGGTGAACCTTCATCGAACTCAATTACATTCTACTAATGTAAAACTGTATGTATTTATGTATCTATAGTAAGTTTGTTTAAGTTGATTCCTATTATTTAATCGCCTTGTCAGAGCTATGCTGGTGGAATACGTGTTCTCTCGATAAACCTCTCCTGCTAAGAGATCATTATGTTGAAGTTTTTAGTCATCGACCACATAACTCGACTCCTCATTTCGGTAAGCATATCATCAGGCAATTGTGCCAGTTTTACATACAATTTTAGACTGGGTCCTTGCACGTAAGATGGTCAATAGTGCCATTAGTGGAAGTGGTAGTGGTAGTGGTAGTGGTACTGGTAGTGGTAGTGGTAGTGGTAGTGATAGTGGTAGTGGTAGTGGTAGTGGTAGTGGTGGTAGTGGTGGTAGTGGTGGTAGTGGTGGTAGTGGTGGTAGTGGTGGTAGTGGTGGTAGTGGTGGTAGTGGTGGTAGTGGTGGTAGTGGTGGTAGTGGTGGTAGTGGTGGTAGTGGTGGTAGTGGTGGTAGTGGTGGTAGTGGTGGTAGTGGTGGTAGTGGTGGTAGTGGTGGTAGTGGTGGTAGTGGTGGTAGTGGTAGTAGTGGAAGTAGTGGTAGTAGTGGTACTAGTAGTGGTAGTAGTGGTAGTAGTGGTAGTAGTGGTAGTAGTATTAGTAGTAGTAGTAGTGGTAGTAGTGGTAGTAGTATTAGTAGTAGTAGTAGTAGAAGTAGTAGTAGTAGTAGTAGTAGTAGTAGTAGTAGTAGTAGTAGTAGTAGTAGTAGTAGTAGTAGTAGTAGTAGTAGTAGTAGTAGTAGTAGTAGTAGTAGTAGTAGTAGTAGTAGTAGTAGTAGTAGTAGTAGTAGCAGTAGTAGTAGTAGTAGTAGAGGACTTGAGAACGTAGCACACGCCTTGTACACATTTTCGTCGCAAATATAAGTTGCGTAGAAAGCGCTGCGTTTTCATAGAAAGGCTGATGTCACGCTTTCCTAACCTAACTAATTAGTCGGTAGCAGAATTTAAACAAACAGCCCAGTTTAAGACGTTTACTTACCACATATGTTGAAGCCAACCGGTTACTGGTATTTATAATGATCTCAACTGATTATGTTACTTTAAACTGAATCACTAGTTTCTATGTAGGTATACTGTGAAACCTTTATTCACTATCCCATATGTAACACAACACATTTGATTTAAGTACATGTTACGCGTTTTTGTTTTAGTATGTCTTCTATGTGCATGTATATATGTTTGTAAAGCATCCGAGAGCAAACAATTCCACCAAAGCTTGGCTTCCAACTGTCGTCTGATGGGAATTCGTCAGTGCAGTATGGACGTCAACATTGTTGTCGCCTGTAGCGTGGCTGGGTCACTACGTCGTCTTGCGAATAGCTCTGTATCACCAACGGGAGAGAATGCAATAGTGCAACGATATAGTTGTGTCATGCCGGGGTGTAATATTATATTATCCGCTACACAATGACCGTGTCTGCACTTTCCACGTCGACTTCTTCGACAATGATACGGACCGTTGCCATCCAGCCGGTCCAGCTGTCGCCGGTGTTGTACATCGACTGATCCCATATGTCCTCAGTCACAATGTCTCCAACGTTCCATGCGACGTACACGTCACCGGCCGGTATACCGCGGCAGTAACCCTCCACTGAAACATAGCAACATAACAGATGGACGGACGGACGGGCGGACGGGCGGGCGGGCGGACGGGCGGACGGGCGGGCGGGCGGGCGGGCGGGCGGGCGGGCGGGCGGGCGGGCGGGCGGGCGGGCGGGCGGGCGGGCGGGCGGGCGGGCGGGCGGGCGGGCGGGCGGGCGGGCGGGCGGGCGGGCGGGCGGGCGGGCGGGCGGGCGGGCGGGCGGGCGGGCGGGCGGGCGGGCGGGCGGGCGGGCGGGCGGGCGGGCGGGCGGGCGGGCGGGCGGGCGGGCGGGCAGGCTTTTAATTTCGTGCTGTGACGCGTTTACTTTAAAAATGAACCCGTTATAGTTTCCAACAAGTAAAACTCATTTACATCAAGTGGCTGTCTTCACACACCCTACATAATCGAATAAGCGAAACGGTTTGAGCACTAGATACATATATTGTTGACGCTTCATAAATATGACGTACACAATGCGTCATTCCGACCTAATGCCAATACAATATAATATGGAACACATACTCTCACACAAACAAACAAACAAAAAATAAATAAATAAATAAACAAACACGCACGTTATTACCACAACTATAACGTAACACACACAAACGTTCATAAATATGTATATATATACATATATATATATATATATATATATATATATATATATATATATGTGTGTGTGTGTGTGTGTGTGTGTGTGTGTGTGTGTGTGTGTGTGTGTGTGTGTATAATAATAATAACGTGCGTGTTTGTTTGTTTATTTATTTGTTTGTATATTATTATTATTACCTATGCCTTTTGTGGATAACATATCTACAAAGAATTCCCACCGTATGCCGGCCGATGAATGTTGGCGCTTGTGACACTGATGTGTAACTGCGTGTCGATGGTCCTTGGGTCACTGCACTCCTTGCCGTTGATGGTGAAGAACCAGCGGCGAACGGAGTTTGCTTTAGGACCAATATGTATCAATCGTATGTCTCCGTTCCACACGACTCGCAACACAGTGTTATCCAGTTTCTTGACGAAGTCACATGACTATGTGGACAAAAAAAAATGGAAAATTGACCTCTACCATGCAAGTAAAAAACACAAGCATGTTATGAAGAGAAATACAATAAATCGATTAGGTGGACGTTTTCAAGTATATGGGTACCAATGATATCGACAAGAATATCAGCATTGACAACGATCACGAAAGATTACCCCAAAACGATAGTTTCAATAAGCAAAATTTGGTGTCAAATATGTTTGTGTCAATTCAATTCAATTCAATTCAATTCAATTCAATTCAATTCAATTCAATTCAATTCAATTCAATTCAATTCAATTCAATTCAATTCAATTCAATTCAATTCAATTCAATTCAATTCAATTCAATTCAATTCAATTCAATTCAATTCAATTCAATTCAATTCAATTCAATTCAATTCAATTCAATTCAATTCAATTCAATTCAATTCAATTCAATTCAATTCAATTCAATTCAATTCAATTCAATTCAATTCAATTCAATTCAATTCAATTCAATTCAATTCAATTCAATTCAATTCAATTCAATTCAATTCAATTCAATTCAATTCAATTCAATTCAATTCAATTCAATTCAATTCAATTCAATTCAATTCAATTCAATTCAATTCAATTCAATTCAATTCAATTCAATTCAATTCAATTCAATTCAATTCAATTCAATTCAATTCAATTCAATTCAATTCAATTCAATTCAATTCAATTCAATTCAATTCAATTCAATTCAATTCAATTCAATTCAATTCAATTCAATTCAATTCAATTCAATTCAATTCAATTCAATTCAATTCAATTCAATTCAATTCAATTCAATTCAATTCAATTCAATTCAATTCAATTCAATTCAATTCAATTCAATTCAATTCAATTCAATTCAATTCAATTCAATTCAATTCAATTCAATTCAATTCAATTCAATTCAATTCAATTCAATTCAATTCAATTCAATTCAATTCAATTCAATTCAATTCAATTCAATTCAATTCAATTCAATGCAATGCAATGCAATGCAATGCAATGCAATGCAATGCAATGCAATGCAATGCAATGCAATGCAATGCAATGCAATGCAATGCAATGCAATGCAATGCAATGCAATGCAATGCAATGCAATGCAATGCAATGCAATGCAATGCAATGCCATGCCATGCCATGCCATGCCATGCCATGCCATGCCATGCCATGCCATGCCATGCCATGCCATGCCATGCCATGCCATGCCATGCCATGCCATGCCATGCCATGCCATGCCATGCCATGCAATGCAATGCAATGCAATGCAATGCAATGCAATGCAATGCAATGCAATGCAATGCAATGCAATGCAATGCAATGCAATGCAATGCAATGCAATGCAATGCAATGCAATGCAATGCAATGCAATGCAATGCAATGCAATGCAATGCAATGCAATGCAATGCAATGCAATGCAATGCAATGCAATGCAATGCAATGCAATGCAATGCAATGCAATGCAATGCAATGCAATGCAATGCAATGCAATGCAATGCAATGCAATGCAATGCAATGCAATGCCATGCCATGCCATGCCATGCCATGCCATGCCATGCCATGCCATGCCATGCCATGCCATGCCATGCCATGCCATGCCATGCCATGCAATGCCATGCAATGCAATGCAATGCAATGCAATGCAATGCAATGCAATGCAATGCAATGCAATGCAATGCAATGCAATGCAATGCAATGCAATGCAATGCAATGCAATGCAATGCAATGCAATGCAATGCAATGCAATGCAATGCAATGCAATGCAATGCAATGCAATGCAATGCAATGCAATGCAATGCAATGCAATGCAATGCAATGCAATGCAATGCAATGCAATGCAATGCAATGCAATGCAATGCAATGCAATGCAATGCAATGCAATGCAATGCAATGCAATGCAATGCAATGCAATGCAATGCAATGCAATGCAATGCAATGCAATGCAATGCAATGCAATGCAATGCAATGCAATGCAATGCAATGCAATGCAATGCAATGCAATGCAATGCAATGCAATGCAATGCAATGCAATGCAATGCAATGCAATGCAATGCAATGCAATGCAATGCAATGCAATGCAATGCAATGCAATGCAATGCAATGCAATGCAATGCAATGCAATGCAATGCAATGCAATGCAATGCAATGCAATGCAATGCAAATCACTTCACTTCACTTCACTTCACTTCACTTCACTTCACTTCACTTCACTTCACTTCACTTCACTTCACTTCACTTCACTTCACTTCACTTCACTTCACTTCACTTCACTTCACTTCACTTCACTTCACTTCACTTCACTTCACTTCACTTCACTTCACTTCACTTCACTTCACTTCACTTCACTTCACTTCACTTCACTTCACTTCACTTCACTTCACTTCACTTCACTTCACTTCACTTCACTTCACTTCACTTCACTTCACTTCACTTCACTTCACTTCACTTCACTTCACTTCACTTCACTTCACTTCACTTCACTTCACTTCACTTCACTTCACTTCACTTCACTTCACTTCACTTCACTTCACTTCACTTCACTTCACTTCACTTCACTTCACTTCACTTCACTTCACTTCACTTCAATTCAATTCAATTCAATTCAATTCAATTCAATTCAATTCAATTCATTTCAATTCAATTCAATTCAATTCAATTCAATTCAATTCAATCCAATCCAATCCAATTCAATTCAAAAGGCGCTGTTTGGGGTATTTCGCTTTAGCAGTCAACGCGACGGAGGGATGATAGAGTAACGGAAAATGAAATAATGAACTTCGTAAACAAACAAAACGTGCTTTATGACTAACATACTTATTAAAAAAAACAGGGAAAATAAGTATATAGAGACGCAAGTGCCGATATCCAATGAGCGAAGTGTACTCACGAAAAGCAGGCCGTATTCCCTTCCATCATTCATATGCCTCTTTGAACATTGCTTCACGTTAACAACAGTTCGGTTTCGTCCTAAAACATCACGTCCAATAATAACAAAAATATTATTAAGGTGTATATTCTGTCATCTATATGAACAAGACAATACCATTAATAAGTAACATTCATTGTGTTATAACTTAGTTGCTATCATAAATGTGGCTCTATTTCGTCCGACCTGTAGTCTGTCTGGTGCTATTTTTTCAATGCATAAAGATAGTGATCTGTTCACGCGCACTAAGCCACTCGGCAATCACTGTTCATTTAAGTAGGTCAATGACACGTATAGCTTCATAATGATGATTAATATAATACAGGTACTTATATTCTCATTTCCTACCACAAATTACCAACGCTATGATAATGCAAGCATTTAATACAAAAACACGAAGAATGGTCTATCTGATCTATATGCACATTAAACGCCGTGTAAATGTCTTTGTAGGTCGACTAAGCATTATTAAAAAACGCATCACAGCGAGTGTTTTCACAATTGTCTGCTTTCAAGGTTATTGTTTCCTGTCGCAATTTTTCTCGCATATGAGTTTAAGAAAGTTCTTCGCCTGCTTTATATTCTCCTCTGTTAGTTTCTCCTGGTTCCTGGCAAGAAGCTTGACCTGGGTCTGTAAGGCGACCAACAGCTCTTCGTTAACTGATCTTTCATTGGCGTCTGGCCGCAGTCATTCGTGGGCACATTGAACGTGTACGAGCAATACGAATCTGCCGAAGCAGTACTTTTCCGTCTGAACCGAATTCGCCATGTTGTCCGTATGTATCAGCGGCCGACCGTCAATCTGGCGTCACACTCTCTCTCCGTCTGTGCATTCGACCGAGCAACCAGAACGTATAACACCGGTGTTATCGCAATAGTCATTGTAGCGTAGCCGTGTGAAATATTGTGTAGCTGTAATATTCCAAAGACCTACACATGTCAATATGGGCGGATGTACACAATGAATTTCCGTGTCCATATACCAACTTGTGTACTAAAGTGTGACACGTTTTACGGGCGTGCTATGTCTACCTGTCACCTGACCATTGCAGATAGGTGTCATCGGAAGTAGCATCAGCGTTGTCACGTGATTGCATATTTTTGAATGGCTCTATAATAGTCATCATTGTGATACGTTGTGAACATATTTATTTCTTAATTACGACTATAGTATATCTTGCATTGTGCAGGTAATAGTCAAAATATTAATAATTGCTCGTGTTTTATCTAGTTATCGGATATATGCTAGCATTAATATATTTAGTAGATGCAAAATGCCTTTTCTACAGAGCATCTGCAGCACCAAATGCGTAACAGATAACTGACATGTCGCAAGTCAAATTGCATGCATGTACATCAAAGTGTACTTATATCAATGGGTGATTCCAGATTTTCAGTGCATTTCAGAAGATGAAATGAGAAAAACAAATTCATTTGTTTACTTCACTTTAACTATTTTATTGTTTTCTCGTCTTTCTCCGTGAAATGTTGATACGTACATCAACGAAAAACCAACTGTCAATCTGTAACAGTTTAATAAATATAATACGCGCAAAAACAACTATGATAATGCTGTTACGAAACAGAAGACAGTTTTCATCTCCAATAATGAATGCTACGTCCATCAATTAATTGAAATTTCAGTATAACATTCGTGCTTCTATTATCTGTAAATTGACCAATATATTCTTGTGGATGTACATATGGATGACAAATATATTATACTACGTATCATAATCCTAAAAAGGCCGATATGTAGTTTACTAATAATGATGTAATCCATAACTACAAAATGATATATGAAAACCAATTCTAATATGATGGATCTTGCAAGTTTTTGCAAGACTATCCGTCCGTCCGCCCGTTCATGAAGGGAAATAAGATTGACCTCAAAAATTACAAACCGATATATCAAACAACTATAAAGTATTGACGAAAGTACAAACGAAAAGTACACTCGACGAAAACCAGCCAAGAAAGCAAGCTGCATTCAAAAGAGGACACTCAACGACACGTCGTTAACCAACTGGAGAAGAAATGCAGAGAATAAAATATCCCGCTCTGCATCGCATTCGCCGACTATGAGAAAGGCTTCAACTTAGTACCAACTAAAGCAATACTGACCTCCCTTCAAGAACAGGGTATAGAAGATGTGTATATCGAACTCCTGATCTACACCAACAGCTCGATGACAGTCCACTTACATAAAGAAAGCGACACGATCAACACCAGGAGAGGAATACGACAGGGATATACCATATCGCCCAAGCTGTTCACGGCAGCATTCGAAAGTATATTCCGATGACTGTCTTGGGAAACCAGAGGCTTGAAGATAGACGGCGAATATCTAAGGCTGTCACACGCATGAAGGACAGCAGTAGACTGATGCGTAGAACCGATGTCGCCATGTTGGTTTCAAATCTCCGTGTGTCACTGCAGTCGACCGTCAATCTGGTATCCCACGCTCTACGTCTGTGAAGCCGGCCCGGGAACCAGGACGTATAACACTGGCCTTTTCATGCGAGTCATCAGACCGTAGCTGGGCGACATATCGGGTGACTGTAGTATTCTAAAGACTTACACATTAGGCGGCATTACGCATCGATACGTGTCTGCACTAAGTGTGGAAAATTCCACAGCTGCTGTTTGACATGCTTCAGTGAACAGTGATTGACGTGCGGCTTACTGCCAGTATACATGCTGCATATCACTATCTTCACGCTTGAAATAGCTATATGCAGACCATAAGTCCGTAACTACGATGGATGTACGACGAAATAGAGCCTTATTGGATTGGAGTTATCTTTATTAATCACGTGCCTGCATGCATACACGAGTATGCTGATGAAATACATTCATCGCTGTTGAAAGGAGTGTAATATAATGAGTTTGTGTAATGACGTGTTTTTGCCGGGGTAGCTTTCAAACTGAGCTTTAGGCGGAAGTTTTAGTTAATGTTCATGTTCGTTTTTATAAGTTTTGCTTCTGTTTTCTCTCAATTGATGGCATCAGAGGGAGATTTGTTGATTCAAGCGTGATATCTGATCACGCCAGTCACTAGGTTATAGACAAAGAAGTTTCAGTAGGTCGAAACAACCCGGAACAACTCGCACGTTAAAACCGTATTGTTGATTTCAAGTCTCTTTAGCGCACGATATACTTAAATTTCCGTTGACGTCAACTGGTACTCTCGGTGCTGAACTCTTCAATGCAATCAGGTTAATTGCCGTAGGATCTTCCGGTCCCAGCGTCGTTCAAACAATCGCGGCATTTGATAGTCACGGACGAGGGGCCGGTGGGGGTAAGGGTCAGAATGTTCAATTGTGCAGCTTTTATCTAGGATTATATTACACGTTTGTGGACCACTATTGCTAAAGACACGACCTTGTTTACGTTAGATCCACTTCGACAGTGAATGCTTCAAAAGCGCTGGGGTCGACCCAACACTTCCCGAGTCTTGCACCATAAAGCAGTTTGTAGGGAAACCCCTAAACATGTTCAAAATTGGAAACCAGTTTTGTATTTTGTGTTTTGTGCCACAGGATTCAGCATTTGGAATTGATATTTGCATACCACACAAATATGTCGACGACAGTTAAAAGAGTTGGTGTGTCAAAGCTGGAGCACATCCGGAATGAAGAAATGATTAAGTTACTTCATTTCTGACAAATCGACGTAGTAGTGAACGCCTTTGATGGTTCGATCCCAGGGATTGGAGGAGGATGCTTAGACCGACCCTAAGACGAGCAAAAGAGATGAAGAAATGTTACAATGTCATCTAACCAAATTAGTCAAATGGTCTGAGAAAAGGTAAGCGTTGTTCAATTCTGGGAAATGTAAATGTATGTCAAAAATCGTGCAATTCCGTTCATCCTGCGTCTTTCGGAAGGGACAACTTTGGCCCTTGGTCCATTTTATCTGCTGCCTATGCCAGGAAAGGTAAACCACCTATGCATGGAAATGAAAAAACACATATCGTGCACTCGCTCAGCTAGTATTTCATTACGTAAACTGCTATTTGCATGTCCGAAAATGTCCCAGTTTATAGAAGACGTATACGGTGGAACACTGTTGCTCTCTCGATAAGCCTTAGGCTTCATAGACCACACCAAGCCCGTGAAGAATGACTCCTTTGATAACAATCTGGTTAAATCTGTTTAAAACGAACTCGAACCGGAGGTCGTCAGATTTCGCGATAACTTATACAACCGGGTGTTTAGGGGGCGACCGAGAGAGGCAGGATTTATATAATGTCCATTGATTACTGAGTAAATATTTACGACAACCTTGTATTCGGTGACATTAAATACATTTGCTCTCACTGAATACCTCTGTGCTGTCAGATGCGACCTCGAAAGGAGATTGATGTTAGATATATTTCGACGACGACGGTAGACGTTTTATTTACCTGAATTGGCATTCTGTTGGGGCTCACAAAATGCCTTCACTCTTCCTCCAAATCGCAGGTCACACCAACAGAGGCACCATTTCTCTGTACGTTACAGTGTTAATATGATCTACAGTCATCCATCCAAATGGTTATATGGTACAAATATGTCGAGGACAGTTAAAGGAGATTGGGTGTCAAAGCTGGAGCACATCCGGAATGAAGAAATTACTAAGTCATTTCATTTCTCATAAATCGACGTAGTATGGAACGCCTTTGATGGTCCGATCCCAGAGATTGGAGGAGGATATTTAGACCGATCCCTTGTGGATAGGAAACAAGTTGAGCAAAAAAGATGAACAAATGTTACAAAATGATCTAACCAAATTAGTCAAATGGTCAGAGAAAAGGTAAGGGTTAATCAATTCTGGGAAATGTATATGTCAAAACTCATGTAATTCCGCCTGCGTCTTTCGGAAAGGACAACTTAAGCCCTTGGTCCATTGTGTCTGCTTTTTCTGCCAGTTAAGGTAAACGACCCATGCAAGGAAATAAAACCTCTCGTGTACTCGCTCAGCTGGGGTCTAGCTCATTCTGCAAATGTCCGGAAATGTCCCAGTTGTATAAGACGTAGACGGTGGAACGTTGTTGCTCTCTCAATAGGCCTTAGGCTTCCTAGACCACATCAAGCCCGTGAAAAATGATGCCTTTGATAGCAATCTAGTTAAATCTGGTTAAAACGAACTCGAACCAGAGTTCATAAGATGTCGCGATAACTTATACAACCGAGTTGTTATGAAGCGAGTTGTTGATATATCACATGTTTGCGACGGAAACAGGCAGGATTTAAGAAAGGCCTACTGACTACCTATTTATGGCCACCCAGTATGCAGTGACGTTAAGTACATTTGCCCTCACTAAATATTTCTGCGCTGTCAGATACGACATCGGAAGGAGATTGTTGTTGGAGATAGTTCGACGACGACGGTAGACGTTTTATCTACCTGAATTGGCATTCTGTTGGGGCTCACAAAATGCCTTCACGCCTTCCCCAAATAGTAGCTCGCACTATCAAAGGCAACATTGTTGTACGTTGCAGTGTTAACATGATCTACAGTCATTCAACCAACCGTTATCTAATAGTAGATCAAGTATACGTATGTAAACTATTCAATGGTTATGACTACAATAATAAGGTAATAAATGATAAAAACAAATGATATGATATTCGTATTAACTCTAATAACGAAGATATGTATAAAACTAGAATTGATCAATACATAATAAGTTGTTGAGGGAATAGAGGATAGATTGCGAGGTGTCCGGCTGGGGTAATATGGCCACGTGCAGAGAAGAGAGAAAAAGATCAATACCCGAGAAAAGCTGCATAATTGCCAGTCCCTGGAAAGAGACAAAGACGAAGATCAACGAAAAGATGAAAGGACAGGGTAAAGAAAGATATGACGTTGAAGGGTTTAAAGGAAGGAGACGCGGACACCCCAAGACCAAAGGGGGGTTTATACGTAGATTGTCTGATGGTACGTGGCCTGGTTGTCAGAGTGACGAACTGTCGATCAAAAAATCCAAACATCCAAACCTTGTGCCGGTCACCGTGTCGCAAATTTGGAAATTTGGTCCTTCTATCTGGTGTGTTGGCCATAGAAAGTAGACGCCCCATGCAGGGACACGGAAAAAGAACATGCCGTGGATTTGCTGACCTGGGAGCGGCTTCTGGAAACTTCCTTTAGCATAATAATGTTAGATAAGGTCCCAGTTAATAGAAGCAACAGCAGGCCGAAAAGTGTTGAACTATCGATATCCGAGAAGCAGGGACGCTTTGACGGCAATCTGATGAGATCTGGCTGTAGCGAGCTCGTAGTGGAGTCGATAAGATGTTGCGATAACCTGAACAATCGGGCTATTTTGAAGCAAGTTGTGGATACAATCATTGAAATGTGTTCGACATGTTTTCCTACAGGCAACGGAACCCGAGAGGATCGAATAAAGGCCTATTGACTAAATATTTTGGACCACCCAGTATGCGGTGACGTTAAACATGTTTGCTGTCAAGTAATATGTCTACGCTGTCGGACATGACATCGGATGGACATTGGTCTTGGAGATACTTCGACGACATACGATTATTCCACTTGATTTGGATCTTCATTGGTGCTTACAATGCATTGTCATGTCCCCCAAAACATTGTTTCAAATAACCAAACGTATTGATTGACTTAAGTTGACTTAGTATATGCATGTATGAAGGGTTTATATATATATATATATATATATATATATATATATATATATATATATATATATATATATATATATATATATATATATATATATATATATATGTATATATGTGTATGTGTGTATGTATGTGTATGCATATGTACATGTATACATATGTACGATTATAACTATAAACGTATGCAGTATAGTCCCCTCTTATACGACCAAACCTTCAGCAAACTCAAAGCGGCCATTTAAGGCAGGTGGCCTCTGATGAGAGGGAACCATCGATATATGCCCCTGTTTCGTGGGAAACTTGCCGGTATCTTACAAGTGTACAAGTTCGTTGTCAACATTCGATACATCCGAAATTGCAATAATACCAGCTACGTAGTTGACAGTGACTGAATGAACTGTGTGTTTCGGCAGGTTAAAAAGGTGACTAGTTGGTAGTCGTCGGTAGACCCGTCAGGGACTGATATGACGTGGCTTGCTCTATTTGTTACAACGATACA
The DNA here is from genome assembly GCA_964017155.1 of Oasisia sp. SBJ-2009. Classification (NCBI taxonomy): domain Eukaryota; kingdom Metazoa; phylum Annelida; class Polychaeta; order Sabellida; family Siboglinidae; genus Oasisia; species Oasisia sp. SBJ-2009. The sequence goes on from OZ024865.1 coordinate 37,518,823, forward strand.
ATCGGTACGATCAGTGATAACGTGACATCCGGTCACGGGTCATAACATCGCTCGCAGGTTGCATAAACGACAAATAAAAGACGCATACAAGCGTCTACTGCAGTCAAACAAAGGAAGCAGTCATAAGCGCGGAACAGTCGTCAAAACGGCAGCTGTATATGCCCTGAAAATTAGCTGTGGGGCTGACATATGGTTCTGCCACACTAGTAAATCTGAGCACGAGCATATTTTTGTGTTGGCCAATTGCAAAGTACGTGCAAACGGAAGTGATATGTATGAACAGTAAACAGATTTTTCCAGTGTCAATGTATGCAATTATTATCTTTGATGAGCACTAACAATTGTGAACGTGGCCTGAATAAAACCATCAACAGCACCATTAACCCCTCCTTTCTTCCATGTCATGATCTGACAGCGGAATGATACTGATGTTCGGGTTCTCAGCATATCAATATTAATGTCGTTCCCGCGCCTGTAAATACAGTCTGGTTTGGTTCAACTATACATGTTGAGCTAAGTGAATAACTTCTGTAATGGTTTAGTGTTAGCATTATCCAATAAAATATCGCTGCAGTAGTTCGATTTTAATGGGAGACAAAGAACTGTATTAGCTTTGCATAGCCAAGAAGGCGGATTAACTTGAAAACGCCACCAAATAACGGAGGAAATGAATGCAGATACATTATCCAAACTGAACAACTTTATTTTGCTTTGTGTTACTGGTCGAGTGATTTTCCCAATGTATGATACACACATAGACTAAAATACGTAAAAATCAAAACAGACAATCAACAATAAGCAAGGAAAGAAGCTAATAGCGTATAATTCCTGTTGTCGATTATTAACAAATATATCTATGCTAAGGTACACCTTGGTGCAAATATTATGTTGCAAGCATACCACAATTACACAATTAGTAATTGTGATACCAGCTGAAGCTAATTACGTACATATTACATGTAGCCATATGGTAAACAAATTGTCATTCCAATGTTCATATACAATACAAAAGTTGTTATTAAAAACATTTCATAATTTGCCTTTTGTCAACGTAGTTTAAGGCAAGTGTAAGTGGTGTTAGAATGAAGTAAATAACTATGTCTGGAGGGCACGTGTTTGTACATGTATATGTGCACGGCCTCGCTAATGACGACAATAAAGTAGGTCTAAGTCGCGCACAGCCCAAAGCGCCAGTTGTCCCGTAAACAGGTGTGTCAGATGGTCCGGCTTGATACACTAGGGTGAGACTGGTACGGCGACTTTCCCAACAATGATTTCCGTCAACGATCGCAGCAGGCGAATGGGGACACATTCCGCCGTTGGGTTTGATGATAAACTTCCTCTTAGACGACTAAAAGGAATGTATGAACACAACTATAGTAAGTCATAAAGTAATCCGCCACCAAGACTTCTTTGCAGCTGGACCAAACACCTGGGTGAGTTTATTACATCATTTATTATTACAATTATATTGTACTATTTTTGTACTACAGTTCTTTCTTATTATTATTAATTATTTACTAAATGCTATTTATGAGTAAATGCCAACGACTCGTAAACTCCAGCTCAACCCCTCGAGGGAACGTGACTACAGAAGAAGGGCGGATTATACGTAGATAGTCTGATGCTATGTGGCGCGGTTGTCGGAGTGACGAATTGTCGATCACCATAAACCACGATTCCAATATTGGAGCCGATCACAGTGTCGTAAATTAGGAGACTTCGTTCACCCTACGTTGTCTGTGGTTGTCCTGAAGAGACCGTTGGTCCGTTCTGTCTGGTGTTTAGGTCAATGAACGTAAACTATCAATGCAGGTAAATCGAATATGTACATATCGTGCATTCACTTACCTGAAACCTGCTTACGAAAATTCCAAATAACAATACTGTTTAAACATGTCCCAGTTATTAGACAAAGTTGAAGGTCGAAACTTGTTGAACTCACGTAAAGTCGAAGCCATTCTAGACCCGCTTTATGATCTGGATATTGGCCAACTTCATACCACTACGGGTTTTCATAATTGGCATCCTCGTCATCTACTTGTTTGTGGCAAGCACCGGATTATTGACCTGTAGACTTGTGTAGTGCGGTGTTTCAGAGACGCCTTCTATGTTCTCTTCACCATTGGTGCCATTCGTGGTGTTTTCACAATGGGTCTCCCTGCGGAATAATTCGACAACATGTTACGTTGATTCCTAGGAATGGTGATGATACTTCAATTTGTCTCAACCGAGTACAAAAGCATGAAAAGCATTAATCTAAACACGGGTGTCTTGCTGTCATATGGTCTATGCAGACACATATATATATATATATATATATATATATATATATATATATATATGTATATGTATATGTATATGTATATGTATGTATATGTATATGTATATGTATATGTATATGTATATGTATATGTATATGTATATGTATATGTATATGTATATGTATATGTATATGTATATGTATATGTATATGTATATGTATATGTATATGTATATGTATATGTATATGTATATGTATATGTATATGTATATGTATATGTATATGTATATGTATATGTATATGTATATGTATATGTATATGTATATGTATATGTATATGTATATGTATATGTATATGTATATGTGAGACATAGATCACGAAGCTTTGGAAAACATCCCGCAGCGCATTATCAAGACAAGCCTAGATGAGATTCCAACTATGGATGAGATGGCTAAAGCAATCGCCGGCCTGAAAGATGGCAAAGCACCTGGAGGAGATGGAATTCCTGCAGAAGTATGGAAGCACGGAGGAGACAATCTGTTCAGCAGATTGCACCAACTAATCACCAATGCCTGGGAGGTGGGTTCTGTACCACAAGCATGGAAGGATGCCAGCATTGTAACCATCTACAAGAAAGGTGATCGAACAGACTGTGGGAACTATAGAGGAATCTCTCTTCTTTCCATAGCAGGCAAGATCTTCGCCAGGATCCTACTCAACAGACTATCTACCCACATAACACCAGAGGTAGTTCCAGAGACTCAATGTGGCTTCAGAGGTAACCGGAGCACCGTGGATATGATATTTTGTCTCCGACAACTACAAGAAAAGTGCATTGAGCAGGACCGACCACTGTACATGGTATTTGTCGACTTCAGTAAGGCGTTCGATACAGTTGGGAGGACCGGGCTATGGCAGCTACTGAGAAAATATGGATGCCCAGAGAAGTTCACAACAATGATCGAGGCACTACATACCGGAATGATGGCGAATGTTAGTGTTGGAGGGGAAGTCTCGGAATCGTTCAGTGTCACAAATGGGGTCAAGCAAGGATGTGTACTGGCCCCCACGCTGTTCTCCATCTTCCTATCAGCAATGCTCGATGATGCTTTCCGAGACATGGGGGATGGCGTCTACATACAGTCCAGACAGAGCGCTGACCTATTCAACGTCGCACACTTCAGAGCGAAGACCAAGACTACTCGGATACTGATGAGAGAGCTGCTATTCGCAGATGACAGTGCACTGGTTGCACACTCTGCTGAAGAGATGCAGAATATAGTGGATGCTTTCTCCAATGCGTCAAAGAAGTTTGGCCTGAAGATTAACATCAAGAAGACCGAGGTGCTGTACCAACCCAACTCTACAAGAACCCGAGAGGAGGATATCATGGTTGATGGAAACAAGTTGAACTCTGTTCTGGAATTCACCTACCTCGGAAGCACTATATCAAGTGATGGATGTATTGACGATGAAATACAGAGGAGGATGGCCAAGGCTAGTGCATCTTTTGGCCGACTACGCAAGAGACTCTGGAACAACCACCATGTGTCCATGCGGGTTAAAGGCAAGATATACCGTGCAATCGTGCTGTCCACCCTCCTATACGGAGCCGAGGCCTGGACAGTGTACAGACGACAGGTGAAAAAGCTGCATGCCTTCATGATGCGACATCTGCGATCGATCATGAGGATAACCTGAATGGACAAAGTGACAAACAAGGAAATACTCGAACGGACAGGGCTACCATCTATGGAAGATCTTCTGATCAGAAAGAATCTCCGGTGGACTGGACACCTCATGAGGATGTCACCAGACAGGCTACCAAAGCAGGTTCTCTACTCCCAACTGTCTTCTGGTCAGAGAAAGAGAGGGCGCCCTCGTCTCCGGTTCAAGGATACCATCAAGAGAAACCTGAAGCTGAGAGACATAAAGATCGACTCCTGGACATCACTCTCACAGCAGAGAGATAAATGGAGAGCAACAGTCAAGTGATGGAAACAGTCTTTGTCGCTTCGCGACCGACAGCATGATGATGTATATGTATATGTATATGTATATGTATATGTATATGTATATGTATATGTATATGTATATGTATATGTATATGTATATGTATATGTATATGTATATGTATATGTATATGTATATGTATATGTATATGTATATGTATATGTATATGTATATGTATATGTATATGTATATGTATATGTATATGTATATGTATATGTATATGTATATGTATATGTATATGTATATGTATATGTATATGTATATGTATATGTATATGTATATGTATATGTATATGTATATGTATATGTATATGTATATGTATATGTATATGTATATGTATATGTATATGTATATGTATATGTATATGTATATGTATATGTATATGTATATGTATATGTATATGTATATGTATATGTATATGTATATGTATATGTATATGTATATGTATATGTATATGTATATGTATATGTATATGTATATGTATATGTATATGTATATGTATATGTATATGTATATGTATATGTATATGTATATGTATATGTATATGTATATGTATATGTATATGTATATGTATATGTATATGTATATGTATATGTATATGTATATGTATATGTATATGTATATGTATATGTATATGTATATGTATATGTATATGTATATGTATATGTATATGTATATGTATATGTATATGTATATGTATATGTATATGTATATGTATATGTATATGTATATGTATATGTATATGTATATGTATATGTATATGTATATGTATATGTATATGTATATGTATATGTATATGTATATGTATATGTATATGTATATGTATATGTATATGTATATGTATATGTATATGTATATGTATATGTATATGTATATGTATATGTATATGTATATGTATATGTATATGTATATGTATATGTATATGTATATGTATATGTATATGTATATGTATATGTATATGTATATGTATATGTATATGTATATGTATATATATATATATATATATATATATATATATATATATATATATTATAAACACGGGTGTCTTGCTGTGCATATGGTCTATGCAGACACTAGTAAAATACACACATATATATATATACATATATATATATATATATATATATATATATATATATATGTATATATATATAAATATATATATATATATATATATATATATATATATATATATATAGTAAGCATGTATGGATAATATATATATATATATATATATATATATATATATATATATATATATATATATTATCCATACATGCTTACTATTGCTCATTAACCAATACTGGCGTTTAGGGCAGCGGTGTGTGTGTGCGCGTGCGTGCGTGCGTGTGTGTGTGTGTGTGTGTGTGTGTGTGTGTGTGTGTGTGTGTGTGTGTGTGTGTGTGCGAGTGGGTCGGGATCATAATTTCATCACAATTACACGGCCACTATTAATACGTACATAAGAGATCCATACTGATCGATAATGAATTGGAGTTTCTTTCAAAATGCCGTCATGGCAATTATTGCTGTGTTCACGCAAAACATAACCGGTTAATGACTAGTTTACCTATACTTCAGGTGATAGAAAATTACTTAACAATGATAGAAAAGAGTTGTCATAAACAAGTTTACAGTGCAACAGATAACTCTATATTTGCGACAAATCGTGCAGTCTTTTGATAAACGCACGAAACTCGACACGTTAGTTGAACTCATATGTGCAAAACTATTTAGACAGCGGCGCATCTCATCTTGGCTGGATTTATTAAAATACCCACGAGCATTAGTTTCCCTATATATCAATAAATCTTTCATACACAGTCATCATCTTCAGCTCTAAGTCTACGTTTTCGTGGGATTTGTCAAAAATCGGTTTAAAGTTAACTCTGTCATAGCATTTTCTGTGTGAAAAAGAAATCGACTTCTTAAAAACGAAACCATGTGTCAGTGACAGTTGAATCATCGCCACAACATCAACGATTATCTGATCGTTATCAAGAAGCACGATTGGAATTGGAGCTATTTTAACAGGCATTATATAACATTTGTATTAAATCAGGTTAAATGCGAGGACCTCGCCGGGGTGTACTATGCTGAAATTAAAGAATTTCAATGGCGAGTGTCGACACATTGCCCTTGCAATGAACAGATACGCTATTAAAAAATTGCTATGACATAATTTACCTTGTCCTTGATTTCATGATCAGACAGCATATCACGGCGACAGTCACACCGGTTATGACAGCGGCACCGGCTGCCGAGACGCCCGCAATCACTGCCAGTGGAAGACTCGCCTTGGTGTCTTCCTGTACCTCAGCGGTGTGTGCGGCGGTGTGCTATATGAACAGGAGACAGCCAATAATTCATTAATGTTATTAACACAAAGACACAAGTGAACAAAAATGCACGAATCCTTATAAACAAAGCGTACTTAAATGAACATGCATTTTATTCTAGTATAATTCGTCACTTAGATAACTAACTGCAACAAGCAACCAATATACACTTATTATTTCAACGGAGTTTTGTTTGCAAAATGATATAGAATCATGCAACGAGCAATACATTGTTTTCAGTACCGATACAGCGACATGTTGAAAGGTGGGCAATTCCGTTTAATTCCAATTTGCCTGTCCCTTCCAACAAGGACTGTCCTTAGTGGAAATTTAGGTTAACAACTGCAGTTGCAAAGCCTATGTTCCCACCCCAGGAGGCTCTGGACAACCAATGATACGTGCTGACAGATTCTCCGTATATGGTAAGGGATTTGAAGACAGCAATATATAAAGAGAGAACACTAACATGAGATAAACAGGCAGAATAACTGGAATGATAACATAGGAAATCAGATTGATATGGGATGTGATCAGGTTTGGATAAGTGAAAAGAAAATGGGAATGCTTCCCTGTCCTATAAAGCTGCCATATGCTATTGCAGGCAAACAACTACAAAGAGGAGTAGAGTTGCTCATGAATAAGAAAAGGGAAACCAAAATAGTGAAGGTAAATATCACCACGTCCAGAGTAGCAGTGCTTGTTTTGTGTGTGCATAATAGTGCGCTGTAAATTGCGTCCATGTGTAAGCAACAACATCACATTTATATAGTACATAAACAGCTTCTAAAAGCTGTGAAAGAGGCATTAAAACAAAACCAATGCCCTCTAGTGGTAGGGAACTTCAGTGCGCCTGTAGGAAACGAACAAACACAAGCCTTACAATAGGCATCTTCAGGATAGTAATTATATACGACAGGGGCCACACCTTGGCAGACTGGGTCAGAAAGACGACGCATATAACGAATAGTGCCAAGCAGTGAAGGTAGCCACCTTCGGAACTAAGGTAAATAATGTTGTGCCTTTAGCAATAGTGGTTCATAAACGCGTACTCTGATCCTAGCTAAAAGCTGCACAATTGAGGTTTTTGCCCCTCACCCCCACCCTCACCTACCAAACACCGCAATTGTGTGAACGACGCTCCACCCGGAACATTCTACGGCAACACATAATCTGATTACGTTGAAGAAATTTGCACCGACAATAGCCGTTGACGTCAGCGGAAATATGAGAATGCTGTCCGTTAATGAGATTTGAAATCAACACCAGGTTTTATTGCCCAACTCATTCCGGGTTATTTCGACTTACTGAAACTTCCTGGTCTATGACCTTGTGACTAGTCTGATCAGATGTCACGCTTGAACCAATTGACGCCATCATGAGAATCTGTTGACGCCGGACAAGTCACAATTCTTGACGAAGGTTGCCGATGGCAGTCGAAACGTTAATGTGAGACCAATTATTTAGTTGTGTCACCAGAAATGTGTTTTGCTTATTTAATCCTCTGTTTCAAACCAATGTCATGTTATTTGTTTGATACAATATGACGAAATAAATCAAATCAATTCCCTGTGTTATTATGTCGTTGTGAGTCAGTACTTACGTTGAATGCGCGCACCATTGTCGCTGTCAGCATCGCGTTGTTGACTACAGTGACAACCAGTTCGTAATTAATGGTTTTCTGGTTATGTAAACGGGTGAGCTTGTCCATGTCTGACTTGATTCCGAAGTTCCGCAGATAGCATTCGTTATTCTTTGGAATGCAGTAGCATCGGGCAGCGAAACAATCGGAAGATGTTTGCTGGAAACATGTGTACGGCTATTAGTTTCTTACTGTCAAAAATTAAGTATATATCCACAATAAATAATAATAACAAGAATATTTTATAAGAATAGTCGTACTATCTGGATATTTAAAATGAATACTAAAATATAAAAAGAGTACTGTGAATGTACATTAAACGGAAATATACCTCGACATATAATTGCATAAAAACAACCACAATATACTCTATTAGAGACAATTTAACCCAGGTTCCAATACCCACAACACATACCGACTGAACAAATGTCATGACAATGAATTAACAAAGAGAGACAGACAAAACATAAAAAAATAGATACTGAGCACTATAACATGTAACATTATGAAGGAAGGAACGAAGGAGTAGTGGACGAGATAGCCACAGAAATAACCCAAACACGTGTTTTTAGTCCCCCTAAATATGTATTATTTATGGGGTGCACGTGTCCTCTCCTAAATATGGTACTGTGAAAACAGTGGTTGCGTGTAATGTGAGATGGACCTACCTTTTGTACTCGGGCGGTCATTTTTTCACCGACGTAGACAATCCCTTGGTTCCATGACTTGCGAATGTACCAGTGAATTTCCTTTAAGCCAGATTGAAAGTCGTAGGCGTTGACTTCATACCTAACCATATACAGTTAATTATATAATTCAATAAACAAACCTGCAGTAATTACATATAGTGAAACATTACAATTACAATGCTATGACGAAAGTACGACTGTATGCATAATGAATAAGTTAAAATAAACTGCTACGAAATTATACTTATGCTGGTATCCTTTGGAAAACAAAGCACACTTTACAATGTGATTGTGTTTCTTGCCTTGCACCGATGTCGAATACCGCAAAACATTAGAGCTACATAAAGTATATATTTGCCAAGAGCAGTTATATTATAAGGAAATTACTACTGCATAACATATTTAACGTGACTAATATTTTTATTGTTGACTTACGTTGGATGGATTGGATCCTCGGAAGGCGTTGTGCGAAGTTGGACGTCCTGGATGTCAGGAGGAGACGAGTCGACGTGCACCAACACAGAGTCGGTCTTCGTGTTGCCCATCACGTCCGTCGCCCTCACCCACACACGCACCGAGTCACCGTCCTCTCTCGGGATGTCCAACAGGATGTTTTCACTCTGAATCGAGATTGAAACTTGACGTTGAACAGTTAGACTTTGGACATTTTGAACAGTTAACACGTTCTTACATAGGAAGTAAATAAATACGGGTTCTTGAGACAATGTTGGCATTTAAGCGAAATAAACCAACCAGTTATTCTTATGATTGATAAGGATAGTAATCATGATGTTACCAATTAACCTTTAAGTGCATACATGGTGCTGATTAATATATGTCCATTAAAATGTTACATTTTGCACTAACTGAGAACACAACGAACGTAACTATTTGCCATGTCGTTGACAAAACAAAAGGCGATTCCGTCTATTCTGAGAGTGAAATGAAAATCAATAAATTCCTGTCAAAGCTGAATATTGGATCCCAACATTTGTGCTAATTAGACTTTGTTTTAGTAACATTATATTGCGTTCTTTATAAAAAAAATAATGCATAATTTGCATTATACTAAAACACAATTTAATTATATTAGCACGCAACCACGTGGAGGTTCATATTATGTCAACACATGGCGACATCATGACTGACCCACCTCCTTAGAGACGGTGTCCGGCGGTTGTCCAGTCAGTTCCTCATAGCCGGGGTCTATTGGTGGAGAGTTGGGTGCTCTCTCGTTAAGAAACGTATGAGTGTTGTGGAACACGTTAGCGAAATGGCCTCGCCAACTAGCTGCAACCTGTTAAAAAGTATTAATTTTAAGTGTTTATGCAGAGCGATTTTCGATGTTCAGACTGCTGAAATGGCTATATATTATATATTTGTGACTGGCAGAGGTTTTCACCAAAATGTCGATAGAAAGTTTAAGAAAGTATATGTTATTTCAGGCAGCAATGATTGTGCGATGTCTACTCGATAAAATAAAAAATAAAAAGGCATAGCTAGGTAACAATGTAACATGCGAATACTTGACGAAAGTGTCATAGTTTTTGAAATTGTAGCTAGATCAGTCTATTGCATAGGCAAAAATAAGCCAAACAGAGTTACAGGCCTGGTCTCCTGTATTGTTTGAACTCTGCAGTGAAGTCAGCCAGGTGTACGACGTGTTCTTTGCGGCTGAGTTAACAACGAGAACTTTCTCATCGGCAGTGTTGATGTTGACGACGTTTACGTTGTCGAAGATGAGAAAGCGTCTGGCGGTCTGATGGTTGCCAGCTTTGTCTATTGCCGTAAGCACTACGGCGTACACTCCTAGTAATAGATCGAAATAAACAACAGATCGTGGCTTAGTTTCACGAAGCCAATGGGGATGTTCTTATCGCAAAGGTGATTGTCTTAGTGAATGAAAATATACGTTTTCCATAACCACTATATAGCCATGTATGCAGCAACGAGCCGCTGAGTGACTAGCGGACTTTAATGACGCTTCATGAAACCGAGCCTGGCAATATTAAAAAAGAACGTGCGAACAAACTAACATACGAATGACTGCTACATTCTCATTATGCAAGTAAGTAAACAAATTAGTATCTTCTTTAGGGTTGGTATGAATGAACTAGTTAAACGGTGTTTTCCGTCGTTTCGTAAAACAGTATTATCCTGTATAAATATACATTGGCTGTGCAAATAATGAAGCGTAATTACTTCTTGAAATTTATGTGTTTCTGATAAAACAAATGTTGGTTACATGCTAGCAAGATTTTTTTTTATTCATTGTCTGTTGACTAACGCCATGGTTTCGTCTCCTCCTCTGCCAGATCGAACTCTTTAATGTAGTTAGCCGAGCTCGGAACCGTGGGGCATATCTATAGCAGCAAAGCTATTTGTTTCTATATTGAATTATTTAACTGTACGGGCGGTTTTGTTTCGTTAAACATACCTGGGGATACAAAATGTTTGAATGAGTATAGATTGTAGTGTATTATGCATCACTTCACCATATAAGCGAAACACAAACCTCGACTTAAGTTAACTATATTGAACACATAGTTACCAGGATCGACTATTGTGGTATTGTACACTTGAGTGGTAGCATCCAGCGTTTCTCGGACAAGTGCCGTTTCCCCGTTGTGCGTGAGTTTGTATCCAAAAGCCTTCATTTTGTAGATAGCCAATTCGTACAGTTTAATTCCGGCCAGTGCATCGCTCCAACCCGCCCAGCGCAGCGAGAGATCACCCGGGAAAAGGGAGGATGATACATTATACAATACTCCCATTATTTACAACATTTTATTAAATAAATCCACAACCAATTTCTAACGAATGTCGTACGTATGAGGCACACAGACAGAAACGCAGGCAGGCTAGAACTTAAGTAAATATAGTTTTGCGTAAGATGGTTTCTTCAAACTTACGGACTTGGTGACGGGTGGCCCTCTGTTCAACATGTTGTCCGTGCATGTTGACCCGACGGAACAGTGGAACGGCTTGACCAAGTCGATGACCAACTCGGCTGTGTGCGTTGTCGTTTGACCAGAGTAGTGTCTAGCCGGGTCGTTTTTGTTGTTCTCGACATTGTTGATCGTCACGTAGCCGCCATTCGATGTCGCTGTTTCGAAATAAAGTCTGCAGAAAAGCGGTTGTTCAATCTCGGTGTAGATTGTTTACAGAAATATGGCGGCGAAAGTTTGCATATCGTTAGCAAATTGTACATGTATAAAACCTCAAGTGCACATACATAATAATTACAATGTATGATCTAATTTAATTGAACGAAATATGGACGTCACGGATGTGCTTGATTATTAGTCGAAAGATAGTAAGAGCAAGGGCAGCTTCATGTTCAAATATCAGTTATATGCATACCTGTCGGCGTGCTGAAGTGGTGGGTTCATTGTCCTAGTTTGGAGATTGCAGTCTAGTACACCTGTCTCTGGATTAGACTGAGAAATGTCGGGATCACAGTTGTGAGTTGCCCCAATTGTAGTCGTCTTTCCAGTTGACAACTCTACAATGTGTACGTACCTGTTAGAAAAACTCGTGCCAACAATACACATATTGAAAATGGGCTTGTGATTTATATGCTAATTCTTATAAAGACATTACTGGTTGAGCTGTTAATGCAATTCAGATACTGACCGCTCGGTGATTACTCAATTCGATGGTGTTGACAAATAGTAGCTATTAAAATGTATATAATAGGGTAATAACATACCAGACCTCCATGTACTGAGGAAACAGCTAAATATACCTAGACAAAGCATATACGTAAATAACAATAATTAAGCAATATACAATTAATACATTATTAACATATTAGCTCGTTAAAGTAAATAAATGCATAAAAACGCGCTAGGACTTATTAAAGAGGTTCTAAAAACCCTGAGCGAAAATATGGGAACGTACGTAATATATAATAATACATATGTCTAAGACAAATAACCAATAACATTGTATATATGGGTAAATGTTTAAAATAATAAACTACAATAGTAAGTATTAATATTATTTATAGTAATTATGGACAGTCGTAGGTATGATGGCTTTAATTTATATGTGGTATTTACCGTGTATTCAATGCTACGTGAAATAAAACGGGTGACCGTTGACGGAGTTCATGATCATAATGATGTGGACAAAATATGTGTGTAACATAACGGTGTCCTGATTCATATGACCGCCTAAACGGCGCTTCATTGAGACTTGTGAGGTATCTTTACGTTGGCCGAACTCCTAGTATAGATATTACTGTAATGTATGTGATACATACCTCGTGCGTACGGTTGACTCCATGCCAAGACCCAATGAGTCATTGAAAGACTGGTATAGATTATGCACTAATATGTGGTATCATGTTCTCAATGTCACTTACCTCGGGTAACATTGTAATGGATTGTCGCTCCTGTGATGCCGACCTTGAAGTCGTGGATGTAGTACTTTCTCGGGTAGGATGACGGAGACGGACCCCTGAATGCCGTCTTGAAGTCGATCTGCAAGCACGCTAACATTATGGTATGGTCGTATATTCGCGCATTGGTCTACAAAGTCATCCAATGTCACCCATGCAAAGACTTTATTCAGTCACTGAGCATAGTTCTGAAATAATACCTACTAGGCTGCAAAGTATGTGTTCGTTGCAAACCGTTCTTGGCTGGAAGTGTATGCAATGTCTTTGGCAACGTAACACTATGATTTAAGGATCACAAGCTAGTCATTAATGTAATTGACCGTGGCTGTCCTGCTTTTAGAGTACGCATTACTGGTACTGTTTTCAGATATCTACTGCCACAGGGTGTCCCAAAATGGCGCATTCTTTGTACGCTTCCAGAACATGTTGACAACTATGAAAGACAAGTGAACGTGGGAAGAAAAAGGAGACCCCATAGCTGATTAGGCGGCACGGATGTAAGTCAAACACCGCCGCTTGCGGCACTCTCGATTGTTATCTCGATTACTGCACTGCCGTCACTCCCGTGAACAGTGCGCCATTATTTGCGACCAACCACCAGCACAAAGACATATGGCAACACAATGTGCGTATCTTGAATGCCCGTACCTTTATTTAAATTGTATCACGTGTTTCGCGTTGAAGAGAGTTAAAGCAGATAATACAAAACGTTGGCTACAATTGGCTGTTTTATAATGTAAACTAACCGCGCACACGTCAATTCTCAGATCCATTTATATATCGACATACATCTCAAAAGGGCGGGATACATTTAGATAAGACTCTTGATAAGCCAAAGGGATTCCTTGTCCACACGCCATCTAGAGTTACCTCTCTAAGTAACAACCTTGTTCAAGCTTGTTAAATGTATGCAGGTGCGTTATCAAGGTTAGTGAATAACTGTTATTCGGTCAGATACAAACATGACAATTTTGGCAAGATCACGTGCCCAAACACTATCACGAATTAAATAGCAGCCCACGTCCTAGCGCCGTGCCCTACCTTCACCGTGGTGGCGACGACGTTGCTGTAGACAACCGGGTTGGATTCGTCGGCACAGCTGATCTCCACTTTCTCTACGCTAGATCCAACGTCAACTTCCGCTGTGATCAGGCAGTCCATGATACTCGGTTTTGTGTTGACTGAAGCAAAACGTATGTCTAATGTGAGTGTACATACAACAGTGTTTATGTAAATTACACAGCCTAATGTAGCAGTCATCGGGATCTAGTTTATTCTACAACTTATTTATGTATTTAACAGTTAGTTCTTCTTCAACCTAGCATTATTGTTAAATATGTGATGAAACATGTGATGCTCACCTTTGGGTGTAGAGGCCACGCCACGAATATTGCCTATTAGTTATGATTATGTAATAGTCGTCTGCTTGATCTTACTATTTGCATGTTGTATATATTATACGTAAGTGTACTGTTATCAATTGATCAAAAATATTTAGCATTTGGTATGACATTGCGTCTACTGGTACCAGTCTGAAATATGCAGCAAGCGCGGAACTGTGACTGTGTACACTTTGTCTGTCATTTATCCATTATAGTATACAGTTTGGAACTATAGAACATTACCTAGACTCAATAAATAAATCACATAGTCCTACGATGTAGTAGTCGATGGAACAGAACCGTCTCAACGCCGTGACACACGAACGTGCTGTGGAGTCTATGTTTAGACTCTGTTCGCTCTATAATTACTGATGCAGCATTTCGATACACTTTGCACCTTTCCTTAGTACGTGTAAGAGGAAGTTGATCAGAGGTTGATCCGGTGGTCTGGGGAAAGTCCTATGCATACAGGCAGAGCTGTGATTGGTGGGCAATTGTAATATTACATACAGGGTGGTCGTAAAGATGTACTCAATAGTCAAAAGGCCTTTTATATATCCTGCCGAAAACATGGCAATGATTATATCGACAACTCGCTTCATAATAACCCGTTCGTATAAGTTATCGCGAAATCTGATAAACCCCGGTACGAATTTGTTTTAACCAGATTTAATCAGATTGCAATCAAAAGCGTCATTCTTCTCGGGGTGGATGTGGTCTAGGAAGCCTAAGACTTATGGAGAGAGCAACCGTGTTCTACTGTATACGTCTTCTATAAACTGGGATTTTTTCGGACATGCAAATAACAGTTTACAGAACGAGACCCCAGCTGGGCGAGTGCACCAGATGTTTTATTTTTACTTTCCCTGCCTAGGTCGTTTACCCTTCCTGACATAGACAGCAGACAAAAGGGACGAAAGGCGTATGTTGTCCATTCCGAAAGACACAGGCAACGTAGGATGAACGCAATTGCACGAGTTTTGACATATACATTTCCCAGAATGTAACAACGCTTGCCTTATTCCCTGACCACTTGACTAATTTGGTTAGATCATTTGGTAACATTTGTTCATCTCTTTTGCACATCTTGTTCCCTCTCCACAAGGGGTCGTATTAATCGTCGTCCTCC
This sequence comes from Oasisia sp. SBJ-2009, assembly GCA_964017155.1. NCBI lineage: Eukaryota > Metazoa > Annelida > Polychaeta > Sabellida > Siboglinidae > Oasisia > Oasisia sp. SBJ-2009. Next base: position 37,534,682 of record OZ024865.1, read on the forward strand.
TCCAGTACCTGAGATCGAACAGTCCCGTGTCACGCTGTCACGTGAGCACCTAGTCTAGACAGCCTAATGTCGTGTTCCGGGTCAGGACATTGGGTCTGCCTCGCATCGTACTGACTGGTGTCAATATGTCATGTCGCAACATCCATTGTGCGTTCATATAATTCAATGACTGCTGTTCGCTCTATAATTACTGATGCAGCATTTCGATACACTTTGCACCTTTCCTTAGTACGCGTAAGAGGAAGTTGATCTGAGGTTGATCCGGTGGTCTGGGGAAAGTCCCATGCAAACAGGCAGAGCTGTGATTGGTGGGCAATTTTAATAATACACACAGGGTGGTAGTAAAGATTTACTCAATAGTCAAAAGGCCTTTTATATATCCCGCCGAAAACATGACAATGATTATATCGAAAACTCGGTTCATAATAACCCGTTTGTATAAGTTATCGCGAAATCTGATAAACCCCGGTACGAGTTCGTTTTAACCAGATTTAATCAGACTGCAACCAAAAGCGTCATTATTCTCGGGGTGGATGTGGTCTAGCAAGCCTAAGACTTATGGAGAGAGCAACAGTGTTCTACTGTATACGTCTTCTATAAACTGGGATATTTTCGGACATGCAAATAACAGTTTACAGAACGAGACCGCAGCTGGGCGAATGCACGACAGGGGTTTCTTTTTATTTTCCGTGCATAGGTCGTTTACCTTTCTTGGCATAGAAAGCAGAAAAAAGTGACCAAGGGCGTATGTTGTCCCTTCCGAAAGACACAAGGCAACGCAGGATGAACGGAATTGCACAATTGTTGACATATACATTTCCCAGAATTTATTAACGCTTGCCTTTTCTCTGACAATCTGACTAATTTGGTTAGATCATTTGGTAACATTTGTTCATCTCTTTTGCTCATCTTGTTCCCTATCCACAAGGGGTCGGTCTAATCCTCCGCCTCCAGTCCCTGGGATCGAACAATCTCGTGTCACGTTGTCACGTGAGCACCTAGTCTAGACAGCCTAATGACGTGTTCCGGGTCAGGACATTGCGTCTGCCTAGCATCGTACTGACTGGTGGCTTTATGTCATGTCGCAACGTATATTGTGCGTCAGTATAATTCAATGACTGCTGTTCGCTCTATAATTACTGATGCAGCATTTCGTTACACTTTGCAGCTTTCCTTAGTATGCGTAAGAGGAAGTTTATCAGAGGTTGATCCGGTGGTCTGGGAAAATCCCATGTATACAGGCAGAGCTGTGATTGGTGGGCAATTTTAATATTCATCTCATTCGGGTATACTTATGGGGACCATACGTGATTGGCGGAGGACGCCCCTTAACCTCGTTAACCCATATTCTGAACGGCTTAATTAACGATGCTGTCTGGGGAAAGTGCCCTGCGCAGCGACAAGTCTTTAATTGGCGGACGGCCCAAATTTCGTCTGATTTGGTGCTATTCAGTTGTTTTAAATCGTCATCTGGTCGACTTTATTAACGGACGCCTAAATCCGAGCCCCCGCTTAATCTTGGTTTATGATCGTTGTAATACTTATATATGTATTATAATAATATCAGTTATTATAACGGCTTTAGGTCGTAATCATGTAAGCCCGCTGATTTTATCACGTTAACTATTTGCAGGTGCATCTGAAAATCGGTTGATTTATTAACTATTCTCACGTCGTTGGTGAAAATATTACTATTTCTGAAAGCTGTCGCTGACTAGTCTAGTAATTTCTTCGTTGATGAATGTCTGACATAATTCATATAAATACCACAATATTGATCCAGGTCGTGACTGCGCATGTCAGTGCAATGGAAACCGAAATGTTCACGAGCGCGTGCAGCACCTAATCTAGGCAGACGTTAGTAATCTACGTTACGCTATCTCGTGTAGCACCTAGTCTAAACATCAGTTCGTTAATCTCGTACCACACTGTCACGTGCAGTATCTAGTCTAGACAGCCGTTAGATAATATCATGTCATGCTGTGACTTGCAACACTAAATCTAGACAGACGTTAGTTAATTTCATGTCACGTTGTCACGTGCAGCACCTAGTCTACACAGCCGTTAGTTAATCTCGTGTCACGCTGCCACGTGCAGCACCTAGTCTAGACAGCCGTTAGTTAATATCGTGTCACGCTGTCACGTACATCACCTAGTCTAGACAACCGTTAGCTAATCTCGTGTCATACAGTGACGTGCAACACCTAATCTAGACAGCCGTTAGTTAATCTCTTGTCTCCCTGTCACGTACATCACCTAGTCTAGACAGCCGTTAGTTAATATCGTGTCACGCTGTCACGTACATCGCCTAGTCCAGACAACCGTTAGCTAATCTTATGTCATGCTGTGACGTGCAACACCTAATTTAGACAGCCATTAGTTAATCTCTTGTCTCGGTGTCACGTACATCACCTAGTCTAGACAGCCGTTAGTTAATATCGTGTCACGCTGTCACGTACATCGCCTAGTCCAGACAACCGTTAGCTAATCTCGTGTCATGCTGTGACGTGCAACACCTAATTTAGACAGCCGTTAGTTAATCAGTTGTCTCGCTGTCACGTACATCACCTAGTCTAGACAGCCGTTAGTTAATATCGTGTCACGCTGTCACGTACATCACCTAGTCTGGACAACCGTTAGCTAATCTCGTGTCATGGTGTGACGTGCTACACCTAATCTAGACAGCCGTTAGTTAATCTCTTGTCTCGCTGTCACGTATGCATCTTCACATTGATTATGATTACTTTGGGGCATTGGAAGGAAATATATCAGCACTAATCCAGTGGACACTTCCAGGATATAGTAGTGTTATCTATCACTTACAATGTTTAGCAGTATGGTTAGCAACGAACTCGAGTCAAAACATAGTGACAACTGTTTTTGAAGAAAACAATTGCAACTGTTTGTTTAATTATTACGCGTTTTAGTGCACACTTCAGTTAGGTTATTTACATGCATGTCGTACTACGCAGTTACAAAGTAATATAACATTTAATGTAATAACAATTAAACAAATTATAATAAGCCGTAACACAGTTATTACATTGTGCTGTTGCCACTTATTGCTAATCAAAGTGTAGTGCCCATGTCTGGGTAACATGTGTATAGTACCAGATCTGGGCACACAGCTAGGACGGTGGACAGGTTGTTTGCGAAGAACATGTAGTAGTTGAGTTGTATTCACTGATTTGGAGGGAATCCGCTTTGGGTGCAATGTTTTATAGGGACACGAATTGACGGGTTTTACCTACCTCAACATGTTGGGGCTAGGCGGTATCAGGAAGAAGAAACAGTATATTTAGCATTACGACTCCTTAATTAAGTGCAACAGTTACTGTAGTTAGATAACTGTTTAAGGAAACCGTCTCTGCGGAAAGACCTTTCTTTACAGTATGTTCTATGATATTTCTTGCTGAAGTGACCCACTTTGTCCGTCTTTTCCTGGATCTTACATTATATTCTAATCGTCTTGACCAACTAGTGTCCGAATGTGTTGGGCTAGACGATGAAACGGTGTATGAGAAACCAATTATATACACCGTCAAGCGTGAGTCACAAATGCGGTATATAATTATATCACGTCAAACCGCGCACGCGCACGCGCACGCGCACGCACACACGCACAGTCGACAGTGCCGACTGCAGGAACAAATGTACTGTGACGGTACCATCATAAGTAGCTTGTAAACTCAATTGTTCTAGTAAAACTCATACTTGTAAGTCTAGACAACCGTGTTTGACCTAGACTTTGGGGCTATGCGAACGCGAGTGTTGCAGTTTCTTTGCGCTTGCGCTGTGGATATTGACTATTGCGCTTTCTAATTTAATTCTTTAAAAAACATGTATCTCATTTGCTATTCTATTTTTTAATAATAATTTAGGATCTTTTCGACATATAAAATATGACAGTATCATGGCTTTTGTACGCCCAAGTTACTGTCGTGCCAATAACAGCTGGTATCCTGGGCTGGAGGCCGGATTGGAAGGTCGACTGACGATTCCAGCGTCTGTCTTAGACATTTACTTTTGATAGCTTACCGACCTTTGAAGTTCCATGACAATAATTAATGTTATTACTAATGATAGTATATAACATTAACCTGACTGATCGGATCGAACTCGATTCGTAAATCACACCGACAAGGCCGCGGGCGGGATTGGATCGAAACATTACTTATTGATCAAAGCGGTTTACAATGGAACGATCATTTCAACGCAATCAATGGCAGCACACAACTCAGCCATGCTCTTCGCTAGGCTAGTAGGGCGAGTAAGTGGCCTATACATATTATACGTGCATTTGAATATGGGCCAATCCTTTGTCATGGACACTTTCAAATCCATACTTCAGGTAGATCAGGAGTCACTTTTACGAACCAAGCTGTGCATTTCATTTCTCCAGTGCTCCTTCATTCTTACTCGTGCTTTGAACTACGTCGACAAACAGTAATTACGAAATGTTTTTTAATTAATCATTGGTATCGTGTTTGCAAATGGAAACGGCAATAATTCATTTACTATATCACTACATATAATATGTACATAATTTGTTTCAGCTAATATCGCAAATACTAATTGTCTATCTGTGGTATACTTGCAACATAATATTTGCACCTAGGTTGTGGTGTGCCGGGGCATAGCCTTTTATGTTAACAACAACTGGAATTATACGCAGTTAGCCTCTTTCCTTGCTTATTTTTGATTGGCTGTTTGTATTTTTATATTATATTCTACGTGTGTATCCTATCTTATTTTGGTACAATCACTGAATAACACATAGCAACGTTATAAACACAAAACCACACCATGTTTGACAGTTCAAATACCACAGGCGTAGAACCGGCGGCACATATTTAACTGATCTACGTTTCCCACGCTTAGTTGTTTGGGACGTTGTACGGCATAACACTTGTATCACTATCATTATATGCTACCTACCAGTCACATAGGAACAGGTCTGGTTTGCGATATGACTGTGCAATGAGTTATCAGATGACCTGTGACCAAAAATAGCTTCGATTACATTATACTAGCACATGCAGTCAGCGCCATTGTGTGTACCAACGAGCGGTTTGACGTGATATAATTATATACCGCATTTGTGACTCACGCTTGACGGTGTATATAATTGGTTTCTCATACACCGTTTCATCGTCTAGCCCAACACATTCGGACACTAGTTGGTCAAGACGATTAGAATATAATGTAAGATCCAGGAAAAGACGGACAAAGTGGGTCTGTTACAACCGATAATGTAATAATCGCCCGGTAATGTAATAACTACCCGATAATGTAATAAAATCAACCGATAATGTAATAACCACCCTATAATGTAATAACATCAACCGATAATGTAATAAACTTGCTAACCGATAATGTAATACTTTTCAACCGATAATGTAATAAACTCCTCTTGCCTGATAATGTAATAACTTTCGCCTGATAATGTAATAACGTACACATTTCTCGTAGGACTTAGTCGTTTTCGTGGATTTCATGTTGGTTTCTTGTACTTAGTCGATTTCGTCGATTTCGTCGACTTCTTCTATTTCGCAATACCACAACCTTTGCTAGCGGAATCAATTTAGATTACATCCAATATGCTGGTTCCAATTCGGAAGTCATATTTATCCCAGCAGGTCAGGATTTTGAGTTATACATTCTCTTTCCATTTATTAATGACGGGTTGGTGTAATACAACTGTGGGCTTCATTGATAACGAAATTGTCGGCCCAAATCCTGGA
>OZ024865.1:37545425-37562925 GCA_964017155.1 Oasisia sp. SBJ-2009
AAAACATTGCACCCAAAGCGGATTCCCTCCAAATCAGTGAATACAACTCAACTACTACATGTTCTTCGCAAACAACCTGTCCACCGTCCTAGCTGTGTGCCCAGATCTGGTACTATACACATGTTACCCAGACATGGGCACTACACTTTGATTAGCAATAAGTGGCAACAGCACAATGTAATAACTGTGTTACGGCTTATTATAATTTGTTTAATTGTTATTACATTAAATGTTATATTACTTTGTAACTGCGTAGTACGACATGCATGTAAATAACCTAACTGAAGTGTGCACTAAAACGCGTAATAATTAAACAAACAGTTGCAATTGTTTTCTTCAAAAACAGTTGTCACTATGTTTTGACTCGAGTTCGTTGCTAACCATACTGCTAAACATTGTAAGTGATAGATAACACTACTATATCCTGGAAGTGTCCACTGGATTAGTGCTGATATATTTCCTTCCAATGCCCCAAAGTAATCATAATCAATGTGAAGATGCATACGTGACAGCGAGACAAGAGATTAACTAACGGCTGTCTAGATTAGGTGTAGCACGTCACACCATGACACGAGATTAGCTAACGGTTGCCCAGACTAGGTGATGTACGTGACAGCGTGACACGATATTAACTAACGGCTGTCTAGACTAGGTGATGTACGTGACAGCGAGACAACTGATTAACTAACGGCTGTCTAAATTAGGTGTTGCACGTCACAGCATGACACGAGATTAGCTAACGGTTGTCTGGACTAGGCGATGTACGTGACAGCGTGACACGATATTAACTAACGGCTGTCTAGACTAGGTGATGTACGTGACACCGAGACAAGAGATTAACTAATGGCTGTCTAAATTAGGTGTTGCACGTCACAGCATGACATAAGATTAGCTAACGGTTGTCTGGACTAGGCGATGTACGTGACAGCGTGACACGATATTAACTAACGGCTGTCTAGACTAGGTGATGTACGTGACAGGGAGACAAGAGATTAACTAACGGCTGTCTAGATTAGGTGTTGCACGTCACTGTATGACACGATATTAGCTAACGGTTGTCTAGACTAGGTGATGTACGTGACAGCGTGACACGATATTAACTAACGGCTGTCTAGACTAGGTGCTGCACGTGGCAGCGTGACACGAGATTAACTAACGGCTGTGTAGACTAGGTGCTGCACGTGACAACGTGACATGAAATTAACTAACGTCTGTCTAGATTTAGTGTTGCAAGTCACAGCATGACATGATATTATCTAACGGCTGTCTAGACTAGATACTGCACGTGACAGTGTGGTACGAGATTAACGAACTGATGTTTAGACTAGGTGCTACACGAGATAGCGTAACGTAGATTACTAACGTCTGCCTAGATTAGGTGCTGCACGCGCTCGTGAACATTTCGGTTTCCATTGCACTGACATGCGCAGTCACGACCTGGATCAATATTGTGGTATTTATATGAATTATGTCAGACATTCATCAACGAAGAAATTACTAGACTAGTCAGCGACAGCTTTCAGAAATAGTAATATTTTCACCAACGACGTGAGAATAGTTAATAAATCAACCGATTTTCAGATGCACCTGCAAATAGTTAACGTGATAAAATCAGCGGGCTTACATGATTACGACCTAAAGCCGTTATAATAACTGATATTATTATAATACATATATAAGTATTACAACGATCATAAACCAAGATTAAGCGGGGGCTCGGATTTAGGCGTCCGTTAATAAAGTCGACCAGATGACGATTTAAAACAACTGAATAGCACCAAATCAGACGAAATTTGGGCCGTCCGCCAATTAAAGACTTGTCGCTGCGCAGGGCACTTTCCCCAGACAGCATCGTTAATTAAGCCGTTCAGAATATGGGTTAACGAGGTTAAGGGGCGTCCTCCGCCAATCACGTATGGTCCCCATAAGTATACCCGAATGAGATGAATATTAAAATTGCCCACCAATCACAGCTCTGCCTGTATACATGGGATTTTCCCAGACCACCGGATCAACCTCTGATAAACTTCCTCTTACGCATACTAAGGAAAGCTGCAAAGTGTAACGAAATGCTGCATCAGTAATTATAGAGCGAACAGCAGTCATTGAATTATACTGACGCACAATATACGTTGCGACATGACATAAAGCCACCAGTCAGTACGATGCTAGGCAGACGCAATGTCCTGACCCGGAACACGTCATTAGGCTGTCTAGACTAGGTGCTCACGTGACAACGTGACACGAGATTGTTCGATCCCAGGGACTGGAGGCGGAGGATTAGACCGACCCCTTGTGGATAGGGAACAAGATGAGCAAAAGAGATGAACAAATGTTACCAAATGATCTAACCAAATTAGTCAGATTGTCAGAGAAAAGGCAAGCGTTAATAAATTCTGGGAAATGTATATGTCAACAATTGTGCAATTCCGTTCATCCTGCGTTGCCTTGTGTCTTTCGGAAGGGACAACATACGCCCTTGGTCACTTTTTTCTGCTTTCTATGCCAAGAAAGGTAAACGACCTATGCACGGAAAATAAAAAGAAACCCCTGTCGTGCATTCGCCCAGCTGCGGTCTCGTTTTGTAAACTGTTATTTGCATGTCCGAAAATATCCCAGTTTATAGAAGACGTATACAGTAGAACACTGTTGCTCTCTCCATAAGTCTTAGGCTTGCTAGACCACATCCACCCCGAGAATAATGACGCTTTTGGTTGCAGTCTGATTAAATCTGGTTAAAACGAACTCGTACCGGGGTTTATCAGATTTCGCGATAACTTATACAAACGGGTTATTATGAACCGAGTTTTCGATATAATCATTGTCATGTTTTCGGCGGGATATATAAAAGGCCTTTTGACTATTGAGTAAATCTTTACTACCACCCTGTGTGTATTATTAAAATTGCCCACCAATCACAGCTCTGCCTGTTTGCATGGGACTTTCCCCAGACCACCGGATCAACCTCAGATCAACTTCCTCTTACGCGTACTAAGGAAAGGTGCAAAGTGTATCGAAATGCTGCATCAGTAATTATAGAGCGAACAGCAGTCATTGAATTATATGAACGCACAATGGATGTTGCGACATGACATATTGACACCAGTCAGTACGATGCGAGGCAGACCCAATGTCCTGACCCGGAACACGACATTAGGCTGTCTAGACTAGGTGCTCACGTGACAGCGTGACACGGGACTGTTCGATCTCAGGTACTGGAGGAGGACGACGATTAATACGACCCCTTGTGGATAGGGAACAAGATGTGCAAAAGAGATGAACAAATGTTACCAAATGATCTAACCAAATTAGTCAAGTGGTCAGGGAATAAGGCAAGCGTTGTTACATTCTGGGAAATGTATATGTCAAAACTCGTGCAATTGCGTTCATCCTACGTTGCCTGTGTCTTTCGGAATGGACAACATACGCCTTTCGTCCCTTTTGTCTGCTGTCTATGTCAGGAAGGGTAAACGACCTAGGCAGGGAAAGTAAAAATAAAACATCTGGTGCACTCGCCCAGCTGGGGTCTCGTTCTGTAAACTGTTATTTGCATGTCCGAAAAAATCCCAGTTTATAGAAGACGTATACAGTAGAACACGGTTGCTCTCTCCATAAGTCTTAGGCTTCCTAGACCACATCCACCCCGAGAAGAATGACGCTTTTGATTGCAATCTGATTAAATCTGGTTAAAACAAATTCGTACCGGGGTTTATCAGATTTCGCGATAACTTATACGAACGGGTTATTATGAAGCGAGTTGTCGATATAATCATTGCCATGTTTTCGGCAGGATATATAAAAGGCCTTTTGACTATTGAGTACATCTTTACGACCACCCTGTATGTAATATTACAATTGCCCACCAATCACAGCTCTGCCTGTATGCATAGGACTTTCCCCAGACCACCGGATCAACCTCTGATCAACTTCCTCTTACACGTACTAAGGAAAGGTGCAAAGTGTATCGAAATGCTGCATCAGTAATTATAGAGCGAACAGCCGTCATTGAATTATACGAACAATGGATGTTGCGACATGACATATTGCCACCAGTCAGTACAATGCGAGGCAGACCCAATGTCCTGGCCTGGAACACGACATTAGGCTGTCTAGACTAGGTGCTCACGTGACAGCGTGACACGGGACTGTTCGATCTCAGGGACTGGAGGAGGACGATTAATACGACCCCTTGTGGATAGGGAACAATATGTGCAAAAGAGATGAACAAATGTTACCAAATGATCTAACCAAATTAGTCAAATGATCAGAGAAAAGGCGAGCGTTATTCAGTTCTGGGAAATGTATATGTCAAAAATCGTGCAATTCCGTTCACCCTATGTTGTCTGTGTCTTTCGGAAGGGACAAGTTAAGTCCTTGGTCCCTTTTCTGCAGTATATGCATGGAAGGGTAAACGAAAACGACCTGTGCAGGGAACTGAAAAAACACCTCTCGTGCAATCGCTCAACTAGGATTTCATTCTGTCAACTGCTATATGCATGTCCAAATATTTCCCAGTTTATAGAAGACGTTGACTGTGGACCGCTGTTGCTCTCTGAATAAGCCTTAGGCTTTCTAGTCCACAAGTCAAGTCCGTGAAGAATGACAGTTTTGAGAGCAATCTGGTCAAATCTGACTAAAACGAACTCGAACCGGAGGTCATCAGATTTCGCGATAACTTATACAACCGGGTGTGTATGAGGCGACCGAAACAGACAGGATTTATATAATGTCCATTGATTACAAAGTAAATATTAATTTTACGACCACCCTGTATGTGGTGAGGTTAATTACATTTGCCCTCACTGAATACCTCTGCGCTGTCAGATACGACATCGGAAGGAAATTGCTGGTGGAGATAGTTCAACGACGACGGTAGACGTTTTCTCTCTCTGGATTGGCTTTCCGTTGGAGCTCATAAAATGTCTTCACGCTTAGCCCAAATCGCAGCTCGCACTAACAAAGGCACTGTTTCTTTTTACGTTCCAGTGAAATATGATCTACAGTCATTCAACCAGACCGTTATATAATGGTAGACCAAGTAGATGTGTATACACTATTCAATGCTTATTAATACAATAATAAGATAATAACTGACAGGAACAAATGATATGATATTCGTGTTAATTCTAATAACGAAAATATGTATAACAAATATAATTGATAAATATATAATACGTTGTTGTGGGAATAGAGGCTAGATTGCGAGGTGTCCGACTGGGGTAATATGGCCACATTCACAGAAGAGAAAAAAAACACTACCCGAGACAAGCGTCAGAATTGCCAGTCCCTGGAAAGAGACAAAGAGGAAGATCAACGAAAAGATGGAAGGACAGTGTAAAGAAAGATATGACGTTGAAGGGGGTAAAGGACGAAGACGCGGAAAAGCCAAGGCCAACCTCTTGAGGGAACATGGTGGCAGAAGAAGGGCGGTTTATACGTAGATTGCCTGATGTTACGTGGAGCGGTTGTCGGAGTGACGAATTTTCGATCAAATAATTCAAACGTCCAATCCTGGTGCCGGTCACCGTATCGCAAATTTGGAAATTTCCTTCACCCTTCTATCTGGTGTGTAGGCCATGGAAAGTAAACGTCCCATGCAGGGAAACGGAAAGGAAATATGCCGTGGATTCATTGACATGGGGGCGGCTTCTGTAAACTTCCTTTAGCATAATAATGTTAGAAAATGTCCCAGTTAATAGAAGCAACAGCAGGTCAAAAAGTGTTGAACTCTCGATGTCCGTGAAGCAGGGCAGCTTTGACGGCAATGTGGTTATAGCGAGCTCGTAGTGGAATCGATAAGATTTTGCGATAACCTGAACAGCCGGGCTATTTTGAAGCAAGTTGTGGATAAAATCATTGAAATATGTTCGTTATGTTTTCCTACAGGCAACGGAACCGGAGAGGATCGAATAAAGGCCTATTGATTATTGACTAAATAGTTTGGACCACCCAGTATGCCGTGACGTTAAACATGTTTGCTCTCAAGTAATATGACTACGCTGTCGGACATGAAATCGGATGGGCAATGGTGTTGGAGATACATCGAGGACGACGGCATACGATTATTCCACTTGATTTGGATCTCCATTGGGGTTTACAATGCATTGTCATGTCCCCCAAAACATTTTTGAATTAAACAAACGTTTTGATTGACTTAAGTTGACTCAGTATATGCATGTATGAAGGGTTTATATATATACATATATATATATATATATATATATATATATATATATATATATATATATATATATATATATATATATATATATATATATATATGTGTGTGTGTGTGTGTGTGTGTGTGTGTGTGTGTGTGTGTGCGTGTACATGTGTACATGTATACATATATACATATATACGATTTAACTATACACGTATACAGTAGTCCCCCTCCTATACGACCAAGACTTCAGCAAACTCAAACTGGCCATATAAGGCAGGTGGCCTCTGGAGAGGAGGAACCATTGATAAATGGCCCTGTTTCGTGAGAAACTTGCCGCTCTCTTACAAGTGTTCTTTGTAATTCGATACATCCGACGTTGCAATAATACATGTATGTAGTTGACAGTGACTGAATGAACAGTGTAATTCGGCAGGTTAAAAAGATGATCAGTTGGTCGTCGTCGGTAGACTTGTCAGGGACTGATATGACGTGTCTTACGCTATCTGATACAACTGTAGACCCGTTAGGGACATATATGACGTGTCTGCCGCTATTTACTACAACGATACAATCGGTACGATTAGTGATAACGTGACATCCGGTCACGGGTCATAACATCGCTAGCAGGTTACATAAACATCTATAAAAAATACGCATACAAGCGTCTACTGCAGTCAAACAAAGAAAGCAGTCATAAGCGCGGAAAAGTAGTCAAAAGGGCAGCTGTAAATGCCCCTAAAAAGGTTCTGTCACACACACACACACACACACACACACACACACACACACACACACACACACACACACAGACACACACACACACACACACACACACACACACACACACACACACACACACACACACACACACACATATATGTATAGTATATCTTAGCATGAGCGTATGTTTTGTTGGCCAATAGCAAGGGAAGTACAGTTATGTATGAACAGTAAGCAGTTTTCGCCAGTGTCAATGTATGCAATTAGTGATTTTGATAAGCACTAATAATTGTGAACGTAGTCAGAATAAAACCATCAACAGCATGTTAACCCCTCCCGTCTTCCATGTCATGGTCTGATCTGTTAATTTCGTTCCAGCGCCTGTAGAAACAGTCTGGTTTTGTTCAGCTACACATGTTGAGCTACGTGAATAACTTGTATGCTAATGTGAGATGTTAGTGTTAGCATTATCCAATAAATTATCGCACCAGTAGTTTCATTTCAATGGGCGACAAGGCACAGTATTAGCTTTGCATAGCCAAGAAGGCGGATTAACTTGAAAACCGGACACCAACTATCGGAAGAACCGAATGCAGATACATCATCCAAACACAACTGTGTGGTTATATCTTCGACCAATCAACGCAGCTAAAACCTGGTCGTGGGGTTTTCCCACATCAGGAAGTGACCTCTGCAAACATACATATGTGTATCTGTATATTTACTATAAAGAAAAATATGGAAAGCTGTCTAGCTTTCCATATCAAACTATGAACAGTCTCCTTTAATTGCTAGTAGGTAGCAGTCTTAGGCGAGATATCTGATATCTGCGGCAGGTCAAAGCGTAGGTGAGGTATAGCGGTGCCAGGTCATCTGCACTGTAATCTTGTTCGCTACTTGTTGTGTGCATAACTGGTATCCAAAAGAATGTGTTGCTTTGCAAGTCCACAAGCTCCGTTTTACGAAGGTGTCGTTGCCACGACCATGTCTTTATATTGTGAGAAGAAGAAATGGAATAAACGGTGTTTTTTATAACTTTATTTTGCTTTGTGTTACTGATCGATATACGGTACACACATATAATGTAATATATGAAAATCAAAACAGACAATCAACAATAAGCAAGGAAAGAAGCTAAGGCGTATAATCCCTGTTGTCGTTTATAAAACAAAAATTTATGCCACAGTATATCTTGGTGCAAATATTATGTTGCAAGCATACCACAGTTACACAGGTAGTAATTGTGATACCAGCTGAAGCTAATTACGTTTTTTACATGTATTTTCGCACGGCCTCGCTGGTGACGACAACAAAGTAGGTCTAAGTCGCGCACAGCCCAGAGCGACAGTTGTCCTGTAAACACGTGTATCAGATAGTCAGCATTGATACACTAATGTGAGACTGATACGGCGACTTTCCCAACAATTATTGTCCGTCAACGATCGCAGCAGGCGAATGGGACACGTTCCGCCGTTGTGAGTGATGATAAACTTCTTCTTACATGACTAAAAGAAATGTATGAACACAACTACAGAAAGACGTAGCGCTCGGCGTCACCAGTCATTGATATCCGCCACCAAGGCCTCTTTGCGGCTGGATCAAACACCTGGGGGAGTTTATTAGATAATTTATTATTACAATTATATTGTACTATTTTTGTCCTATAGTTTTATTGTTATTATTAATTATTTACTAAATGCTATTTATGAATAAACGTCTCTGGTAAACTCCAGATCAACCCCTTGAGGGAACATGGCATCAGAACAAGGGCGGATTATACGTAGATAATCTGGTGTTATGTGGCGCGGTCGTCGGACTGCCGAATTGTCGAACAATATAAACCAAGCTTCCAATATTAGAACCGCTCACCGTGTCAATTATTAGGAAACTTCGTTCACCCTACGTTGTCTGTGCATGTCTGAAGAGCAAGTCGATGTTCCGTTCTGTCTGGTATGTAGGCCAGTGAACGTAAACGATCAATGCAGGGGAATTGAATATGCACATATCATGCTTTCACTGACATGAGACCTGCTTATGAACACTCCAAGTAGCATTCCAATTCGAACATGTCCCAGTGAAGTGGAGAAGTATAAGGTCGAAACTTGTTGAACTCGCGATAAGTCGTAGGCATCCTAGATCAGCTTTACGATCTGGATATTGGTCAACTTCGTACCACTACGGGTTTTCGTAAATGGCATCCTCGTCATCGACTTTTTTGTTGGCGCACACCTGATTATTGACCTGTAGACTTGTGTAGTGCGGTGTTTCAGAGTCGCTTTCTTTGTTCACTTCACCATTGGTACCTTTTGTGGTGGTTTCACCATGAGTCTCCCTGTGGATCAATTCGACAAGATGTTACGTTGATTTCTAGGAATGGTGATGCTATTTAAATTTATCACAACCGAGTACATAAGCATGAACAGCTATTCAGAATGAATTAAATATAAACACATGTGTCTTGCTGTGCATATTATGCATACATACATACATGCGTACTATTGCTCATTACCCCATCTTGGGATTTAGGGCAGCGATGTGTGTGTGTGTGTGTGTGTGTGTGTGTGTGTGTGTGTGTGTGCGTGTGTGCGTGCATGTGTGAGTGGGTGTGGATCATAATGTAATCATCATTACACGGCCACTACTAAGGCGTACATAACATATCCATAATTATCGGTAACGAATTGGAGTTTCTTTCAGAACGGCATTATGGCAACTATTGCTGCGTTCACGCAAAACATAATCGGTTAATGACTGGTTTAACTATACTTTAGGTGTAAGAAAATAACTTAACAATAGTAGAAAAGACAGTTGTAATAAACAAGTTTAAAGTACAACATATAACTGTATATTTTCGACGAATCGTGCAGTTTTTTGATAAAAGCACGAAACTTGATATGTTGTTGGAACTCACAGATACAAAAATGCGGCGCATCTCATCTTGAACCGTATTGTTAAAAATAACAACGAATATTAGTTTCCCAGTTTCCATATATATCAAAACCTCTTTCATACACAGTCATGATCTTCAGCTCAAAGTCTACGCTTTCGGGGGATTTGTCAAAAATCGGTTTAAAGTTACGTCTATCATAGTTTTTTCTGTGTGAAAACAATTTGATTTCTTAAAAAAACGAAACCATCTGCCAGTGACAGTTGAATCATCGCCACAGCAGCAACGATAACCTGACAGTTATCAAGCAGCAAGATTGGAATTGGAGCGACTATAACACGCATTATATAACATTTGTATTAAATCACGTTAAATGCGAGGACATCGCTTGGGTGTATTATACTGAAATTTAAGAAATTCAAAGGCGAGTGTCGACACATTGCCTGTTGTCACTACTGTATGCAATGAACAGATACGCTATTAAGAATTGTTTATGACATAATTGACCTTTTCCTTGATTTCATGATCAGACAGCATATCACGGCGACAGTCACACCGGTTATGACAGCGACTCCTGCTGCGGAGCCGCCCGCAATTGCTGCCACTGGAAGACTCGCCTCGGTGTCTTCCTTTAACTCAGCAGTGTGTGCGGCGGTGTACTAAATGAACAGGAGACAGCAAAGAATACATTAAGGTTATTAAAATAAAGACACCATTGGAAATAAATGCACGAAACTTTATAGGCAAAGCGTACTTAAATTAACATGCATTTTATTCTAGTATAATTCGTCACTTAGATAACTAACTGCAACAACCAACCAACATACACTTATTAGTACAACGGAATTATGTTTGCAAAATGTTATAGAACCATGCAACGAGCAATACATTGTTGTCAGTACCGATTCAGCGACATGTTGAAAGGGGGACAATTCCGTTCATCCCAGTTTGCCTGCCCCTTCCAACAAGGACTGTCCTAAGTGGACATTTAGGTTAACAACTGCAGTTGCTAACCTAAAGGCCAATGTTCCCACTCCATGCGGCTCTGGCCAACCAATAGTACGTGCTGAGAGATTCTCAGGTAAGACGATTCATCGTAAATGGTAAGGGTTCTTAGGTGGTATTCGCCAAACAGCCCAAATTTGGGCTAACGCAGGAGTTGTCTTTTCTAGAATTAGTGAGTCCAATACAGGTTACACATTTACCCTCTTTGTTGGATCTTTTACTTTCCCTGGCATAGACACCAGATAGAAGGGACCACCGGCTTTTAGTGTATCTTCCGAAAAACACAGGCAAATGTGTGGGTGAACGAAACTGCCTAAGTTTCGAAACGGCGGAAGGTGGGCTTGAACCACCGTCCCATATATAGATTGACAGTCCGGCGCGCTACCGCGCGACCACCGCTCCCCTTGTGTGTGCATAATAGTGCGCTGTAACTTGAAGGCAGTACATGCAACAACATGACACTCATAACATACATAAACAGCGTCTAAAACGCCGTGGAAGAGGCATTAAAACAAAACAAAATCAATGCCCGTTAGTGATGGTAACTTCAGTGAAACGATCATAAACAAACCTTGCAATAGGCATCTTCAGGATAGTAATTATATACGACAGGGGCCACACCTTGGCAGAATGGGTCGGAAAGACGACGTATATAACGAATAGTGTCAAGCAGTGAAGGTAGCCACCTTCAATGCTCCAAATGGAACTAAGGTAAACAAGGTTGTCCCTTTAGCAATAGTGGTTTATAAATGCGTACTCTGATCCTAGCTAAAAGCTGCACAATTGAGGGTTCTGCCCCTCGCCCTATCCTCAACTACCTGATACCGCGATTGTTTGAACGACGCTGCACCCGGAATATTCTACGGCAACGCTTAATCTGATTACGTTGAAGAAATTTGCACCGACAATAGCAGTTGACGTCAACGGACATTTAAGAATGCTGTCCGTTAATGAGTCTTGAATCAACGCCAGGTTTTACCGCTCAAATCGTTCCGGGTTATTTCGACTGACTGAAACTTCCTTGTCTGTGGCCTATTGACTGGCGTGATCAGATGTCAGGCTTGAATCAATTGACGCCATCATAAGAACCAATTGACGCCGATAAGTCACAATTCTTGATGAAGGTTGCCGATGGCAGTCGAAACGTCAATGTGAGAACAATTATTTAGTTGTATCACCAGAAATGTGTTTTGCTTATTTAATCCTCTATTTCAAACCAATGTCATGTTATTTGTTTGATAAAATATGACGAAATAAATAAAAAAAATGCCCTGTGTTATTATGTCTTTGTGAGTCAGTACTTACGTTGTATGCGTGCACTATTGTCGCTGTCAGCATCGCGTTGTTGACTACAGTGACAACCAGATCGTAGTTAATGGATTTCTGGTCATGTAGACGGATGAGCTTGTCCATGTCTGACTTGATTCCAAAGTTCCGCAGATAGCATTCGTTATTCTTTGGAATGCAGTAGCATCGGGGGGCAGAACAATCGGAAGGTGTTTGCTGGAAAGATGAGTACAGCTACGAGTTTCTTATTGTCATTACATAAGTATATATCCACAGTAAATAATAATAATAATATTTTACCAGAATAGTCGTACTATGTGGATATTTAAAATGAATATTAAAATACAATAAAAGTAATGTGAATGTAAATTAAACGGAAATATACATCGACCTACAATTGTATAAAAACAACCACAATGACTATAATGGACAATCTAACCCAGTTGTCAATAACCACAACACATACCGCCTGAACAAATGTCAGGAAAATGGATTAACAAAGGGAGACAGGCAAAATAAAAAAACTCGATACTGAGCACACGAAATCTCTTAGTAACACCATGAAGGAAGGAAGGAAGGAAGGAAGGAAGGAAGGAAGGAAGGAAGGAAGGAAGGAAGGAAGTAGTGGACGAGATAACCAAAGCAATAACCCAAACACGTGTCTTAGTTCCCCTAAATATGTATTATTTATCGGGTGAACGTGTTTTCTCCTAAATATGGTACTCCAACAACAGTGATTGCGTGTAATGTGAGTTGGACGTACCTTTTGTACACGGGCGGTCATTTTGTCACCGTCGTAGACAATCCCTTGGTTCCATGACTTGCGAATGTACCAGTGAATTTCCTTTAAGCCCGATTGAAAGTCGTAGGCGTTGACTTCATACCTGACCATATACAGTTAATTATATAATTAACTAAACAAACCTGCAGTAATAACATATAGTGAAACATAATAATTACAATGTTATGTTGACAGTACCACTCTATGCATAATGAATAAGTTAAAATAAACTGCTGCGAAATTATATTTATGCTGGTATCCTTTGAGAAATAAAGCACAGTTTACAATGTGATTGTATTCTCTTGTCTTGCACCGATATCGAATACAGCGAAACATTACAGCTACATAAAGTATATATTTGCTAAGAGCAGTTATATTATAAGGAAATAACTACTGCATAACATATTTAACGTGACTCATATTTCAATTGTTGACTCACGTTGGGTGGACAGGCTCTGCGGAAGACGTTGTGCGAAGTTGGACGTCCTGGATGACAGGAGGAGACGAGTCGACGTGCACCAACACAGAGTCGGTCTTCGTGTTGCCCATCACGTCCGTCGCCCTCACCCACACACGCACCGAGTCACCGTCCTCTCTCGGGATGTCCACAGACAATGTCTCTCTCTGAAACACAACATAGAGTAGTCGCGTCCGTCGCCCTCACCCACACACGCACCGAGTCACTGTCCGCTTTCGGGATGTCCACAGTCACTGTCTCTCTCTGAAATGGCACAGTCTCACATAGGATGTTAATAAATACGACTTCATGAGAAAATGCTGGCATTTAACCGGAATAAACTAACCAGTTATTCTTATGATTTATAAAGTTAGTAATCATGATGTTACCAGTGAAAGCTTAAGTGCATGCATGGTGTTGATTAATGTACATTATAATGTTACATTTTGCACCAACCGAACGCACAACGAAAAGAAACTCACCTGGAAGTTATCGACATTGCTCCAACTGCCAGGGCTGTTGAGAGAACGTCCGCCGTCATGGTCCACTGCACGCGACACTTCGTACTTCACAACGCCGTTCACATTGGGGATGGCCTGCGAGAAGAATGACTCATAGTTTTTCATGTTGTTGACAAGACAAACGACGATTCCGTCTATTCTGACGGTAAAAAGTAAATATATAAATATCCGTCAATGCTGACTTTTGGTTCCCGACATTTAACCAGATCATGTTTTGGTATCGTATATTGCGTTCTTTCTAATCAATATCAACGATGTATTTCAAACAAATTCACATTATACTAAAACGCAATTTCCTTATCTTCGCGCAAACATGGGGTTTCATATATCCGCCCATGCGTGAGAGTGATGGAAATATAATGTTATGTCAGATCATATGTTAATGTCAACAAATGGCGACATCGTGAGTGACCCACCTCCCTAGAGACGGTGTCCGGCGGTTGTCCGGTCAGCTCCTCGTAGCCGGGGTCTATTGGTGGAGAGTTGGGCGCTCTCTCGCTAAGAAAGTTATGAGTGTTGTGGAACACGTTAGCGAAATGGCCTCGCCAAGTAACTGCAACCTGTTGAAACGCATGACTATTATTTTTACACAGTGCGATATACAATGTTCAAATGGCTAAAATTGCTATATATTTGTGGCTGGCCGATTTTTTCACACAAATGCCGATAAAACGTTTATGAAAATATATGTTATTTAAGGCAGCAATAATTGAGTGAAAAAATAAAAAGGCATAGTCAGGTAACAATGTCTATACACATGTGAACACTTAAAGGGATACTCCAGTCAGTGAGAGATTCACAGCACTTACTTACATCTTTATAGTATATTGGATGTGCATAGTATTTGTACACAAAGATCGTTAATAAAAAATTAATTATAGTATAATTATATCAGAAACACTCCATGTTGGATTCATCTTGAGACTAATGCGCCAGTGACGTAAACCGCTGACGTCACTGGCGCATGCACTTCGGCATTTGATGTATCCAGTACGTCGCGGATTGCTTACGTCACAATCACAATTATTAACGAAGATTCCGCCAATCCTTGCCATTTTCAACAATGCGCCAGTGACGTATACGATATGGGTTACGTCATTGGCGCATAAGTCTCAAGATGGCAGCGCCCTGAATTTAAGATAGCATGCGTGTGATACCATTACACTATAGCTAATTGTTTATTAACGATTTGTGTGCACAATTACTAGGCAAAACCAATATGGTATACATATGTAAGTTAATACTGTGAACTTCTGAGTGACTGGAGTATCCCTTTAACGAAAGTGTCAAATTTGATGACGCTGTAACTCGATTAGTCTATTGCATAGGCTAACCTAAGCCAAACAAAGTTACTGGCCTGGTCTCCTGTGTTGTTTGAACTCTGCAGTGAAGTCAGCCAGGTGTACGACGTGTTCTTGGCGGCTGAGTTAACAACGATAACTTTGTCTTTAGCAGTGTTGATGCTGACGACGATTACGTTGTCGAAGATGAGAAAGCGTCTGGCGGTCTGATGGTTGCCGGCGTTGTCTATTGCCGTAAGCAGTATGGCGTACACTCCTGGTAACAGATCGTGGGTTGGTTTCACGAAGCCGATGGGGATGTCTTTATCGCAAAGGTGATTGTTTTGGTGAATGAAACGATATGTTTCCATAACCAAGCAGTTTATGCAACAACGAGCCGCTATATAACTACAGGGTTTTAATCACGCTTTATGAAACCGGTCGTGGTAATATTACAACAACAAAACAACGTGCGAACAAACTAACATACGAATGACGGCTACATTTTATATATACACTACGCAAGTAAACGAATTAGCATCCTCGATAGGGTTGAAATGAATTAAGTACTTTTAAAAGGTGTTTCTCGTCCATTCGTAAAACCATATTATGCTGTATAAATACACATAGGCTGTGCACATGTTGCACCGTATCTTCGTGTTGAAATGTAATTGTTTCTGATAGAAACATGTTGGATACATCATAGCAAGAAGTTTTTAAAATTAATTATCTGTTGTCCAACGCCAATCTCCCACCCAGCCGGATCCGTGGGACATTTCTTTAGCAGCAAAACCATTTGTATATTGAATTGTTGAATTCTACAGTCGTTTTTCTTTCGGTAAGACACACTTGGGCATGTTTGAATGAATATAGATTGTAGTGTATTATGCCTCACTTAACCACACAGACGAAACACAAACCTCGACTTAAGTTAACTATATTGAACACATAGTTACCAGGATCGACTATTGTGGTATTGTACACTTGAATGGTAGCATTCAGCGTTTCACGGACAAGTGCCGTTTCCCCGTTGTGCGTGAGTTTGTATCCAAACACTTTCATTTTGTAGACAGCCAGTTCGTACAGTTCAATTCCAGCCAGTGAATCGCTCCAACCAGCCCAGCGCAGCGAGAGATCACCCTGGAAAAGAGTGGAACATAAATGATACGATATTCCAATTATTAACAACATTTTATTAAATAAACCCACAACGAATTGCATAGCCTTATGTTCGGTGTTCTGTCACATTACACGTACGCACGGGCGGGCGGGCGGGCGGGCGGGCGGGCGGGCGGGCGGGCGGGCGGGCGGGCGGGCGGGCGGGCGGGCGGGCGGGCGGGCGGGCGGGCGGGCGGGCGGGCGGGCGGGCGGGCGGGCGGGCGGGCGGGCGGGCGGGCGGGCAGGCGGGTGAGCGGGCGGGCGAGCGGGCGGGCGGGGGGGGGGGGGCAGGCACATAGTCCAACAGAGAGAGAGAGACACACACACACGCTCGCACGCGCGCGCATGCATGCATGCATACGCACACACACACTCACATACAAGCACGCGCACGCGCACACGCACGAGCACGAGTACACAATTATGCTAGAATTTAAGCAAATACAGGTATGCGTATATGACAGGTTCCTCGAACTTACTGACTTGGTGACAGGTGGCCCTCTGTCCAACATGTTGTCCGTGCATGTTGACCCGACGGAACAGTGGAACGGTTTGACCAAATCAATGACCATCTCGGCTTTATGCGTGGTCGTTTGGCCAGAGTAGTATCTAGCCGGGTCAATGTTGTTGGTCTCAATGTTGTTGATCGTCACGTAGCCGCCATTCGATGTCGCTGCTTCGAAGTGAAGTCTGCAGACAAGCGGTGTTTCAGTCTCTGTGTAGATTGCTTACAGAAACATGGCGAAAGTTTGCATATCGTTAGCAAATTGAACTAATATAAAAGATCAAATGCCCGTACTTTATAATTGCAATTTATTTGAAACACATATGGGGGTCTTAGTTATGCTTGATTGTTAGTCGAAAGAAAATAATAGCAGCGAGCGTCTTGTGTCAGAGCAAGGACTGTCTCGTGTTCAAAGATCAGTAATGTCCATACCTGTCGGCGTGCTGAAGTGGTGGGTTCATTGTCGTAGTTTGCAGATTGCAGTCAAATACACCTGCTTCTGGGATAGAGTCAGAAATGTTGTCACAGTTGTGAGTGGCACCAATGGTTGTCGTCTTTCCAGTCGACAACTCTACAATGTGTATGTACCTTTTAGAATAACACGTGCCAACAACACACATGTAAAATGGGCGTGTGTTTTAGATGCTAATTTTAATAAAAACATTACTGGTTCAGCTGATAATGTAATTCAATTACTGGCCGCTTGATGGGAACTCTGTTCAAGGGTGTTGAC
>OZ024865.1:37572925-37575425 GCA_964017155.1 Oasisia sp. SBJ-2009
AAGGTGTTTGAATCACTAGTGCTAAAATGGGTCGATGTTTATGTTAAACCACAAATTGAGTATGGAGGAATGGCAGGGACTTGTACCACGTATGCTCTTGTTGAAATGCTCCACAAATGGTATGAAAGCACCGATGTATCGGGCAATTTTGTAAGAGTGCTTTTTCTTTATTATAACAAAGCATTTTATCTGATTAACCACGATATACTGTTAAACAAAATGACTGGAATGGAAGTACTTGCACATCTGTTTCTATGGATGCGTTACTTACTAGATCGCGAACTTAGAGTAAAAATCGGCGACTGTGTCAAAACCAGGGTATCCCAATGGGGGCGTTCCCCGGGTGACGTTAACAGTTCCAAAACACTTTTAGTCCTTATCAATGATTTGCAAACGCCTTTCCTATATATAAATGTGTTGACGACAGCTCTATATTTGCAATATGTAACGAAGACATGGTATCTGTTATCCAAGATTCTGCTGACCTTGTTGAGCAATGGTCTTGTAATAATGGCATGCGTATCAATACGACCTTGTCCAAAGAGATGGTTATAATGTTTTAGAAGAGACAGAATATGTGTAGATTCTCAGCCATATATGAATGGAAGTTATATTGAAAGAGTGTATCAAGCAAAGGTTGTCGGTGTAACTATGTCGTCTGACTTAAGTTGGAATGCACATGTAGATGAAATAATTGCATAGGCAAGAAAGAGAGTGTACATGATTTATCAATTGATATATGCTGGTATCAACCAAAACGATTTGATTATAATTTATGTATCTGTAATTAGACCTGTAGTCGAATAAACTTGCCCTGTGTGGCATACGAACTTACCTAAATATTTATCAAATAACACAAAAATTATTCAAGAAAGGTGTCTGAAAACTATATTTCCAGGTTATCAGTACGAAAATATCCTACATATGGTAAACCTGCGGATGTTGCATCGCAGACGCGATGAATTGTGTAGAGTATATTTCGCTAAATTGAAAAGTAGTGATAACAAACTGAATGCGTTAATACCAAATGGTCGAAGTGTGCCGCATACAAGTTACCTATCCCAAGGGCAAAACTAATCGCTACAAACATTCCTTAATTCCGTGGTATTTAGAGCGTTTCATTTTGTGGCGTACCACATCTACATGGTATCAAACACTGATAACAGCTATGACATGTGGCAACTCGGATTGATCAGAATATGTATAACAATGTATACAACACGCGCGGTAGAATCATTGCATACGATGAACACGTCTGAAACATTTATGAAAAGCGCTAACGTCTGCGTACAACACAACTGTCTGAAACCCGCGCGAGGCGACACATGACATCTACCATCGAAAAGCACGTCAAAATGTCAGCCAAGCTGAACAAACTTTGACCTTTATAACAATATGAATACTTGTTCAAATTAAATAGTCATGTAATTCATTTATTTCAATCAGCGATGCATTTTATTATTTCACATATACTTACATATATTACTTATGGGTACACATATTTATTATTTCGCCATTAAACACCACCACGAGTATTTACTTGATTACCAATGTGTATATGCGCGAGTCTATCTGAGGGTACATGTGTATGAGTGCGTGTGCATGCGTTTGTATCTAAACGTTGAATGTCTTACATGCGTTTGAAAGCAACTCCACTCAACTGATTTGGTTTCACACTATGCGATATGATGCAATTAACGCATCAAAACATCATAGAATATCAATACATGTGATACCGTGTTAATCTACTGTAAAAATGTCGTGCCGTGGTTATTGACAGGTGTGTAGTCCCCACAGTACAAAGGAGTTACGGTATTTATTTGTTCTGGTTACTGGTAATGGATACACATTTTTTTTAATATCATATTTGGTATGCCTTTTTCAGGCATAAAATGATTTAATCCATTTGTGTCGACTTTGATCTGATCAAACTATTTTTCACAAAGCCTAAAAGTATGTCTCTCTTACATTTAACGTGTCGTCATCCCGAGGTAATAAGATATACAAAAGTTCGAGTTTTCCGTCTGGTTTCTTGATTTATGTAAACAATGTTAACGTTGCGTAATGTTTGCCGGGATGAGAGATTTGAGTGAGTTTCGTTTGTAGAAAAAAAGGTTGTCAATGACCGGAAAGAAAGACGAGCTAGTAGCGATGGCGCTTCGGTGTGTCGTATATTTGCATTGCGAAATTCATTGACGCAGCGAAGATATATTCTGCACCTCTTCAGCAGTGTGGGCAACCAGTGCACTGTCATCTGCGAATAGCAGCTCTCTCATCAATATCCGTGTAGTCTTCGTTTTTGCTCTGAAGTGTGCGACTTTGAATAGGTCAGCGCTCTGTCTGGACTGTATGTAGACGCCATCCCCCAGGTCTCATAAAGCTTCGTCGAACATTGCTGATAGGAAGATGGAGAAGAGCCAGAAACAACTTCACTTGACGCCATTTGTAACACTGAACGATTCCGAGACTTCGCTTCCGACATGAACATTCGCCATCATTC
>OZ024865.1:37585425-37610425 GCA_964017155.1 Oasisia sp. SBJ-2009
TGTAGATGATTACGCGGGAGAAGTTGTATTTGTCGCCCAGGTCAACCATCCACCAGGCGTTTTTGTCCCTATCCGTGTCTGGGAGAGCGCAGTGACGAGCATCCATGTATGGGTTGGTGTTTCCGTCGACGGCCAGTCCGGCTGGGAATCTTCCACCCCATCCTAAAGGATCTATACTTTCAATTGCATTCTTCTTGTATGCAACATTTCCTATAAAAACAAAAGAGAATAATGTATTATTAGCGCGCTAATTGATGTAAGCGTTTATATTATTGAATACACGACACTGATATAACGTTGACTTTTGCTTATACCAATACATTCTATTTTACTTTGAGTTACACATTTGGTTGTTCTTCTTGTTCTTCTTTCTTTTATCATTAAATATTAAATAAATATGCCGAAAAAGCACAACGTTGCCAAGAACTATTGTAACTTGTAGCACCAGAGACAACAACTAGTTCAGTCTTACTCGCACTCTGTTAGCTCATTTCACTGCGCTAACATTAATGTTCAGCTTATTATTATTATTATTATTATAGTAGTAGTAGTAGTAGTAATAGTAGTAGTAGTAGTAGTAGTAGTAGTAGTAGTAGTAGTAGTGGTAGTGGTAGTGGTAGCGGTAGCGGTAGCGGTAGCGGTAGCGGTAGCGGCAGCGGCAGCGGCAGCGGCAGCGGCAGCGGCAGCGGCAGCGGCAGCGGCAGCGGCAGCGGCAGCGGCAGCGGCAGCGGCAGCGGCAGCGGCAGCGGCAGCGGCAGCGGCAGCGGCAGCGGCAGCGGCAGCGGCAGCGGCAGCGGCAGTAGCAGTAGCAGTAGTAGTAGTAATAGTGATAATAATAGAAGTAGAAGTATATCGATCCATGATTCCTAAATAGCATTTTAACCGACAGAGCAAACAACTCTGTTGTTCGTCTAATTTTGCATACTTCTAAAATAATTACATTGCCAAAATAGTGTAATAATTAATCTAGCGTGTTTTATCATCACCAGGACGTAGAACATATCTCACGACATAACCAGCAAAGAACAAATATAAAAGTCTTCAAGAGTACTGCTTGTCGCATATTTTTGTTTGAGATTTGCCCGAGGGATGTGTCTAATTACGTGTTTCCGCTACACTCACGAACCTTGCTGACACGCTATGCCGGTCCATTTCCAGTCATGTCCACTCGGTTGGTCGTCCTCACAGACTCCGCCGTTGATGCACTGACCAGTGGGTGTGTCGCAGCCGTTGGTGCAGCGACAGGGGAAGACACAAAACCCTTGACTCGCCGACGAGCTGGCGAACCGACAACGAGATCCTGGAACAATACGTAAGGAGAGAATTAGCGTTAGGATCTAAATTAATTGACCACAGTCATTCTACCAATATTAAGATAAAGATGTGAATTAATCCAATAAAACAGGTTCAGCCCAGGTCAGGATCTTTGACGCAGACGATATGGAGTGTTGGCACTGTGCAGCACGAACCATCGATTCCACCATTAGCGGTTTCAAGACTCACCACACGTTACTGAGAACGAGACAACGAAGACCGAGCGTACCTTTGAACCAATGTCCATGCCAGTGGATGTAACATAACCCACACAGGTGGTAAATGTGTAAGCTATCGAGGGGTGGTCTCTTTACCACTGTATATTGTCGTTGTCTCTGCCTTAGTTTCTGACTCTGTCTCTTTATCTGTGGTTGATGTGTGTCTGTAAATGTGTCTGTGTGTGCGTATGCGTATGCGTATGCGTATGCGTATGCGTATGCGTATGCGTATGCGTATGCGTATGCGTATGCGTATGCGTATGTGTGTATGTGCGTATGTGCCTCTGCTTGTGCCTCTGCCTGTGACAGTGCATGTTTCTCTGTCTTTGATTTTGTCAGTGGATGAGGTGTGTCTGTATGTGTGTAGGTGTTTGTGTATATGTATGTGTATGTTTATGTGTATGCGTCTACGTCTGTGTGCGTGGGTGTTCATGTTGAGAGTAGGTATCTGATTTTGTGTATGTGTCTCAGTGTGTATGTTTGTCTCTGTGCATGTGTGTGTATGTGTATATATTTGTGTATGTGTACCTTTGTGTGTATGCATGTATGTGTTTATGTATGTGTCTGCGTCTTTGTGTTTGTCAGTGGTTGAGGTGTGTATGTGTCTGTGTGGGGGTATGTATCGGTATATGTATATGTGTAAATCTTTGTGTGGCTGTGTGTATGTACGGGTCTGTATGTATGTGTGTGTGTGTGTGTGTGTGTGTGTGTTTGTGTGTGTGCGTGCGTGCGTGCGTTTGTGTGTGTGTGTGTATGTGTGTGTGTGTGTGAGTGTGTGTATGTGTGTGTGTGTGTGTGTGTGTGTGTGGTGTGCGTGTGTGGGTGTCTCTTTCTCTGTTCTGTTTATCCATGATTGTCTCCCCTGTCTCTCTCTCCCCCTCTCCCTTTCTCCCTCTCTCCCTCTCTCCCTCTCTCCCTCTCTCCTTCTCGGTGTCTCTATCTGTCTGCATGACTGTCTTGTCTGACTCCCTCTGTCTCTGTGTTTTCCTGTTTGTCTGTATCTCTCTCATATCTTTCTCTCTCTCTCTCTCTCTCTCTCTCTCTCTCACTCTCTCTCTCTCTCTCTCTCTCTCTCTCATATATATATATATATATATATATATATATATATATATATATATAAACATGTACATGTATGTTATGATCAATAGTTTATTAACACTGTGATATAAATGTTTGTTTTTATATCATTAATAGTGCCAATAATAAGGTAACTTCTTTTTATTTGCACACGGCACAAAGACATTGCATTGTGCTATTGAAGGTTATAATATTATATATTGTTGGAGTCAACATGTGGAATAGCATACCTGAATGTATCAACATTGTTGTGTGTCTAACTACAAGTACACACTGTAAATTGATATATATATATATATATATATATATATATATATATATATATATATATATATATATATATATATATATATATATATATATATACAACAATATTGTAATAGTGGTACTATATGGAGTAATACACTCCGAGTATGCTTAATAAAAAACACCTAAAACAGTGTTCGGCATTGCATTTGTTATATTGTGATGGGCAATGTTGGATATGTTAAGTACAATATTAAATGACTTTACATTTGTCACTATGGTTTAAAAGATTGGCATCTGTCGACTGCTTTATTGAGTATTACATATATTTTGTGTCTTGCTTAAGAAGAAGGTGTGTGTGTGTGTGTGTGTGTGTGTGTGTGTGTGTGTGTGTGTGTCTGTGTGTGTGTCTGTGTGTGTGTGTGTGGGGGACAGATTTGCTAGTTCAGAGAACACGTCGCAACGAATATAATATGTTCACACACACACATACACACGCACACGCACACAGACACACAGACACACAGACACACACACAGACACACACACACACGCACACACGCACACACACGCACACACGCACGCACACACACATCCTTCTTAAGCAAGACACAACATATATTTAATACTCAAGAAAGCAGTCGACAGATGCCAACCTTTTAAACCATAGTGACAAATGTAAAGTCATTTAATATTGTACACAACATTTTGTAAATTACTATGCAATAGAAAATGTGTCATTATATACAGTTGCTTTCGTTCGGTGGCTAGTGAATTGACGAGGTAGGCATCCTTTATGAAGGGCAGTAGCGTTCTAAAAGGCACATAAGCCTGTGATTCAACAGTAACAGTGAACGTGTTGTTGTTGTAATTGTTGTTGTTGTAAATCCACATAGTTGGGCTGCCTGCCAACTACACAGTTCGTCAGTTCTCTTTTTTTGATTTCACTCTTACTTATTACATTTGCTACTGCAAGGAAGGAAGATGATTTCAGAAATTGACGATTCACTACTATATGTGTAAATGTGTGTGTACGTGTGCGCGTGTGAGTGTCTTGTATGAGTGTGTCCGAATGCGTGTGCATGATGTGCGTATTAGATCACGCATATATGGGTGTGTGCGTATGTATTTTTTCCATACTTTTTTGTTTACTTTCTTACTTTTTACGTATAGACTTTGCGTTACTATTGTCTACTTTGCTGACAAATACAGTTTTACCAAGTTTGTAATGTTCAACGAATTCGGATATACGCGCGTCAATATGGCACTATGTCAACCCTCAATCCCTCGTTGTGTCTGGTGTTTGTCATGCGACATTCCGTGTTGGTGGTTAATATGTGTTATGTTGTCGTGCTTCGATATTTTCATATTGATCATTTGACATTACATTGCTCTTTCATATACTTTATACTACCATGCTATGCAGTTTGTTAGATAACTTCAAAATGTTACTAAAATGTATGGTTATTCCTTCATAACATACAGCATTAACTCCAAATAAATTCCATTTATTCAGTCAACTTTAAATCTGATGACAACTGGATTTGTTTATTGATCCTGAGATCGACCAACCCTTGCGCGTCTGAGCTTGGTTTATAAGGACTTAGGTGCAGTAGAAATTACCTTATTTGTAGCATTATTATTAAATAACCTCCATGAATTCCACATGTAGCTAAATAGGACATCAGTTTTCTCGAAACTTGTCGCATATTTCCTATTACCACTGCGACCGTGACCAGAAACAATAACGTCCAGTCAAATATAAACTAAGTGAACTATATTATAATACGACACTCCAAGATCGTATGGTTTAGTAATGCATCGGATCATACAGTGCAAATCACAGACACATAACAGGTTGCGGGTAAATATTTTATTACCTTTTTTATATGCATCAGTTAGATCCCTTTGAAACACATCTATCAAGGACAAACAACAGCAGCAGTAGATTAGTAGAAGAACAAAGCTAAACCACCACGTAACATACACAAAGCTCGTACGTCTAACCATTAACTATATAATTTGTGTCTGCATTGGTGAGCGCAACCATAATATAATATCACCATGTAAGAAAAGCATTGTTTGTTTTATTAGATAACTGAATCACCATTTAGATGATACGTATATATATATAACCGTTGCCCAACATGTACTTGTTTAACCACATCCAAAAAGCTGACAAAACTAAGTCAAAGCAAAGCATCTGGGAAATAAATTAACGAACTTCGTCTAGGAAAAAGCTTAACGGAAACATTTCTATTGAAACGCAACAATGTTGACGATAGGGTCATTTATCAATCTGTCAGGGATTACGACAGGTGGACATCGGGCGAACCTCGTGGAACTTGTCGCAGTTGTTCGATTGGTCGCAGCACAATTGTTTGGGCACCGCGTCGTTCACACGGTGTTGTTCCGCTAATCCTGGTCGGTACAGGAACAGACGACTGGCAATTGTGTCATTCCCCATGATGAGGCTCCCCATGTCGTCGTAGCAACAGTACTGCAACACGTAACACGAAGTCGTGTATGGAGTGGAGCTGTGGCGGCAAGTCAGAGGGGACAAATCCGGAACAATGAGACCACTTGGAATTTTCGATGGCCACGAAGACAGATAATTACGTTCGCTCGAGTATCTGCAGTGACTCTAAAAGACCGAGTGATCTAGCTGGAAACAGCGTGGTTCAGAACAAGGTTTAACAGGATTGCCACCTAACGAATCAACTATAGATGGAAGGTGGATAAGGAAGTCATTTCACTTATCGAAAGTCCAACCTATCCATCTAAGTGTATCACGCCCTACTGAGGTATATGTTATTAATGTTTTTTGGAATATCTAATATGCACTGCTTCTTTGCAAATGTACTTTCATGTCCTCTAGTATATCCCTCTTCCTTAACCGATAAGAAATTTCTGTCAATATTTTCATACCTATTAATATTTTGACAAATTTCTATTGGAACTCCTCTCAATCTCCTGGTCTCTAGTTTTGTTAAACTATATTATCTTAGACGCATTTCATAGCCAATATCCCTGAGTTCTGGTATTATCTTGGCTGTTCTCCTCTGTATTCTCTCTAACACACACACCCACACACACACACAAACACACACACACACACACACACACACATATATATATATATGTATATATATATATATGTATATATATATATATATATATATATATATATATATATATATATATACACATATATATATATGAGATATATATATATGATATATATATATATGATATATATATATATATATATACACACACACACACTAAGAATAAAATAGGTCCCATTACTGATCCCTGTGGTACTCTACTCAAAACATATTTCCAGTTTGAAGCCTCCCCATAAACTACTACTCGTTGTCTTCTATCAATAAGCCATTTTTCTATTAAGGTAATCATATAATTTCCTATGGTATGAGCCTTTAGCTTACGTAGTATCTTTAATGTTGCACTTTGTCGTCGAAGGCTAGTATATCTACTGGTGACACCTCGTCTACCCACTTTGTAACATCTTCCAAAAAACATGTTTGTTAACTCGCTTTTAGAAACCAATTGATCAAGTTGTTTAACAAGAAAATCATTAACTAATATTTCTAATAGTTTGAAACCACTACTCTCTGGCCTGTAGTTCTCTGAATTGTGTCCCGAACGTGTTATGATAACGGCATAATGTTTGCTTCTTTTGGAAATATTCCGTCCTCCGATGACGAATTGAACACTGTTGCAAGCGGTATGCTAATTTGGGTAGAATCTCATCTACTCCGGGATATGTATTATCCTCCATATACCCCTTATTTTCTTAGCTACTACTCATGGGGTT
The DNA here is from genome assembly GCA_964017155.1 of Oasisia sp. SBJ-2009. Taxonomy (NCBI): domain Eukaryota; kingdom Metazoa; phylum Annelida; class Polychaeta; order Sabellida; family Siboglinidae; genus Oasisia; species Oasisia sp. SBJ-2009. The sequence continues at coordinate 37,592,122 of OZ024865.1, forward strand.
ACAATTATTTGTCCTAAATAGTCTGATTATCTGCCCTCGAACTCAGTTTTCGGTACTGGTAACGAACTAATATCGTCCATGGAAAACACCGATCTTTGTTAAATATTTCTTCATGTCATTATATTTTATTTTGTGGAAATAGTTCCTGTGCCGTATGTGTTGGTAACTTTCGGCTATACTATTTTGTTCTAAATATAAAACGTTTGAATTTTACTCACAGTACTCTATACAGATGTCCACTATATAAACCCATGGGTAAAACCCTCCATAATGATACAGTCCCGTTTACTCTCTTCTTTTTGTAGCCTTTTGTACTTTCTCATTCTCGTCTATACGATAACCTACCCCAACAGTTATGATGAGTTTCCTGTCACTTCGTTACACCAAACAGCTTCTTCGTATTCTGCTTTATGTTTCTGATTTATATCATAATCCTGCGTGGATTATATATATATATATATATATATATATATATATATATATATATATATATATATATATATATATTATAAATATATAAATATATATATACATATATATATATATATATATATGTATATATACATATATATATATATATATATATATATATATATATATGTATATATATATATATCACTCCATCTCCACTTCGTCCTAATCTCTCTTTCCTAAACATTACAAATCCTGTCACTCCTATTCCTAATTCGGCATCTGACATATCGGTAGTGGCCCATCATTCAGTTATGCCTATTAAGTAAGGGCTACTATCTTCTATTATAATGTTTATTCATTTATTTTGTTTACTATGTTCCTTGCATTTAAACAAACACATTTATAACCCAATTCAGAAATGCTTCCAGACTGTTCTTTGCTGGTTTCTTTGTGCAGTTTTTGCCTATGCCTCCTTGTTTGGGCTTCTCCCTGATTTCTCCAGCGAATCTAGTTTACAGAGTTGAAACACGTTCCACTGTTCAGAAATCGAAGCAGGTTCTCTTCTAACATTGATGCCCCCTTTCCACTTAGATCGAAGGTATCTCTCATGTACATATCGTCTTTCCCAACACAATATCACCACAAATCGATGAATCCTAAATCGACTTCACATATCTACTCAACTAGAGCGTTGGTTGCCCTCCGCTTGCAGTTTGTATATGTTGCTTTCCTTCCACCCATTACTGGCAAGATTCCGGAGAGAATAATCTTTTAACTCTTATCTTACCCACCAACTATCTGAATTTCTGTATTATCCTAGTTGTTCCCTACAAGCCTGCTTTAATCGTCTCTATATGTACTAGTACAGGTCCTCCCTGGCCTTGACCCCAACACGTTATCTACCATTTCAGTCACATGTTCTATCAGGAAGACAAAAAACGACATTGTCTCCCTTGCGTAGTGTCTTTTGTGTATTTCGCAAAATACAGTCGCCCACATTTACCCTTTCTATTTCACTGCGCCACAGTAGCACTTCCGGTTTGTATCTATCTGGCTGTTGAATTCCCGTCACTGCTGACTTGTCTGTTTTTCATATCTTTCATGGCTCTTTTTCCTTTGACACCTTTCTTGCTGTAAGCATCCCTGTTATCGACTTCCCTTCTGTCACATATACTCTCTCTTCCTTCATTCCCTTCATCGTTCCCACTGTCAACTGTATTTCTCTCCTCTCCTGTCCCATCTTCCCTCCCTCCCCTGTCGCCTTCCTGTATGTCATGTTTTCTGTCGTTCCATCTCCAATTTCGTCCCTTGCCTTCCCTTAATTACTAATAAATACTGGTGTATAAATAACTTGTCGAAGGCTAGATTACCCTATTATCAACCACTCAGCTAATCTGCACAAAATTATGTTGACTAACAAAATTTAACTAAAACTGCTACTCAATATATGCCTAGTACTACTTTATGAATAAAAATGAATAATACTTATCAATCAATATTTCTCTTTGTTTTTCAATTTGCATACACCACCAATCTCACCTTAGTTGACTGCATGCTTTGCTGCCGGTCATAAAAGCATACGGAACGACATCCGCCCTTGGTCGCGAATCTATTCCAGTCGAACATATAGCGGCTTTCGGTCGACAGCATTGGTAGGCTGCACGGACAATCAATAGTAGATTCCACCTGTTTTGTGATGTTGGCCAGTTTTGTTATTTCCGCATTGTACCATTTCAAGCAACTTATGTGACCGGCAGACGTAGTGGAGAGTGGAAAGAAGAACATGCCTTTCTCGCCTGAAACAGAACATCAAGTAATAACCTTAGCGATGACAACAATTTAAGATTATATAGACATAATGATTGACTGGGCATAGTACGAAGAAACAAAAACGCTTACATACATAAAAGCGCATACAAATAAACAAAGTATTCACTTAAAATAAAAGTGAATTCACGCAAACAAACATATGCGCGCCCAAGGTTACACAACACATGTGCGCATGCAAACACGCATACACGTATACAACACACGCGTGCATCATAAGTATTAGCATTAACATAATTTGACACACATTCAATGTTTTCGACAGTTGGAACAGCACTCGGAGACACGTAAACGTTCAAAAAACAAACATTCGCGAAACCTATAGCGAAATGTAAGGTACCCGTATCATAAGAAATATTTGCTATAATTTTCTGTTTAAAATACTTGAAATAGATTATAAATAGATAGATTAATGCGTCACATCTGATTGCAGTTTTGCCTTTCCCACTTAATATATGCCTGTCGGAATGATCTTAAACCAATATATTCATATGGTTTCTTGATTTACAATTTATATTACAAATGTCGATACATTGTTAGAGATTTCATTAAAGGAAGTTACGTCGCTAGCGATGACATGTTTAGTACATATCAATTCCAAAACAGCAATTATTCACTCAAGTTAAATCATGCGAAAATATTCACAGGAGCAGCTTTTTAAGCTGTTGCTTTTTTGCTGTGGTAATACAAAATACATTCTTGTTTTTACAGTGTTACTTATAATGCATGTTTGTAACATATACATTGGAAATTAAATAATAATATTAGTAGTTTAATAGTTACACATAATACTAACTGCTTTATACACATTCATTTCGTAGATCATCAGTGATAATAGGTTTTTACAATGGGTTTTATAATCATATGATAAACTGGCAACCCGCAACGTTGATCAATCAATCCTTCTGATATTGATATTGTTAGATTACATTTACACACTCCTTAATATACATATACACAATTAACTAATTTAATATCTTGATAATAAATAAACAGCCGGATGACACTATGTCGTAAACTGTAACATAACACAGACCCATATACAAACGGACGGACTGACGGACAGGTGGAAGCTTGAGAAGTTGTAAACAGAAAAACTACAACCAACAGTAATTAATATATAACCTAACGTTTGACCATTTGTTAGAACTGGTTATTCTAGGCGGCAATAAATAGGTAATGATGTAGGCATGTTTCCTTTCAGTCAAACACACTTACCGGTGTTTCCTTCTAGGTCTGCGACGCGAAATGGGTTCGAGGTATTTGAAACCTCTATGGTTTTCGAATGGATCTTGCCGTTCTTTGTCATGATATACCCAAGGAAACTAGGCTGAACACTCACAGGATTGTCCGAGCCGGTTGGGTCGTAAAGGTAGACCACGTACGTTTTCTTCTTTTTCCTGTCACTCAGTAACACCAATTGAAAGGTGTTTGGCTGTCAACATCAAGCAATATGGATCAGATTATGTAGTTTTGGTAGTTCTGCGTGAGTGCGTGACCTATTGTTTCTCCTGCCCGGCAGTCTTATTTGTTGGTTTTTGCCTTTACATCTTCGCCGACGAATTGTTGGCCAGGGGTATTACGATTGATTATGTAATAGTCGTATGTTAATATAACAACTGCCAAATAATATAATAAAAACGCCGGATACACTCTTGTCTGATAATGCAAAAACCTGATCATCTGATAAGTTGTTCTTGCCTGATAATGTAATAACCTTCACCTGATAATGTAATAACGTACATATTTCATATAGTACATAGTCGTTTTCGTGGGTTTCATGTTTCATTCACAGTGCATTTGGTCTATTTTGTCTATTTCGCAATACTGCAATGTTTTGCTAGTGGGACATTGTTAGCTTATATCCAATATGCTGGTTCCAAAGCTGAAGTCAGATTTATCCCAGCAGGTCAGAGCTTGCTGTACCGCTAGCGGCTTATAAGACAGTGACTCCATCCCGAGTAATCACCTTCCTTGGAATAACTTTTGACGCAGAAAGCATGGTAGTTAGGTTATCAGACCATAAGTTAGGAAGGAGAGAATTATCGAGAGTGAGAGAGGGACGGAAGCAGAGAGGAAGGGAGCGACAGGGAGGGAGGGAAGGAGAGAGGGAGGGAGATAGAATGGCAAAGAACGCAAACAAATTTACGTCATTACGTCATAAAATACACATATTTGTTGCTTTTGGTATCTTACTGGCACTCATATTATAGGTCATCGGTCACACATATGTCACAAATCGACTCCATGTTTTACCTGCAGTGCATTAAAGATTTGGCAAGATCTCGTATGCCGCGCAGAAAATATTCCGGTCTCAAAATTCGAAAACAATTTAACTAAAAATAAATTTGATAACGAAATATGCTAACAAGTTGTATGGACACAAGTTAATTAATTAACTGTTTATGATATGACGCATTAATACAAAGATCAATGTGTTTCTTTTTTAATGTTTGTGAAAGGGATATATTAATACCTGTTTTTTCTAGTACCTGACATTTCACAGTAAGCATTTGGAAAACTCAGGTTAACATGATTTTGAGCAAATCTTTCAATAGGATATCGAATTTATGCTAGCAAATTGTCTGAATAGTTCCTTTCAGTGAAGTCCGTCTGTAATGGCATCCAAGTTTGGGCAATTTTGTAAGTGAACATTAATTATAGGAACGGTTGTATTGTGATTCCACGTATAACCAGAATACGTCCGTAGTTATGTCCCTTGTATAATACTGGTTACATTTGCATCGGTCCACTAATCAAACTACGACTTGTAGATGTATATTATGTGTGTGTATGTGTATGTGTATGTGTGCAAGGGTGTGCGTGCGTGCGTGCGTGCGTGCGTGTGTATATATTAAATTGTAAACTCAGCAATATAAAAATAACATACCTTGTTACGGGTGGAGTCTTTTTCCAATAGAGGAAAGTTGTTTACCCACGTGACCACCAGCACCCAGTCGGGAATAACATCCTGGTCACCTGAGTATTTTTTGATGTAGTCTTTAGTCAATTTCATTATGGCGTCCGTTCTCGTTTTCTCGGCAGGGCTAGAGGCAACAGTGTTGCTGTTGTATACATGATAGTACGTATTGCTGTTTTTTGTGCAGTCACTATTAGCCCAGAACGGGGCTAGCACGCCAAACCCATGTCTTCTGGCGTGTTTCTCCATTCGTTTTGACATTGCTTTCATTATGTCTACAGGGGGTTTCCTGCGAAGAAATCGTTGGGAAAACGACAAGTAGCCGTGTGTGAATATCTGTAAAGGAAGAAATAAGACAATGTTTGGACCAACAAGATTATATGTATTCAATGTGTATTTAAATGATAATGGCGCTAGCTACACATATAGCATTGCCAAATTTTAAGCGTTGACTGATTTTCACCGTATGACATTTTGTACTTGGATGCGTAATCAAGGATATAATAGTAATGTTAATTGTGTCACTTTCCCGATATTAACCAGACCATTATTGTATTACATGTAGGGCGCGCGAGTAATCATAAACTAACAGAGCGGTGGATTGGAGGAATGTAAGTTTCATTAATAATTATAGTTTTAAATATACATCATTATGATGATGGACAAGATTTAGGCGTTGATATTTCAGTAGAGTTCTATGAAGTGAAATGTTTAAAAATACAAACTCGATCTTATCTCGATATGCTCTATTTCTCTTAAATGTATTAAATACGTTTGTATCACCATATGTTAAACTGGCTGATTAATGTAAGCATAGGAGTGCGCCGTTGATTATGATTTAACAAGATTTAACAAGACTCAACTCTAGATGGCAGTTGGACAAATACGCCGTTTGACTTATCGAGAGTCCAACCTATCTATCTAAATATACCCCGCCCGTCTTAGGTATATGTCGAGTTTATTTTTAAATATATTAACACTACTAGCACCTACACAATCAGCTGATAATCTGTTCCATTCGTTTACTATTCTTTGTGAAAATGAAATTTTCTAATATCTAGTCTACACTGCTTTTTTGCTAATGTAACTCCATGTCCTCTAGTCCTTCTCTCTTCTTTGACCTTGAAAAAAATATTTCCGACAATATTTTGATACCCATTCAATATATCAAAAACCTCAATCTGATCTCCTCTCAATCTTATGGTTTCTAGTGTTGTTAGACCACATTCCTTTAGACGCATTTCATAACTAATATTCCTGAGTTTTGGTATCATTTGTGTTGCTCTCCTTTGTACTCTTTCTAGCATATCAATATATATATAAAGAAAGGCAGCATCGCAATGAGTCTTTATCAAGTTGTTGCCTCATAAAGAAAATAAATATTGTTGTGTGTCCTTACCACAAGTCTGTCTGTTACGAAGTCGAACAGCTTCACTCCAGGGCGAAATAACAGTGGTCGGGAAAGTCCGAGGCGGAACCTCTTGTTGCACTTGATTTCTTTGTCATTCGCAGCCTTTCCATGTGTAAGCATTCTTGGTGCACCTATTACCAACAGAGCGCTCACTTATCCAAAGCAATTGGGATTTTCGTGGCTCTTAGGATAATGATGCATGTCTATGATCAACATATGGTTAAATGATATCAGTATAAACACACGCATATATATATATATATACATATATATATATATATATATATATATATATATATATATTATAATGTATACATCAATATTTATATATATTTAGGTATATATTAAAATATATATGTATATATATATATATATATATATATATATATATATATATATATATATATATATATATATATATATACGAGTACATCGCAATGGTCCAGTGTAGAACTTCGCACGGTTGATTAACAGAACTTGGGTTCATATCCTGTGCTGCCGTATACAAATGTTGCGAACGTTTTTTCACTGTAAATTGTTCAAATTCACTCAACATATGACTGAGTGACTGACTATAGAATGTGTTGGATATTTGTGTACGAATAATCTTCACGCATGCACTGAAGCATGTCTGGATATTGCTCGTACAAGCAGAGATGATTTTCGACTAAAGAGGTCTGCCAGAGAGTATATTGTAAAGCACACTGAGCAATCCCGAGGACTGCTTGCTGCGTGATATAAGAACTTACATAAGTTAACAGAAGAATGGCGGAGTTCAGGATGTAGGTTTGACTAAACGAAAGCTTTAGGAAAAGGCAACTGAGAAGTCGTTTACAATTAACTGGTCACGTGGAGAGAATGGGGGGCAACCAAAGCAGTTGGTCGGTGTCTTCACTCTACGTTGCAGTTCACAGATTTGATAGTGACTAAATTCGCATGGTTTTACCAATATTTGGCTATCTACAAGCAATCGGGTCCTTAAATATCACACCATCACTCTGTAATCAACGGCAACCAGCACCATATAATCTATAGTGATGCATACTAATTTGTTCACATCATTATATTCCCCTAACATCGGATCTCATAAATATATCGTGGTATCATGTGGATAAAGCGTTTCAACAAGTGGTTTTTTTTGTACAGCATCGAAGAACACCAGTGTACGAGTTCACAGCGTCAGTACAACTGGCTCCATTCATAAAAGGACTGCTTATGCATTCGTTGATATGTGCGACAGAAAACATTGCCGTTTCAAACGATGTACAAACACCGTGCTTCTTTAAACATCATTATTATCATCATCTATGTCAACCACAGTATCAGTTAGCAATATTATGTTATTTTGACAAAAATGAAATACACGTGACACGGATATAATTCCGTATATAAAAACGTACATTTTCAGCAGCAATGACTATGCCTATTTGACATCCAAATTTGCAAGAGAGCGTTACGACGCCTAGATTTGAATGTGGCTAAATTCCCACGGGTTTACAAATATTTGGCTATTTACAAGCAATGGAGTCCTTCGTCAGGGTCGCATTTCTTAAGTATCACACCATCACTCTGTAATCGGGGGTAAGCAGCAGCACCATAACATACATATTCATACAGAATTATTTGTTCATATCATTATATTCCCCTTACAGCGGTTCTGATCATTGTATCGTGGTATCAGGTGGACAATGCGCTTCAAAAAGTTTTTTTTACAACATCGAAGAGCACAGTGAACTTGTTGTCGTCATTGTCAAAGACGAACCTGTCTCGCAGTTCAATCCCGTGTAACCATCGACACATCCACAAGTGTAACAGTTTGCAGTGTCGGAACACGTTGTACAAGTTGCTCCATTCATACAAGGACTGCTTATGCATTCGTCGATATCTGCGACAGAAAACATTGCCGTTTCAAAAGATTCACAAATACCATGCGTCTTTGAAAATCATGATCATCATCTATGTCAACAAGAGTATTACTTAACAGTATGTTATCTTGAAGAAAAAAGCAATACACATGGCATGGATATAAATCCCTATATAAAAACGTACCAGTGCCAGTTTTCAGAAGCAATAACTATGCATATTTGACATCACAATTTTGCAAGAGAAGGCTATGTAGTATAGACTTGACAGTGACTAATTTCGCCCGGTCTTACAAATATTTAGCTATCTACAAGCAATGGAGTCTTTCGTCAGGTTCGCATTTCTTAAGTATCACACCATTACTCTGTAATCGGGAGCAAGCAGCACCATAAAATCTAGTCATGCAGAATAATTTGTACACATCTCGATATTTCCCTAATATCGATTATGATAAAATTAATACAGCATGATATTAGGTGGACAATGCACTTCAAAAATTTGTTTTTGTACAGCATCGAAAAGCATAATGAACTATTTGTCGTTAGTGTTAAGGACGAACCTGTCTCGCAGTGCGTTCCCGTGTAGCCAGCGACACATTTACAAGTGTACGAGTTCACAGCGTCAGTACAACTTCCTCCACTCTTACAAGGATGGCCTATGCATTCGTTGATATCTGCGACAGACAACATTGCAGTTTCAAACCATGCACAGACACCAATGTGCTTCTTGAGATGTCATTATCATCATCTATGTCAACTATAGTATCAGTTAGCAATATGTAATTTTTTTTAAATATGAAATACACTGGACACGGATATAATTCCGTGTATAAAAATGTACCTCTGCCAATTTTCGGAAGCAGTGACTATGCATATTTGACATAAGAATTTTGCAAGAGAAGGCTACGTAGCCCCGATTTGACTGTGACTAAATTCGCATGGTTTTGCAAGCAGCACCATAAATCTAGTCATGCAGAATAATTTGTACACATCTCGATATTTCCCTAATATCAATTTTGATAAATATATCATGATATTAGGTGGACAAAGCGCTTCAAAAAGTTGTTTTTTGTACAACATCGAAAAGCACAGTGAATTATTTGTCGTCAGTGTTAAGGACGAACCTATCTCGCAGTGCGTTCCCGTGTAACCAGCGACACAGCGACAAGTGTACGTTCTATCAGCGTCAGTACAACTTGCTCCATTCATACAAGGACTGCTTATGCATTCGTCGATATCTGGAAACAAATTTCATAGTCTAAACCTGTGCTTTTCAAAAACAAGGTTTTGCGATAAAATGTAAATGCAACTTTTTGTATCAGGTCAGAACATGTTCCAGTCGATGCTAAAATAGCATGCACGTTATTGCTGGTGAAATATGTTATCACAGACACAAGAACTGGCTAGGTAACTTCGAATTTCAATGCTATATCAGATGGCGTTGCGACTGAGATTGTACAGCGACGAATTACAACAGTCTCTATACATATGCATGTATTAGTGCAGTTTACTTTATGTTCCTTCTTGAGGCCTTACAGTCGTTGTAACTTTAGCTCCTCTTGTGACTTCGGTTTATTGCTACATCTACAGTGTAAGTCAGCACATTTTCTAATTGACTATATATCATGTGTATCGATACATGTGTACTGGTGCGGGTTTTCGATTTGCTGCTACCTATGATGGCGATAGCTGTTGCGTCGCGAAGCGTCGTTCACAAGACATTTGTGGTCTTAAATTAAATAGCATAACTGTGTTTCTGTGCTGATACCATGAAAATAAGTGTTGACATTTCATGACCGAGCTAAACCATGCTTGCACGATGTATTTCCGTGTGTGTTAATACATGCACGCATGAAATATTGCCTGCACCACAAAAGTAAACTGCATGTCAGCCAACCTACCCTTTCTTCCTTCGGGAGATATGGTAGTTAGACTGACATCGGTCGCAACAACTGTCCATTAGTTTGTGTTAAACGTGCAGACTGTTAAGATAAACTTGTTGAAAGAAATAATTGAACTGTTCGTTCATATATATATATATATATATATATATATATATATATATATATATATATATATATATATATATATATATATATATATACATAATCTAAGTACTTGGTGAAAATGAATGTCTTACCTCGTTGACAGAAGAATGGTAGTCTCCCTCGACAGTTATTGTCGCCCCAAGTGGACGAACCCATTATACAGAGACATTCCATTGACCACCGATACGGTGTCCCACTGTGCCAGTTTGTGTAGATTATGTCGAGTCCTAAGTTAACCAAAATCAATTAAGCAAACCATATTTACTTGTATTATTAAATATTCGTAATTTTTCTTTATGTCAATATGTTTACACTAAACGTTCTGCTGTATTGTTATTGTATTATTTAAGTTTTAACAGCATTTTATACACTATATGCCTGACATAATGTGGAACTGCTGACTGAACATGCAAAGGTATTACAGTTAAATAAAATATAAATGGCCTAAGAATAACAGCGAAATCGATTGGAGGTGGGCCCGGATTGTTGAAACGTCCAAATGGTTTGATACGCGAACTTAAGATATATAATTACACCTTTACTGGCAAAAGCTAAGTCCTATAAACTAAGTTTTCATAATTAAGTTTTGTTTTAGACATCTACATATTGATAAAAATAACTTTTCGGAATGCTTGTGGTATGAACCTGTTCATTACCTAGTGTCGATAACCCAACGCAAACTGGTGTTATCGCTCAAAATAAATGGCAAAATACGTATCGGAAAGTGTTACAACGCTTGTTCGATTTGGAGTTTCGTTGGCAGTCTGCATGAGCGACTCAAAAACATTCCAGTAATTTATTTAAGGTGGTCCACGTAAGGTTTTGATCATAAAGATATGTATATAGGATTTTTGGAGGCAACCCATTGACAGCGTATCATGCCCGTTCAACGCACTTGGCCCTCTGGGTAAAACGTATTTTTAGTGCATTACATTAACCTGACATCGATATGGTTGCTGCCAGCCACAATGTCCACATACCATTTGGCCATCGCCAGCGCACGCCGGAACCGCCGACCCACCATTTATCTATACCAGGCAATGCCAGTGAGGGGGGTGATGTCATAATATAATCATAGAACTCCTGCGTGTCGACCTACCAACACGAATAACACATTAGAAACGTTACAATCGGCTTTAAGTGTAGATTTATATTTTAAACCAAACAATCTATTGGATAACGTTTGCGTCGCATGTGCATTTAAAAGTACTTAGCGAATTTGTTCAGTGCAAAAAGACAAATCAAATAGATGAACATGTGTCTAGACACCCGTTAACAATTCTAAGGTGCATTATATTTTTTCAAATTGTTTTATTTATCGGTAGAGTAGGAATTATTTGTCGTTTGTCGGTTTGAAACGGAACAATTTGGAAACTAGGGACATCTGTTTCCTCTCATATATTGGTACGCTTGTACATCGCAAAGTTGCCATCTATAGTTATTGAGTATTAATAATAACATGAATGATAACACACCTGACATAACCTGAATGATAACACATCTGACATATCTCTAATTTCTAGGCATCCTCTGCGTTATGCACATAATATAGATCACACTTTTCTTTCAGATTGCAGTGAACAAATTAAATGTCCAACGACGCTAAATATGCTTTTGGGGGAGGGGTCTCTTAGAATAAACAGTCCTTCTGTAACAAAAAGTATGCATGGACCACTGGCGAGTTTAAAAATATATATTATATGTACATAGTGATTCTCATGAAGAAATGGTTTGCTGGCAGATGTTGAGGCACCAAGGGCAGCCCCGCAAGCGTCTCTCGTCGTATGCAATTTTCATCAGGTGCATATTGCGAAGTACAGGGTGCGGAAACGTCGACGACTGATTAGATATTTAAACGGAACTGATTCAGATTAATAGCTGTGCAAATTCACACTATATTCTGGTGCTTAGCGTCTCCTAATTTTATTCCCAATCATAACAAAACGTATCGTTGATGTGTAAGTGAACTTCAAAATTATATTTGCATTTCATGAGCATGTTACAAATAAAACATAGCACACAAACAAGCACACTCACGAACCCAATCACCAATAAAACAGGGATAAATATATGCACTGATGTACCCATGGCAGCGTGCACACACCTCACAGAAAAATCTATCGATAAACGCACGCAAACTACACAAACTACATCTCGCCATTCTAAATTACGTCTTGAATTAGTAGTATAGTATTAACAACGGCGCGGTTGAAGCGAGGAGGGAGGGGAGGAAGGGATAAATGTCACATTGCGCCCCCGCCAGCTGTACTGGTGGCGCCCCTAGCGGACAGGTCACGAACTAGTACTGTCCAAATTCGTGCGTCTTCTTTTTTAATGCGGAAATGGGGTCAGGGTTGATGTAATGCCCCCTAGCGGGTAGGTGACGAACTACAAACTAGATCAAAGAACAAGTGGTGCCATTTGACGGAAATGTCGTGAACTAATACCCCAACATTCGTGCGTCTTATTTTTAAAAATAGGATAAAAGGGGGTTAGAGGTCATGTATTTCCCCCTGGTGGATATGTGGTGAACCACAAACAAGGTCAGAGAACACGTGGAGCCACCCGATGGACACGTATTCAGCTAATACCCAAGAAATACGTGTATCTGATTTTTAAGCTACTTAATAAGAGTGACCATACATGACAAAACGGGGATATGGGTGAACGCTAGTTATAACAGGAGAAAGAACAAGCAATACGGTTTGTACAGTTTTATCTAGTAACACAATAATTCATTTATAAAGTATCGTGTATAGGTCAACATGTTTGTTGTCTTAACCACGGATTTTAGTCGTAGCACGCATGTCCGAGGTTCTATTCACTGCATTGGCTTGGTACAATGTGCCTACCAAAGTGTGTTGTTAACAAGTATAAAATATCGTAAACACGATTATGGGTGCTGCCTCTCGCGAGTTTTCTCGGTGGACAACCTCAAGATGTCACGTTTCTCTCCCATGGAATTATGTGGTGTGTCAACCAATGGAGATAGTCGCTTGGCGGGTGAGTAGTACCACACCGCTTGTTTTTCTCGGGTGCGTCCTCGTCGCTGGCCCAGTCCTGTATATCATCGGTGTTCAAGATGACGTTACCCATAACTATGTCGTGTCATAGACGTAGAACGAATGATAACCTCGAAAAACGGTCGTCTTATATACGTTGACAGGCGGTCGTTTGAATGACGTGGGTGTGCCGAAAATGTCCAACCAATCACAAATGGGTGTGCCGAAAATTACCAACCAATCACACATAGAGAGCGCAGTGGCTCAGGGGTAGAGCTCCGGACTCTCGACTACGAGAAACCGGGTTCGAATCCTGTGCTGCGGTGTTAAAACCTTGGGCAAGTTTTTTCACTATACATTGCTCCAGTTCATTCAGCTGTATAAATGAGTACCTGGCTATAGACAGTGATGGTTATGTGTACTAGCAGCCTTCGCGCTTTAATTGTAGCATATGGCTGGATGCTTCCCAGAAAAGCCGAGATGGTGTCTGAGTGAGTGAACAGGCCTGTCAGGGAAGTAAAGTGTAAAGCGCTTTGAACGGTCCCGAAGACTGGATACTGCGCTATATAAGAACTTGCCTTTACCTTTTTTACATAAGTGTGCCGAAAATTACCAACCAATCACAACACGCAGACAGGAGGTTCGACGGTCAATATCTCCTATATCTTCAGCTGACGCGCTGACTTGCCGTAATGTAGTACCAGCCATTTGCAATCCTACAACGTCGTCCACTACCTGATTCTGACTGAGCCAGCGTCCCTCGATGAGAACAGACAGAACCCGACTGCCCTGGTCGGGGCAGCAAGTTTCAGTAGATAGACAAGCACCGTGTTGCACCGCACTGGACATGGAGGTCCAAGTATCTAAACAAACTAGATATTTAGGTATGTTAGTCGCATACGTGGAAAAGCAACCAAAGTTTTCTCGGTAGAGATACAAACTATAACATGGCGCAATTACATAATGGGGTGATCATTTTCCTGAAGACAGTCGTTGTCGCTTTATTGAATATAATATTATGTTTGTTGTTGACAACCTAACTACCAGGAGAGCGGGCACACTGCATAGGGCGCTGCGTTAAACCATGTTTGGTATAGTTTAAAAAAGACACAATAACTTATACACTTTTACCTTCCTCCGCACCAGTTGCATTAGCCCACTGTTATATAAGATAGATAGAAAACAATAACATTGCGCATGCGCTATGATGTGTAGGTGGCCTACATGAGGACCGTGAGAAAAGTGACCCAAGTGGCCTACGTGCAGATGGTGATGATTATAATTGGCCTAAACGTTGACCTTTTTTATTAAAAGTAAAAATAAGACACACGTATTTTTGGGGTAGCTGAAGACACATCCGTCAGATGGCTCCATTTGTTCTTTGACCTAGTGTGTGGTTTACCACATATCCACCACTACATGACCTCTAAAATCCTTTAACCCAATATGTTAATATGATGCACGATTTTGTTGGGTATTAGTTCACGACATATCCATCATATGGCACCACTTGTTCTATCGCTTATTTGTTTAGTTCGCCACCTATCCGTTAGGCGGCGCTACGTGACCGCTAACCCAATGTTGACAATGTTTTTTAATAAGACACTCGACCTTGGACAGTACTAGTTCGTGACCTGTCCGCTATGGGCACCACCAGTTCATCATATACTCGCTAGGGGGCGCCACGTTACGTTTGCCTTTTGACCTTGCCATGTGATCTTTGACTTTGACCTTTGACCTTCCTCTTTTCCTCCCCTCCCTCCGCGCTTCCACCGCGCCGCCCTTATACTATAATAATTGAGTTTACCGACCTGTAGCAGGCGACCTCCGTCGTTCAAACAGCGTTCACGTGCTTTATACCAGGCTATTGCTCGATTATTACTGCCGAAACATTTGAAGCACTTCCCTGCAGCGTCGGTACAGGTGTCGACGTTGTTAACTGTAAACCATTGAAATGATAGAGTCAGTAGATGCTAAATCCGCAAAATATATTTATATTAGTCTTTCCCACGAACTGCGTAGAATATGAATTATTGTTATGTATATCAATATAATGGATGTCAATATATGTATATATATATATATATATATATATATATATATATATATATATATATATATATATATATATATATATGTGTATATATATATATATATATATATATATATATGTGTGTATATATATATATATATATATATATATATATATATATATATATATATAGGCTAATCCACTCTGCATTTACCGTGAGGCATGTACATGACAGATTGTATACCTATCTCACGTCTCACAACATGCTGCATGACGGTCAATCGGGTTTCCGTGCTAAGCACTCATGCGAGACAGCACTGAACCACATGGTGCATACGTGGGCGTCGGCGATTGACAAAGGACTTGTTAGTGGTGTAGTGCTCAAGACTTGCGAAAAGCTTTTGATCTTGTGAACCACACATTTTGCTGGATAAATTGCCCATATATGGATGTTCACAACAATCAATGCGATGGTTCTCGGCATACCTGTCAGAGCGCAAACAGTTTGTCTTGTTCAAAGGCAAACCGTCGGAGCTATCTGAACTAATAAAGGGAGTCCCACAAGGCTCTATTTTGGGACCACTGTTCTTTATTGTCTTTACGAATGACATGCCCATGAGCACAAGGACAATAAGCAATGTGGACATGTATGCTGACGATTGCACCATCAGTGTCTGTGGGAAGAACGTACAGGAAATCGAACTAAAGCTAAACAACGAACTACAAGAAATATCAAATTGGTGTGACGAAAATAGAATGGTCGTCAACGTTGAAAAGAACATATGCATCAAAGGAGATAAACTCCAAGTGGTCGAAAATGAGAGGCTTCATGTTGATAATGTCCTAACCTGGAAGGCCCATATACAAAATATACACAACACAATTGCCGAAAAACTCTCACTTCTGTGCAGGATAAAGCAATATCTTCAATACAAAGCAAGGACAACGTTATACAACAGCTACATTCTACCCCACTTGGACTACTGCAGTACACTCTGGGGCAATGCTACAACATCAGATCGCATCTACAAACTCCAAAGACGTGCTGCCAGACTCTGGATACCGGGCTCCAAGTGATCCACTGTTGGAACAATTCAACTGGCTGCCACTACCGGAGCGCATCAAATACAGACAGTCGCAGTTGGTGTATAAAGCAGTGAAGGGGTTGGCACCAGACTATTTGTGTGCGTTGTTCACACCGACCTCAAACATCTCGACGACCAGAACCGGTCAAATGAAAGAGGGGACTTGTATGTCCCTAAAGCACGAACCAATGTTTTCAAGAACCCCATTGCTTTAAATGGCGCACATATATGGAATGAACTAGACCCAATAATAAGAAATTCGAAGTCTCCCTCCCTCCCTCCCTCCCTCCCTCCCTCCCTCCCTCCCTCCCTCCCTCCCTCCCTCCCTCCCTCCCTCCCTCCCTCCCTCCCTCCCTCCCTCCCTCCCTCCCTCCCTCCCTCCCTCCCTCCCTCCCTCCCTCCCTCCCTCCCTCCCTCCCTCCCTCCCTCCCTCCCTCCCTCCCTCCCTCCCTCCCTCCCTCCCTCCCTCCCTCCCTCCCTCCCTCCCTCCCTCCCTCCCTCCCTCCCTCCCTCCCTCCCTCCCTCCCTCCCTCCCTCCCTCCCTCCCTCCCTACGTTTTACAATCACGACCCTTAGGGAGATAAAAATGTATATTTTATAAGGTTATCGTGAATAAATGATAGTTATTATTATTATTTATTATTACCGCCGATACAAATATCCACCAATGCAGCGCGCCAATGAAGAATGGCCGCTGTTGTAAACGGCAGCTTATCGAACCCGGGTTATTCGATTAATTATCCCAGATATCGCCGCCCATTACCCCTAACCTGTGGTATCAATGTTTTTCGACAAGGTATAGATATTTGTGCAGTACAAGTTTGCTACGTGGACTAGTCGACGGTTATGTTGATCAATATATAAAGCCAAGGGAATGAACGTATTTATACTAACCGTATTCGCATAGGTATCCGACGGTATTATCAGTTGAAGAACAAGTTGCGTCAGTCAACATATATTGTCCTGCGTCTATACGTAACATCGAACACATATTCACTGTGTAGTGGTCGGCGGGATACTGGGGCTTCCAATCAGGGATATCGGCACCTGAACATTATAATAAACTTTACTATAATCGACCATTCGAAACACGCTATCAAATTATACAAACATTTGAGAGAAACATTATTTGAATAAAGCCCAATATGTCAGAGGCTCATGCACTTGCCATAAATAGTTCAGTCCTAGAGAGTTATTCACATTCCCTACTGATATAAAAAAAAACGTAATAACCGTAATTATTGATTTACTTGATACAACTTATTAATTTACTTACGTTGTATCTACTCATTGTGTAAACTCGTTCAGTTCTTTTTAATGTATATATACTACTCAAAATGTGCTAAGGATCATGCAATGTTTGTAATGGAACAATCTTGAGACGGCAGCCATCCAGAGACTCATTGGAAGCATGAGACGCTGTTACCAGGCTGTGATTAAATCACGTGGGTCACACAAAAGCTACTGACAGTTGTTGCTGGTAACTGAACTGTTTGGGACATTTTCATGACTTGGAGTAACATTCTGAAACCTCCATTTTTGGAGGTCTGGGGAAAACAGCCATATTTTTGGGTCTGCTTCTTGACGACAGAACGCATGTTACCTGTTGTTCACATTTGGTATATAGCAATGAAATTCAGGAAATAAATATGTCCTCGAATACGTGCCGTTTTTAATTGTTGTGTGATACACATGCCGTAAAA
>OZ024865.1:37615425-37640425 GCA_964017155.1 Oasisia sp. SBJ-2009
TATATATACGAAAACAATATATAACATCATAGAATTCTGTCCTGGATCGAATCTTGACCTTGTAAAACCCTCTTTATCACAATCAGTGTATTTATGCACCCTTTGACTGAGCAAGAAATACTCAATATTTCAATATTTATTTTGCGAATGAATGTTATGTGTGTATTGAATCAGTTGCTTCATATTATTATGTTGGTAGAAGATGCTATAATACTGTTTTGCTCGGTTATTAACACTTATATTGTCAGCAATTGATTGCGAATCGTACAGGTATACAGTTATGCATATTCTTGATTGATTATGCTATGTACACCCTATACATTACTTGATGTATTACACATGACATTCTGCTGAGAGACCTGTTAAACTACTTTGCATTCTATAAAATACCTTAATTAATATGATATTCCATCGCTCAAACACGCCGACCTTTCATTAGCTAGCTTTCTTCATGTTTGACTCTATTTTAAAACCTTCAACATTATCTTTACTTTCTATTATATTTATGACATTCTAACTGAAAACTTTAATTCAACCAATGCGTTAGTAGACCAAATAATATGGCAATAACGTAAAGTATACAATAACTACATTACTTTGTAATTTGTCGGTATTGTATAGACTTACTTACTTTATATTATATTTATTTATTAATCTTATATTCAGTTTTATAGAAGATCATAGCAACTCATCCCTTGACTTCACCCATGTAATTTCAACAGCAGCAGCACAAACATACCCCATGATTGTGTGTGTGCGTGCGTGTGTGTGTGTGTGCGTGCGTGTGTGTGTGTGTGTGTGTGTGTGTGTGTGTGTGTGTGTGTGTGTGTGTGTGTGTGCATGTATATGTGTATGCATGTATGTATGAACGTATGTATGTATGTATGTACGTAGGTATGTTTGTATGTATTTATGTATGTATGTATGTATATATATATGTATATATATATATATATATATATATATATATATATGTATATATATCCGGATGTACGGACGTACGGATGTACGGATGTACGGATTCACGTATTTACGTAAAAGATATGGAGTTAACCCTGATATGTATTTTAGATGCATATGGATGTATTTACCTTCGCCCCAGTGCCATCCTGTCTTCTTCAAAGAGCCTCCCAACCATGCGCATCCCACCCGTTTGTCCTTCATCATGTTTGCGAGGAACGAGTTTGTAGAGATGGAATCAACTATAGCCATGTGTGCTCCTACCTGTTCGCATGATTCCTTCGCAGTCTTGAAAGAAGCCCTGTCACTGAAATGTCAAATGATGTTACTAACATGTGTACCGTTTGTTTGGTAAGTCTCTTAAGATGATGTAACAATATAGTCCCTTTATTAATATTTGTAAACATATTCATATATATTTTACACACAGCAGAAATTCGTTTTGCATGGTATGCACATTAACACAATGGTTTCATTCTGATACTGGATATCTTACATTCATTACTACCCAAAAGGTATATTAGCATTGCGTATTAAACATCGGTAAAGGGTATATTTTACTGCGTGTGTATAAATGTATCACAGCAATTGTAAAGCTAACTCGTCAGAAATTCAAAATGTACGTATAACACGATTTGTTTCATAATCAAATGAACGACTTACGTATATAATTTGAAGCACTTGCCTTCATGGACATCGAATCCGATTGGGCAACTTATTTCTAAACAAAACAACAAAATTACCACAATACTCAATAATACTGTCTTAAAGTGTCCATGAATTTAATAGGTTTGCGCTGCAATTGACAATTTCTGTTGTCGTCAATAATATTTATTCAACCGATAATTCCGTCTCGGTAAACAGAAATATGCGTTGTTGCGCTACGTTTCTCAAGGTTCCTCAATTAAATTCGTCCATTGCCTCGTCCAATTTATATTGCCTCGCCGTTTGTAGATTAGGATAATGATCCAAAGAAAACATATTCTGAGTCGGTAGAATATCGGCGCTTCTCGCGTCACTGGAGTGTGTGAAGTGAGACATAGAGGCAAGAGAGGTGGGTTCCGAAGACCTGTGAAAGGTAAATAATTCAGACAGTCACACCCCAATATTCTACTTGCCAATATGAGGTCACTCCGAAAATAACGCACGAACTAAACTACTAGTTATTGTGCAAACTATTTAAAACAACACATATTTTTTATGTCATGAGCCAGATCCCGAAATGTGGGCAATGAGTACGTTTTTAGGGACGAATGATCATAATGATTTTTGGATATGCTTACATCCCCAGAAAAAAAATATGTGATAGCATAACAGGACTCATAGCTTTCTTTGAGGGATCACTCCTTTTCACACTAACCTCATTTTCACGACAACACATTTTCAGTGAAATTGTTAAAGGGATGGCCAGATCGGTCCCGTTATACACAACAATTTCACACATGCAATCATAAATATTATGATGTCAAAGGCAAAATCTGATTATTATTCAAATGTCATATCAACGCATTTGTGGAAATCCATCAACTATATGCTTCATCGGTACAAACCTAAGGTACATTGGAAACATTATGCAATTATTTTTCTTCAAAATACTTCACAGGTAAAATTGCTACCATTCGATCATCTTTTGTCAGTAAGGATTTTGGTTGTCATGTTACTGAAAAACCGTTTATTGGCAATGTAATGCAATGTTTTCACACCTACATCTAAGGAAATTCGTACTATAATTCCAAAGTGTCGAAAAACATATTGTGATTTTGAATTTGTTCCAAAATTTTAACTAAACTGTTTAATTGATCAATTGATTCATTCTATTACAACTATTGTTAATATGTCAATGAAGGATGGTGTTGTTCCTGGTGATTACAAGCAAGCTTTGATCAATCATCATATTAAAAACAAAATCTTGAAAAAATGAACTAAAGAACTATTGTCCTATTTATAATCTGAGTTTTGTTGTCGAATATATTGGAAAATGTTAGCAAATCGTCTCCATGACCATATTTCTTCGAAGCACATGTCAAAGATGATTTCAGTTAACTGAGCTAGACAGCTCTTCTCAAAATACATAATGATATAGTATGCAACATGGATAATGGGAAATTGGCCGCGCTTATCTTGCTGGGTCTTTCTACTGCGTGTGATACAGTTGACGGTGACATTCTTTTGCAACGCTTACATACATTTTGGGATTTCTGACACAGCCTTCTGTGGTTTAGTTGGTATTTGTCAATCCGATACCTAAGAAATAATATATCTTCTTCACGGTCGTGCCGCAAATATATTCCATTTGGCGTTCCACAAGGATCTGACCTTGGTCCAGTTCTTTTCAGTTTGTATAGTACATCACTTAATCGAGACATACTAAGCATTACATAAATCATCACTTACATGCTGATGACACGTCACTTTATATATCACTTTCACCAACGGATATACATACACCTATATGAACTGTAAATTTAGTGACATCTTATCGTGGATGGAATCAAGAAAATTGTAGCTTAACGCCGATAACACCGTTTATGAGACTTTGTAAACGGATTTATGGCTTTGTATTTGTATTCGTTTGTGCTCAAATTGTAATTCATTGCAGTGCTGCCGCCTAGCGAATGTGTAGTAAACCAATATCAACCCCAGCGAGTAGTCTTAGCACTAGTACAAGAATGTCAATATTTCACGTGACTTAAAAGACCCAATAAGCGCTAATGTTTACCAGACTCCGATTTCAACTGCTGTTTATGTGACGTATTGTATTTTGGGATCGAAAAATTCGTTTCATTTAAGTTTATTATATTTTGTTTGGTTTAATTTCTTCTGATCGGTTTGTTTACTTTCTCTAGCATACTTTGGAAGTTTTTATCTGGTAATCAGATACGTTTACACGGCTGAGATTTAGGTTTTTGTGTCTGCTGCAGTCACTTGCATCGACAGCTCGCTGTCAGTGTCACCGGAGGCTGAGGCCTTTTGCCTTGTTTACGACAACATTTGTTGCGTTTTTCTGTTTTAATTCATTTTCTTCACCAGTACACTTACGAGCGGTTGCTGGAAGAATAAGGTACGAATTTTTGTTCGATTATATTAAGATTTCGATTTTTGTTTGTAGTTTCCTTCGAATTATATTCACTTTCTGCCACAACGACGCCAGTCCAGTGCCTCAGGCTACGAGAGCGGTCCTAGTCGCCTCCGCATTTACCAGGAGGTCGACCAGAGTTCGACGTCTGTTTATGAGACAGACAGGGTTAGCACTGTCTCCCATCACGTGAGTTTGATGCATTAGCATACACTGCCAGAAAATATTACTTTATTCCGATGACTTCTACAGTGATATTGGGGCATAGTTTTGTTGCCCGTTTAGAATCAGCTTCTGGCAGTAGGATTGATATGCCTGCAGGTTTAGATTTGATCACCTGTAAGGTTAAATTCATCTCAAAACGGGGTGGTCATGTTAAGTCAATGCGTCCTTTGTTACACTACGTTAGTCAGGAGAAACCGCAGATTATCTTTCTTCACATAGGTGAGAATGATATTTCTGTCGACCTGCAAAATGGGGTGCATGTAGCTAGAGAAATTATTTCTCTAGCTCAAGAACTGGTTGCACAATCATTTTGCAAGCGTTTGTATGTGGGTGAACTCCTTTTTCGATTTAAAGGGAGATATATCCACTCACATCACCAGCAAATGTTATTCAATGATCAAGTGCATGCAGCAAATGCTGAGTTGAAACGCCATTTCTATGGCAATAACCAAATTACCTGGTGGTCTTGCAAAGGTGTAAAACTCAGTAAACAAGTTGTGATGCATGATGATGGTGTCCATCTCAATAATGGTGTGGGTATTTTTAAATACTATAAAGCAATTCGGGGGGCAGTTGTCCATGGCCTTAACCGTCTATGAGCATGCGATCAATTATGTTAACCATGCCTTAACATGCCACTAACATCACTTCGATATTCATCATATGTAGCTTTGATCTACTTATAATTATGTTAACATTTGCTATATGCCCATGTCTGAGTATACGTAGCTATTTTCTGTTTCTACTGATGTCTTTATATGCTACATGCACATATCATATGAAGCTACGCCTTCATATGTCCTGATATATTGATTATATGTAGCTACGCTCTACATATATCTACATCACTATTTGCTATATGCACACTCCATATGAAGCTACGCCTTCGTATGTATTACATTTTTCCTAAGTAGCTATAGTATGTCGATCATATGTTGCCATGTTCTACAGATATATTATTTTCAACCATTGAGATATTCACATAGCATATGAAGCTACGCCTTCACATGTTTTCCTTGTTTCCATACATATTGTCATTGTGTGCTATATGCAAGTATCATATGAAGCTACGCCTTCATATGTATTTGTGTATTATATTGATTATATGTAGCTACGTTCTACATATATTTATGTCACTATTTGCTCTCTTGCGGGATATGTATTCTTACATATCCTGGAAGCCCGATACCATAATGGCTTCAGAGCATTTAGCTTGACTATTGTCGTGGGTTTTCCCATGCGGTCTGGTACGATACATGATTGTTTGTGCTAACAAACTAAAAAATTAATTCATTATATAAATTAAATTTCTATATTTTGGAATTGTTTTTTCCTATTTTAGAATAGTGATAATTTAATTTGGATATTCCAGGCACTCCACATATTTGTCATCATGTTCTGCCATTTTCATGTTTCTCCACCCAGTTGCTATGGGGTATGCTCCTCTAACCATTCATTTATTTCATTTGTTCTCCACAGTATAGTAAACTGAGAGCAGGAAGCGCTGAAACGTTGTCACTGCCTATCAGTGGCCATGGCCTTGACATTTCATAACACGCTTTTAACTACAAGTGTTTGCTCTCTGTTATCTATTTTTCAGCATGCCCAAACGTAAGGCACCATTGACAAAAACGCGGGTGGTCACTCGGCGTCAGCGGATGGCAAGTAACGTGAGGCCTGATGACACTAGCGAGCTTGAGCGCATCATCACAGCTCGTGTCACAGACTCGCTCGCTGACGTCATCAAGCTGTCAGTACAGCAAGCCCTCAGTAACCACCTGCCATCTTACCAGCTACCAGTGGCCAGCACATCAGGGGTTGAAGGTCAGGAGCCTCGCCCCTGTTTGGTTGACACTGCGCTAGGAATAGTTGAGACTGAGGGTCAGGAGCCCCGGCCATCAGCTATTCTTCCTAACATTTCAACCTCTGTCACTTCATCAATTCCTTTAGATGCCCTCATACCTGACTCCATCAAACAAAAAATATGGGCAAATGAGTATGTCGATCTCGTGCAACTACTCAAACCATCTGACTGGGGGCAGTACAGCTTAGCCTTAACCACTGGGACTGGCGCACCAGCTCTCTGTCTTCAACCAAAACGAAAAACTAAAATAGTCAGCATAGACCAGTGGTGCTCGGCTTTTAATATCTTCATGACTATCTTCCTCACTAAATTCCCAACTCAAGCACAATCTATTCTACAATACTGCGAAACAGTGCGGCGCATCGAAAAAGCGGGCGGAGATTTCGTTTCATTTGATGAAAATGTCCGCATTCAGCGGCAAAATAACCCCACTGCATGGGACACTTTCAACGCCGAACAATATGTTGTGGCAATGACACATTCAAACAAGCCGCCACCAAAATTTGGGAACAGTTCCAGATGCCAGGATGCCAGTTTCTCTAGATTTATTAGATAAACTCTGTGCATCAGTTCAGCATGTTTGCACTTCACCGTGGACTCAAATACTTTTTCAATCCATGTATCTCTTGGCCTTCTTTGCTTTCATCAGAGTAGGAGAAATGACACTATCTCATGGAAGAATACAGAATGTTTTACAGTTCATTAACGTTCTTTTTGAACCAAGTGTTAAGGGAATGTACATTACATTTCAGCATTATAAACATTCCACAGGTCAACCTCACACCATTTTAATCCGAGAACGCCCAGGTGAACACTGTCCGGTGGGATGTCTCAGACACTACCTGGCATACATCACCTGGGCCACTATTCATTCTACCTTCTGGTCACCCTGTGTCTAGTGCCTTGTTCACATCTACTATGAACAAGTGTCTACATTTCATCGGCATAAATGCATCTCTGTACAAGGCACATAGTTTTAGAATCGGTGCAGCATCTCATGCAGCAAAAAATGGCATGTCTGATGCACAAATTAGACATATGGGTAGATGGAAATCTGATGCCTTTTTGTCATATATCCGACTGCTGTAATGTCTTATTTAGATTGGTGGCTGCCACCATCTGCTCTGCAGATGGTTTGTGGCCGGTGGCACCCACGTTTAGTTGCTTCTTTATGTTTATACCTACGTTTCACATGGTTTGGACTTAATCCAACCAGTAGTTCATTGTCTAGTCTTTAAGTTGCAACCGTGGGATAGTCACTAGGTATCATTTGTATTTTGTATTGTTAGTAATAAAGCAGTCAAGGCCAGTATTTCCATCATACACTTACTTGTTTCCTTCATGTTCTTAGTAATATAAATCCAATGCCATAAACAACTTATATAATTAGCTTTGGTACAAAATAACAATGAAACAAGACTGTAAACTACTTTCCAGATAACATAATTGGTAACGATACATCACCATCATAAACTGTTCGAAATGTACGTGTTGTCTTTGTATTCCTGGCTCTGCCAAATAGGCCCGTACAAATGTGGAGGTAAAAGCAGTTTTACATTTGATTTGTATTCTACGTTCCCCGTATTTCAACACTTCAAGAGATGCTTTTTGAAAACCCGTGGCATCTTTAAACATGGCGGATGTGAATGTCGGTCAAGGTCAAGAAGTAAAATATTTAAAATATCTACCCCAATATATGTATATATATTGAAAAAGTGTCCGTATAGCATCCCTCCAAATTTCTCGTTTTGAAGATATATAAACAATTCGATTTTACAGCCGCCATTTTATTAAATGGCAGTTGTGAAGGTCAAATTAGGTCAGATGTGAAATGTATGATAAATATGAAATCGCTATCCACTTATCTATACACTGATGCCAAAATAACGACTCTAGGTATCATACATTATCAGATATCGCAGCATTAGTTAATACGGCCGCCATCTTAAAAAATGGCGGATGTGAATGTCGGATAAGTCCAAATATACCATATTTGAAATTATAGTACCTGGATATGTATAAATTAAGCCTAATGTTAATGTTTTATGTGAAACTGTTCATGAAATATGGAAAAGCAAGTATTTTATTTTCGATCGCAGCCATTTTGAATATTGCAAAAAATGGTGGAAGCATCAAAATCTCAGGTTGCTTCTATCAAAATTCTGAAATAGTATGGCATGGAGGTCATCTGTGCCAAATGTCATGCCTTTATCCAGATGTGAAAATGTATTACATTAAGAGCCCTCACTAGAGGTGCTTTTTGAAAACCCGTGGCATAAGGTCAGCCACTGGAGCGTGACATCCAAAATGGCCGCCGGCGGGGACCAGGTTTTCATCTATGACTTTAGATCTAGAAGGGCTAGATAGTCAAACTTGGTATCATTTCCGCCTACAATTGGCCTTCCCGACCCGCTTGACCTATCCATTTTACGATTTGACGCCATATGTGATGATAAATCCAACATGGCCGCTCATCCCTGACGACTGTCGACTGCAGAAACACAATAAGCCGTAACTCTCGATCGAAATGAGCTAGAAACTTCAGCCTTCTGTGGTTTAGTTGGTATTTGTCAATCCAATACCTAAGAAATAATATATCTTCTTCACGGTCGTGCCGCAAATATATTCCATTTGGCGTTTCACAAGGATCTGACCTTGGTCCAGTTCTTTTGAGTTTGTACAGTACATCACTTAATCGAGACATACTAAGCATTACATAAATCATCACTTACATGCTGATGACACGTCACTTTATATATCACTTTCACCACCTATATCAACTGTAAATTTACTGACATCTTGTCGTGGATGGAATCAAGTAAATTGTAGCTTAATGACGATACAACTTATATAATTCGCTTTGGTACAAAATAACAATGAAACATGACTGTAAACTACTTTCCAGATAAAATAATTGGTAACGATACATCACCATCATAAACTGTTCGAAATGTACGTGTTGTCTTTGTATTCCTGGCTCTGCCAAATAGGCCCGTAAAATGTGGAGATAAACGCAGTTTTACATTTGATTTGTATTCTACGTACCATGTCTTTCAACACTTCAGGTGTAGTGAGGGCTCTTAATGTCAGAAAAGGTCATACAATTTCACTGCTGGACAAAAGCATGAAATTTGGCACAGATGAACTTGATACGATACTATTTCAGAATTTTGATGGAAGCAACCTGAGATGTTGATGCTTCCACCACTTTTTGCAATATTCAAAATGGCTGCCGTCGAAAAAAAATTGCTTTTCCATATGTCATGAACAGTTTCACATAAAATGTTTCTTTTTGGCATAATATATACATTTTATGATCTTCTAATTTCAAATATGGTGCATTTTGACTTATTCGACATACATATCCGCCATTTTTAAAGATGGCGGCCATATTAACTCATGTTGCCATATCTTATGTAATGTGGCACTTAGAGTCGTTATTTTGGCATCAATTTGTAGGTAAGTGGATAGCGATTTTAAATTTATCAAACATTTCATGCCTGACCTTAATTTGTCCTTCACAACTGCCATTTAATAAAATGGCGGCTGTAAAATCGAATAGTTTATGTATCTTTAAAACGAGATATCTAGACGGATGCTATACGGACACCTTTTCAATACATACGTATATTGGGGTAGATATTTTAAATATTTTACTTTTTGACCTTGACCGGCATTCACATCCGCCATTCTTAAATATGGCGGCCGTATTAATTAATGTTGCTATATCTTATCAAATATGGCATCTAGAGTATTGATTTTTGGTATCAATGTACCTGGATATCGATTTCAAATTCGTCAAACATTTTACACCTGACCTTAATGTGACCTACACATCAGCCATTTAATAAAATGGCGCATGTAAAATCGAATTGCTTACATATTTTTTAAACAATTTATTTGGAGTGATGTTATATGGAGAGTTTTGTCAAAATATACGTATGTTGGGGTAGCTATTTTAAATAGTTTACTTGTTGACCTTGACCGACATTTACATTCGCCATTTTCCAAGATTGTGGCCCTCAAAGCTAATGTCGCTATATCCTGTGAACTTTACCACCTAGAATCGATATCAAAGCTACATGTACAGCGCAAGTGGTGCTGACTCTGTGCATCAGGAGTTGGCAATCTCTTTGATATGCCAGATACAATGGACGAACATGTGATGGCACTAAATGAGAAGTTGCAGGCACTCGCTGCCTTCGAGGATGCTGCTGATATCGGTGCCACTGCACAACATCTTGGTCATCACGAAGAGAGTCACAGCCTGTAAATGAGATTCGCCAAGGATGCCCTCTCAGTTATTAGTGTTCTGCGACCGAGAAACCCTTTCTTACCACACAGTGGTCCGGATTTGGTCACGCTCCATACTCGAGAGGTCATGCCATCTGCAATTGCGCAGACACTCTGCAATGCGTACAACAGAGGCAAGGATCTCCATGACGCCTTCGTTAGTGACCGTCTGAGGAACGGTCGTGTTGCCATCACTGACACCATCAAGAGGTCAGCTCTCCAGACGTTCGCAAGACGTACAGATGATACAAAGACCAGAAGCAAAGTCATTGACTAAGAAAAGACATCTCACTCGTGTCCACTCTTTTCCTGTCACTGTAGTCCCGGCCAGATTTCGACTTGGACAACTTCTCCAAGTATGAAAAGCAGAAAGAGCCACCATCGTTGTCTGACCAGGGACAGCTCAGATCCGGCACAAAGTCTGATGTCCTACAATGTCTGACTATCCCAATACCTCTTGATGATGTTACGGTGAAGGTGTTGGACGGCCCAGCTGTGGTTCACATGGTTCGCCCAACCTAAGAAACTAACTATGTTGTGCGTCACTTCATGTCATTCATTACCAACTCTCTCACAAATTCGGCATCGCGACTCGACATCATTTGGGACATCTACCCTGATCACAACGTCAAAGCTCAGGCTCAGGCAAAACGAGGCTACCCCGGCGTGACAACCATCGTCGAAGGCTCTACACGTGTACCTCGTGACTGGAACAAGTTTCTAGCAAATTCAAGAAACAAGGTGCAGCTGTTTAGGTTCCTTTCAAAAGCTGTCATCGAAGCGTCATCTATGTTCACCGATGTTGTGGTTTGCACCACGTATGACGATCATGTATTGGTGAATACCTCCGACAGCCAGTCGGTGGCTGACTTCGACACGATCATGCCATGCAATCACCAGGAGGCTGATAGCAGGATATTTCTGCATCTTTCTCACGCCGCACAACAAGGTCATTCGTAAGCTTTCATCCGCACAGTCGACAGTGATGTTGTCATCATTGCTGTTGAACATTTTGGCAGCCTGGGTGTGATGGAGTTGTGGATAGGCTTTGAAACTGGAAAAGCCTTCCAACCCATCCCAGTTCGTGAAATCACCCAAACACTTGGTCCTGAGAAGTCGCTAAAAAAGTCCACTGTTCCATTCGTTCACGGGGTGTGATACGACATCATCGTTCCTTGGTATCGGGAAGAAGGCAGCCTGGGCAGCATGGCAGGGATACCCTGACCTTACGGAAACACTACTCACTCTTTCCGATGATCCTACGCTCTTGACACTCGACTCCATCCACATGGCACGCCTTGATCGCTGGACTGTTGTCATTTACAACAAGAGCAGTGCAGTGGCTGCTCAAGGGTGAATGATGTGAGACGTCAACTCTTCACCCATGGTACTAGGACGCTCGACCACATCCCCCCACACAGGAAGCGCTGCTTCAACATGCAAAGCGAGCTCTTTACCAGGCAGGTTACATATGGAGACAAGCAAGGCAGCGACACCAAGATGTCCCGGATGCTTCAGCGTGGGGTTGGACGCAAGGCGTGAACACGAAACTCTGGGTGTCATTCTGGACTGTTCTAGGCGACGCCAGCAAAGCGTGTGCTCTCCTCCACCACTGTGGATGTAGAAAAGCGTGCAGAGGAAACTGCAAATGTGCCAGAGCAGGAATCAAGTGCACTATTCTGTGTAACTGTGAAGGCGGGTGCTTCAAGAACGATGGAGTGTAAGTTATGCGATGCTACAAATGTGGACATCTGTGACTGATGTTATGCCCTACATCATGATCTGAAGGATATTCTTTTCACCAATTTGAATTAAACTTCATGTTTTCTACCACAACATATTTATGTTTTAACTTTATAATTATCATAATGTGACATGCATTGCCTACATCATATTCTATGACAGAGTCAGCACCACTTGCGCTGTACATGTATCTTTGATATCGATTCTAGGTGGTAAAGTTCACAGGATATAGCGACATTAGCTTTGAGGGCCACAATCTTGGAAAATGGCGAATGTAAATGTCGGTCAAGGTCAAAAAGTAAAATATTTAAAATAACTACCCCAACATACGTATATTTTGACAAAACTCTCCATACAACATCCCTCTACATAAATTGTTTAAAAAATATGTAAGCAATTCGATTTTACATGCGCCATTTTATTAAATGGCGGTTGTGAACGTCACATTAAGGTCAGGTGTAAAATGTTTGACGAATGTGAAATCGCTATCTATGTACCTATACATTGATACCAAAATCAAGACTCTAGGTGCCATATTTGATAAGATATAGCAACATTAATGAATACGGCCGACATCTTTAAAAATGGCGGATGTGAATGTCGGTCAAGGTCAAAAAGTAACATATTTAAAATATCTACGCAAATATATGTATATATTGAAAAGGTGTCCGTATAGCATCTATCCAAATATCTCGTTTTAAATATATATAAACAATTCGATTTAACAGCCGCCATTTTATTAAATGGCGGTTGTGAAGGTCAAATTAAGGTCGGATGTGAATTGTTTGATAAATTTGAAATCGCTATCCACTTATCTATACACTGATGCCAAAATAACGACCTAAGTATCATATTTTATCAGATATAACAACATTAGTTAATACGGCCGCCATCTTTAAACATGGCGGATGTGAATGTCGGTCAAGGTCAAGAAGTAAAATATTTAAAATATTTACCCCAATATATGTATATATATTGCAAAAGTGTCCGTATAGCATCCCTCAAAATTTCTCGTTTTAAAGATATATAAACAATTCGATTTTACAGCCGCCATTTTATTAAATTGCAGTTGTGAAGGTCAAATTAGGTCAGATGTGAAATGTGTGATAAATTTGGAATCGCTATCCACTTATCTATACACTGATGCCAAAATAACGACTCTAGGTATCGTACTTTATCAGATATCGCAACATTAGTGAATACGGCCGCCATCTTTAAAAATGGCGGATGTGAATGTCGGATAAGTCCAAATATACCATATTTGAAATTATAGTACCCGTATATGTATACATTAAGCCTAATGTTACTGTTTTATGTGAAACTGTTCATGAAATATGGAAAAGCAAGTTTTTTATTTTCGATGGCAGCCATTTTGAATATTGCAAAAAATGGTGGAAGCATCAAAATCTCAAGTTGCTCCTATCAAAATTCTGAAATAATATGGCATAGAGGTCATCTGTGCCAAATGTCATGCCTTTATCCAGATGTGAAAATGTATTACATTAAGAGCCCTCACTAGAGGTGCTTTTTGAAAACCCGTGGCATAAGGTCAGCCACTGGAGCGTGACATCCAAAATGGCCGCCGGTGACCAGGTTTTCATCTATGACTTTAGATCTAGAAGGGCTAGATAGTCAAACTTGGTATTATTTCCGCCTAAAATTGGCCTTCACGACACGCTTGATCTATCCATTTTACGATTTGACGCCATATTTGATGATAAATCCAACATGGCCGCTCATCCCTGACGACTGTCGACTGCAGAAACACAATAAGCCGTAACTCTCTATCGAAATGAGCTAGAAACTGGATTTTATGTCCCTCTCGATGATTGTGATAATCCTCAATCTAATATATATTATGTCATGACCTTTCAGTTTGACCATATAGGTCATAGGTCAAATTAAAGGGTTAAAATCAACATTTAACACCATATATGGTCATTAAATGGGATAGAACTGGCATAAACACGAGATAGAGGTCTTAGCTCAGTTGATTTCATCATGGTTTTACTGAGATAAAGTCAAATATATGAGAGTATTAAATTGTTGAGGTTATATATATATATATATATATATATATATATATATATATATATATATATATATATATATATATATATATACTAAGTGATACGCCAAGATCAAAGGTCAAATGTGCTTAAACTATGCATAGGTCGTGTCTTATTTTTAATACAGAAAACCAACAATTGTAAATAATGGTCAACTAATTGTATATCACATCAATCACACTATTTATTTTAACATATTATGACAAACAAAGACTATTGTAACCTTTCAAGTAATTTATAACAATACGCAGCTGTAATGTACTGTATATCTAGCTAGCACGTACATGTACACCAAACTTTCCATCCCACATTTAGCATAACAATAATTTTGACAGTTTCGAACTCACTCAAAATAAAAACTGCGTTTACCTCAAACGGTTTTCTGTGAGAAAATACGCGAGTCTGCCTGTGATGTGAAGGCCGTGTACAGCGTAACGAATGAAATCACCGGACGCAAACAACCACCAGTGCTACCCGAATGCAACGACTCTCGTGAAAATTTGGCGGAACGTTTTCGAGTACATTTCTCCGAAAAGATTATGAATGTCCGCAGTACAATGTATCAACACGACGCCCCACCACCTGTGCTGCCAAATGATAACAATCACCACCACCATTGTACTCTGTCAACCTTTACACCCACAATTGCCGGTGCTATTATTCGACTTGTGAACAAATGTCCTTCAAAGTCTCGCATTCTCGACCCTTGGCCGACGACGCTGTTAAAACAAGCATCAATATTATTGCACCTGTGTTAGCGAATATCATCAATATGTCATTAAACTCTGCAACTGTACCAGCTGAAATGAAGCATGCGCTGGTCACTCCCTTGCTCAAGAAGACAGGTCTGAACGCAAATGACATAAAGAATTATCGCCCTATATCAAATTTCAGCTTTGTCTCAAAATTGTTAGAGAGACATGTCGCGGTTGACCTTCGACGCTACATTGACGAAAACAAACTCCTTGACCCGTACCAGAGCACATATCGTCCGCACCACAGCACCGAAACAGCACTCGTGCGTATTCACGATGACATCATGCAGGCACTCGACCGAAGAAAGGGAGTGATACTCGTCCTCCTTGATCTTATTGCCGCCTTTGACACTGTGAACCACGGTGTACCATTGAAACAAATGAAATCCATCGGCACTTCAAAATCGGCGCTGGCATGGATAGAATCCTACTTGTCGGACAGAACACTTGCTGTTAAGACTAAGGATGTCATTTATCGCTGACAACAACTGAACTGTGGTGTACCTCAGGGAATGATGCTTGGTCCGTTACTGTTTACCATCTACTGCATGCCACTCACTGCCATATTCGCTAAACACCACTTGAAATACCATATGTATGCCGATGGCACTCAACTTTATGTTGACTTCCCTCGAAACCAGCCTTGTGACGTAGATATTGCTACTCGCCTAATCGAAGCATGTACCACCGCCATTAAGCGTTCGATGACGAGCCACCAATTGCTGCTGAATGAGACAAAGACTGAAACAATTGTTTTCTACGCCCGTAACGCCAGAGTCCCACCTGCAATTACGACAGTCGACGTGTGTGTGTGTGTGTGTGTGTGTGTGTGTGTGTGTGTGTGTGTGTGTGTGTGTTTGGGTGTATGTGTGTGTGTGTGTGTGTGTGTGTGTGTGTGTGTGTGTGTGTGTGTGTGTGTGTGTGTGGACATCGACATTTTCCTGGACAGCGGAATGGACATGTCGATGCACGTTGCGCGTACATGTCAGCACGGGCATCGATCGGTGGGGGACGTTCAAAACAATTGCAGGGTACATTGCCTGACTTACTACTCCTCTCTCTTAAAAGCCGCTACATAGGACTAGTAGCTTGACAATAAACTCGCGTTATGAAGTTCCGATCAATAAAAAAAAATTGACTAGATAAATTGCTTGGCTGGCCACAGCACGCAACTTGATCTTACTTTAGTCACCATCACTGTTTCTCACCATCACTACCACTACCTACGCAGTTACATTGGCTTCAAATTGTATACCAAACTAAATTTTAATTGGCTACTGTTACATATCGTACTATTTCTGCCAACAACGCACATACTTAGTTACTCTGCTACATTTCTCCGGCATCTGTAGGAACCTTAAATCATCCGTTTCCAAAACAACTGATTGTTCCTAAAACTAAGCCGATTACTGTCAAGCGTGCGTTCTCTGTGGCTGCGGCAACAACTTTCAATCAACTCCCTATTGCGATTAAAATCTTCTGAAGCGATATACACCTTTCGTATGAAATTGAAAATATATTTGTTTGAAATTGCTTTTCCACCATAAAATTCCAGCGGTTTCATGCTGCAATCATGACTTTTGCCTGTCTCCGTGTATGACTAGCTAAACGATTTTCTCTTAGCTTGAACATGTTAAGGGATATAGGCGCTACAGAAGTGTCACATACATTGACATATATAAACGGGCAACAATGTCAACTCCGCTACAGAAGTTTATAATTATTATTATTTGAAAAATACCATTCATATTTTACCGCTAGTTTACCATACGTCCACAGATGAAAGTGTGCGTTGCTTGCGAATACCTAATCACTGCATTTAACAAAAAGAACACAGCAGAAGTACGTAAATGTAATACAAAGTGTGACCCACCTTGTGCGTTGACGTGTGCAATCAGCAACGACAGCAGCGCCAGACGACCCAGCGGTGACAGTTGACTCGTCGCCATCACGTTGCCCTGGACACAATCAGCTGATATAAGCAACGTCGTCTGTGGGTGTGTGTGTATGTGTGTGTGTGTGTGTGTGTGTGTGTGTGTGTGTGTGTGTGTGTGTTTGGGTGTGTGTGTGTGTGTGTGTGTGTGTGTGTGTGTGTGTGTGTGTGTGTGTGTGTGTGTGTGTGTGTGTGATGGTTATTATAGAATTATTTAATATTATCATACTTTTAATTAATATCATTCATCTGTTCATCAATGTGCAATAGACTATATCGCGTTGGCCTCACAATTACCATGTTATGGAATTACATTTATTAATGAAAATTATCATCCGTTAATAAAGCTTAATTGATCATTGCTCACTGACAAAAATAATCAAGATGACAAATTATATATAATCTATAATATAGAACTTTGGCCGTATACGTTAGTCCAAACAAAGCCATGCTCGCATGGTCGACAAACATTTTAAAGAACAAATTATGTACAATGTATATCTTAAATCGATATCTTATATTTATTTGCCATATTTAATTTTATTGCATATAATATAGGCCTTATATGAGTCAACGCCAGACTACATTCCAATTCATCATGTAATGCACGTTGAATATGGCAATAAAGCTTTATTATTATTATGTAATAGTTACCCGGTTATATACATTTAAATTATATTTTTAGAATATAATTGATATATATATATATATATATATATATATATATATATATATATATATATATATATATATATATATATCAATTATCTTCTAAACATATAATTTAAATTAGTAAACATACATTATAAGTGGACTAAAATATCATTGAAAATTATATTTACAATTACAATTAAATGCGTCCAATTTTGTTTACGCAAATAATTTATAGAATTATTAAGTTAAGCTCAAATTTCAGGAGAAGAGAAAATTGTTGTTCAGCACCACCGATCCGCTACTGAGAATAGGTACACCCACACCCCACACGTGTACGGCTCAGCCACAGCGCCAGCAAAATAATAATTCCAATAGAGTGGCGAAAACAGCCAAGTTTCCAGGGTCTTTACAGCTACGTTCTATATTTCATTCCTGATCAGGCTGCCATTGCACTCGGGTAAAAACTATTTCTAAAGCGATTTGGTTTCGTACGGATGCATCTATAGCGTTAGCCTGACGGTGACAATTCGAACAGATGATGGGCGTGGTGAGTTTGCTGAGATAATTTGGCAGCTCTTTTTTGTCTGTCTTTATATATGGCTCTTAGAGAGGTGATCGAGTTCACTACAAACAATTTTGGAAGCTGTTTTCACCACTCTGTCAAGCCTGCTCCTCTGGCGCTGACTGATGCCGCCGAACCATACACATTATTGAGAATATAAGAATACTCTCAAAAGCAGAACGATAGAATTGAACAAGAATTTCTCTCCTCAGACCGAACTTCTTTAGTTGGCGCAGGAAGAACAGTCTTCGTTGTGCCTGTCTTAACGACAGCATCTGTGCTGTTTTCCCAAGTCACTTGATATTATCGTGCCTAGAAATTTAAAACGTTAACAATAATGGGAGCAAGTGGGTGTTTTCTATTCCTGCAATCTACCATCATCTCTCGAGTTTTGGACGCATTCAGTTGTAGGTTGTTAGTGTCAAACCACAACACCAGGTCGCTAACTTCATGGCGGTATTCGAGACTCATCTATGTATGTATTCTTTATGTATGTATATAATATATTATATATTAATATAAGTATATATATATATATATATATATATATATATATATATATATATATATATATATATATATATATATATATATATATATATATATATGCTTATTTTAGAATTAGCACCAGACCAACAATGAATTATGTTTCATATTTACTAAAAAATAGTTATGTGTATCTCAGGTGATATATATATATATGTATATATATATATATATATATATATATATATATATATATATATATATATATGTATATATATGTGTGTGTGTTTGTGTGTGTGTGTGTGGGTGTGTGTGTGAGTGTGTGTGTGTGTTTGTGGGTGTGTGTGTGTCAAGATGCAGATGTTACATGAACTTAGAACTTTCCAATCTCACCTTTTGGCAAAAACAATTGTTATCACTCAAATGGGCTCAACTCACACAATGTGCGAGAATCCGCTGGTTCCGCCGTCAGCGATAACACTATCCACCAGGGCGACCAAGCTGCAATCTAAGGGGTAACAGGGCAAACAAAAATTAATAATATATAATGTGCTTGATGGCGAGTGCCTATTAATATATCAACACAAGGATGCAAAATGACAGAGCCCGGCATGATGACAATTTACTGGACTAAGATCAGGTTGCGGCCAACTAAGCAATTATCTAGTAATTTTCCACTTGGTAGTCGGACATGTATATCTAAACTCGTATATTAATGTTATTACTAGACCGATGTAGGGTGTTTAACAGAGGGAGTGATCAATCTCGCTAAGTGCATGTAAAAGGTAAGTGTTCCCTTCGTCCCCCACCAATCGACACCCATGCTGTGTAGAACTTCCCTATCCTACATGTTAGCAAATATATTTTCAATCACTCAAATGGGAATAAGTTACACAAGGTGCAGGAATTCGCCGCTTCTGTCGTAGGCGATAGGCATCATGTTTAAATCAATTAGTGTATTTAAAGT
Source organism: Oasisia sp. SBJ-2009 (assembly GCA_964017155.1). NCBI lineage: Eukaryota > Metazoa > Annelida > Polychaeta > Sabellida > Siboglinidae > Oasisia > Oasisia sp. SBJ-2009. Next base: position 37,635,013 of record OZ024865.1, read on the forward strand.
TATTTTACTTTATTTATGTATTTTTATTTTATATTTTTTATCATGTTCCTATTTGTCAAATGCTATCTTCATGCTTTTAGATACTGTATTTTAGGTATTATTTACACATTTAGTTATAGGTATGTTTGTAAAGCGCCTGAGAGCAATTGTAATTGATCGGGCGCTATATAAGTATTGTATTATTATTATTATTATCAAGCAGGCTAGTGATTAAAGTGAAACACACATTTAATAATATGTAATGTGCTTGATGGCTAGAACCTACTAATAAAATCAACACAAAGATGTAAACTGATAGAGCCCGGTGTCGCGCTTACATTTTCCCGATCGTTATAAACTTTTGATTGACGTTACTGCACATGCCCGATACATGTAAAATCACCAATGTGCATCGAAACGACAAAGTCTGTTTGGTATAAATGCCACGGGCTGTTCGTTAACTCTCCTGTGATAACTAGTGTGAAGTGTTGCTTAAACAGTCGTTCAATACAATAACATCTTACGTTTGTTTAAATCACCGCCACGGATCATGGCGCACTATAGTCACGTGATTTACGATTGCTATCAAAACATATCTCAAACCTGTTTGCCTCGTGTTAATTTGCGACATATAACAGAGAGGTTATATATATCCCAAAGAACAACCCGTGGTATTTATACCATACATGCATCGTCCTTTCGCGGCACATTTATGATTAAAATGTTTACATTTATTACGCATGCGCAGAAACGTCAATCGGAACGCTTATAACGCCGGAATTACTCAAGTAAGATCAAGTTGCGCGCTGTGGCCAGACAAGCAATATATCTAGTCGATTTTTAATGAATTCTAATGAAACTTCATATCGCGAGTTTATTGTCTAGCAACTACATTTTTTCTGAACTGAAAAGTGTGGGGGGGACAATTATATGCTATTCCCCACGCTGAAAAGTCGGGGGACGCGTCCCCCCCCCCGTCCCCCCCCCCCGTCCCCCACCGATCGACGCCCGTGCCAGGAAACTTGTAGGCGCAACATCATAGATTTACGGCGGGCACCTAATAGTAATGCAATTTAGTCAAAACGTTCAAGCCTTAAACACACACACACACACATATATATATATTATATATATATATATATATATATATATATATATATATATATATATATATATATATATATATATATATATATATATATATATATAGGTAGTTGTGCGCTTATTTACTGAAATCGGTAGGCTATAGCATTTAAAAGATAGCACCATTGCGTTGTTATCATAGGTAGCCGCCGGAGGCGCTGCTGTGTGATGGCCTCTTTCCATCTAGTCAAAGACGCTGCAACAACTGCGTCAATTGATGATGAAACAGGAAACAACCTCTAAACTGTGCCACCTCACTGCTTTCCTGGTTACATCAATGTGGACACACACGCGTAGCCATAGTTCTACAACGTTTGCCTTTTACATACATGATTATAGTCACAGATAATCATAAAAATACAGTAGCTAATATTAAGTGCATATGTAACTGATTTGTAAATGCAATACGCAACCACAGGATGTATTATGCAAGCCATGTCTGGAGTTTCAGTCGATCAGAAATCGTTATCATAATGACAGTATGGAATATCATGATTTATGTGCGATCATAGCAATTGTTATTTGAAACGGAAATAGCATTTACATGTGCGAAAGACACATGATTGTGTCATTTATCGAAACGCAGATTTAAAGGACAAAAAATGCAACGGTTTCGTGGCATACACCTAATAGAGTTAATATAAAATAACAATTTCCACATATACTCAATTGTTTAACGCCAGCGGTTTACCAGAAAACTATTTTTTAACATCCAGCCATCCAAATACTATGACCGGCCCCATCTTAGACGAAGAATGACGTCACGACGGTGAGGCGCTCTCCACGCAGATTCCCTGCATGGGGTTTGGCTGTTGTCATGAAATAGCTGCAACTCGGCAACGCGCGTAACATGCTGATGACGGTAAATATAAAGTTGTCTATTATTGTTATCCCTGAAATCATCCCATCAAATGATGAAACATGTCTACATGTCTACTTCAAAGCATTTCTCCTCAAAACGGACCGAGCAAAGTGAACTGTACTTGGACTGGAGGGATTCCAAACAGTACGCCCGCAAATGTGAATCCATTGCTTCAAAACTACCGGTTGTTTCAACTATTATTGCAACCGTATGCCGAACAGTAAGGCATAATTACTAACGTTTACCATATATTTAACCACAGATTTAGATACATGTCTATAAGCAGCTGCTAGATGTCACGCCAACTGAACGAACTGTCGAAGACTCGAAGTTGTTGACCCGTAACAACGTCGCAGGAAGCTGACCGGCTTCAGCAGAGACATAGAATGCCGCGCGCTGAATGGCCAAGCCAAGTTAGCCCTTCACCTATGGCGGCGTCTAGACCGTCGTGGATTTCGTTAGAATTTTAGACTTTAAAGTCACATTCTGAGTAAACCGCTGACGTTAAAAAATTGAGTATATGTGGAAATTGTTAGTTTGTATAAACTATATTAGGTGTATGACGCGAAACCGTTGCCTTTTTTGTCCTTTAAACAACTCAACTTATATTCATCTCTCGGTAAAGGGAGTTACGCAAAGTTACGCAAACAAACGTATGATATATACGAGTATCTAAAAATGTAATGTTAAAGAGGAGGAAAGTGCAATAATAATAATAATAGCAATGTGTATCAGTTAACAACTTTATAGAAACGTTGGGCACCTAATCTATTATAATGAAGTTTTGAAAAGTCCCTAACATATTATTAGAGGATCCAATAACATGTCGTAATGATTCCTATGTGACTTGACATGAACACCCAGTCATGTGTACGCCCATTATAATCCATCAACGAAATAAAAACTGCTAATGCGCGTTTGTGACGCGCAGACTGAAGTAGTTGTACCGTGTAGTTGTACCGTTTAGTTGTACCGTGTAGTTGTACCGTGTAGTTGTACCGTGTAGTTGTACCGTGTAGTTGTACCGTGTAGTTGTACCGTGTAGTTGTACCGTGTAGTTGTACCGTGTAGTTGTACCGTGTAGTTGTACCGTCTAGTTGTACCGTGTAGTTGTACCGTGTAGTTGTACCGTGTAGTTGTACCGTGTAGTTGTACCGTGTAGTTGTACCGTGTAGTTGTACCGTGTAGTTGTACCGTGTAGTTGTACCGTCTAGTTGTACCGTGTAGTTGTACCGTGTAGTTGTACCGTGTAGTTGTACCGTGTAGTTGTACCGTGTAGTTGTACCGTGTAGTTGTACCGTGTAGTTGTACCGTGTAGTTGTACCGTGTAGTTGTACCGTGTAGTTGTACCGTCTAGTTGTACCGTGTAGTTGTACCGTGTAGTTGTACCGTGTAGTTGTACCGTGTAGTTGTACCGTGTAGTTGTACCGTGTAGTTGTACCGTGTAGTTGTACCGTGTAGTTGTACCGTGTAGTTGTACCGTGTAGTTGTACCGTGTAGTTGTACCGTGTAGTTGTACCGTGTAGTTGTACCGTGTAGTTGTACCGTGTAGTTGTACCGTGTAGTTGTACGGTGTAGTTGTACGGTGTAGTTGTACCGTGTATTTGTACCGTGTAGATGTACCGTGTAGTTGTACCGTGTAGTTGTACCGTGTAGTTGTACCGCCTGGGAGTGAACCTGTGAGTGGCTAAAAAACGGTTTTTTAAAGGGAGGTGAGCTACTGCCAATACCAACCACCGTGATTGTTTGAGGAACGTAATTTGAAGCAGATCTCGACATTTGTATAACATAAACTAGATCGTCGTAATCGTTTTTGTTATGAAAAGGATCATAAATATTCAAGTGTTCGATAGTTTCTATAGTACGTAGGTTCATTTTCGTTTCAAAACCATTATATCAGGGTTGCATTAAAAATACTGCCAATTCTAACCAGTACTTATTAGTACGACCTTGGATCCTGCAATCACAAGTAGTCATCACTGATCGTGGTTCACGATCCTCTGTCTATGAATACAACATCGAAAGATGGAAGAATACTTACTTTGTGCAACTGTTTTTGACAACACCGTGTTCTTCACTAGACGATGCAGTTGTTAGTGTTCGTAGTCAGTACGTTGTCTGTAGCGCATGTGTCGGTAAGATGAAGTATCGTGTCGTATATACACACTCGAAGGCTCGAAAATGAAACAAATCTGCTCTCACATCATCATCAGTCCCGGTGATTCGCTGGCCGTTGTCACAGTCAGACTATGCCCCGCCTATAAGACGATAACCAGCAATCATTGGCCGGCCAACACAAACACGTCATAATGTATCCTGTTTCCTTTTCCTTTTTTCTTGACATCATTATTCAAAAGTATCGTTTGTGCCTTTTCAGTCGAGACGCGCATTTAATGTTCTTGCTACATTCTTACTGCGACTGCTCGGTCCCACTATAATTCTGTCGTCGCATCCGGCCGTGATAGTTGGTTAAATGTACAGTACAAACAATAAGATGATAGCTATTTGCAAATCCCACAAATTGCATTTACTCTTCTGAATAGTATACATTTTCACGTGACATAACACATAAGACATTGCAAGGTCAATGCTCCTAACTAACCTATTTGCTATAACTCTAGGAACACCAAAGGAACGTTAGTTTGTAGCGCAATATCAAATCCTGGCGATGGATCAAAGCAACACGCTTTAGACTTTATTGTAAAACAGACATGTACAATCGAACGCCATCTCAACTTTTCTGGGAAGAATTTCGGCATTGCTGCAATTATTGCATGAAGTCTATTTGTAAACAAATATCCATCAATGAAGGTGGCCGCTGAGGATTCACAGGCACTGCGTTATCCCGGCTACTTGGTGGACACGTCCCCATTTTTCTGTTATCAAGTTGTGGTATAAAATGGTTACATGTACTCCTTCCTTTACAGATTATTGTCGCCCTCACCACGCTTGGTTTACTTTGCTTGATACGTCATGCTTACATATTGTGCTAGATATGATTATAATATATATGTTTGTACTTTGCGGCAGTCCAACCTCTTTGCACCTGTGCCACACCTGTAGCTTTTTTAAGCTTGATATGCTGCGCAACGCCAGTTAGATACGTAATATTACCGCCGTAGTTTTGAGGGAGTGTGCCTTTTGATGTAACAATATACGGCTATTTACCACACTGTTAATTGATACCATTGTTGTCTGTGCTCCAGTACAGGAAGGTAATTCATTGTGGGGATCTTCTGCTGTTAAGGTGAGTATGTGCGTGTGTGTGTGTGTGTGTGTGTGTGTGTGTGTGTGTGTGTGTGTGTGTGTGTGTGTGTGTGTGTGTGTGTGTGTGTGTATGTGTGTGTACCGGCGAGCGAAATACACACGTTCACTTATTATAATTCCTTTGTCTATGCATTATATTTTGACCGCGCAAACCGATGCTTG
>OZ024865.1:37645425-37650425 GCA_964017155.1 Oasisia sp. SBJ-2009
GCGTGGCGTGGCGTGGCGTGGCGTGGCGTGGCGTGGCGTGGCGTGGCGGGTCGCGTCGCGTCGCGTCGCGTCGCGTCGCGTCGCGTCGCGTCGCGTCGCGTCGCGTCGCGTCGCGTCGCGTCGCGTCGCGTCGCGTCGCGTCGCGTCGCGTCGCGTCGCGTCGCGTCGCGTCGCGTCGCGTCGCGTCGCGTCGCGTCGCGTCGCGTCGCGTCGCGTCGCGTCGCGTCGCGTCGCGTCGCGTCGCGTCGCGTCGCGTCGCGTCGCGTCGCGTCGCGTCGCGTCGCGTCGCGTCGCGTCGCGTCGCGTCGCGTCGCGTCGCGTCGCGTCGCGTCGCGTCGCCTCGCCTCGCGTCGCGTCGCCTCGCCTCGCCTCGCGTCGCGTCGCGTCGCGTCGCGTCGCGTCGCGTCGCGTCGCGTCGCGTCGCGTCGCGTCGCGTCGCGTCGCGTCGCGTCGCGTCGCGTCGCGTCGCGTCGCGTCGCGTCGCGTCGCGTCGCGTCGCGTCGCGTCGCGTCGCGTCGCGTCGCGTCGCGTCGCGTCGCGTCGCGTCGCGTCGCGTCGCGTCGCGTCGCGTCGCGTCGCGTCGCGTCGTGGGTGTGCAATTTGTTTTTTTATTGTTGCTCCTTATCTCAATACCAGTGGAGTAGTAGAAATTGCACGTAAATAAGCCGATGTCTCAGGGCGCGAGCAGTTAGCGCATGCTAGCCTCGATTATCCAGGCTCCGTGAGGTGGCAGCACTTTTAAGCCCCTTTCTTCTCGGCGTAGCTAAGCAGCCGACCAGCGTAGTCGCGCTTAACGACTGTCGTTCGGCTGCGGACCTACGCCGAGAAGACATTCTGGTGATTCTGCAGGCATTTGAATATTTATCCGCCTGATACAATGCTGCCACCCCACGGACACTGGATAATCCTGCCGTAATTTCTATTTTTAAAAACAGCTGCAAATTTGTATTTCTATTTTTTGGTGTTATTATCAGCTTAATTTGTAATTGTTTTTTATAATACAGCATTATATGATAAAAAGGTATCCATATTTAATCTGTATGTTATCCGTGTGGGGCTAAATAATGCTGCCACCTCACGGACACTGGTTAATCCTGCCGTAATTCTTATTTGATAAACAACTGTAAATTTCAATTTTTAGTTATGTTGTGTTAATATAAGTTCAATGTTTAATACTTTTCATAGGGTATCATTATCTTGTTAAAGTATATCGTTATTTTAATTGTTATTTCATAGTTGGCCTGAAAGCCAATCAGCGTCTCTACCCTAATCTGGGTTAAGGCCGCCCTGGCGGTTAACAAGTCCAGAACATTAGTTTCCCCAGGCAGAGTAGAGGGACTTGAATGTGCTGCTAACTCACGGAGTTTGGGTAACCGAGGCCAGTTAAGCGAGACTAAGCGCAGCTCTGACGCATTGGCGATGTCTTGCGTGTGCATTGCGAAGTCGGAATAACAATTAAGCAGCCATATTTACCACTTTAATTGCAGGGATGTCATTTTTCGAGGCTACTTCCCCGTTTTCCTTGAATACTTCAGTGAGCACGCTGGTATATGTGTCCATTAAGCCTCATTTGGATCAGATGCATCTGCTTATGCATGTTCCTTGGTGTTTTCTAGTGTAGCATCAGTACAAATCCCAAGCAGCATACGCGTAATGTAATACCTTTTTACATTTTACCTGTTTCTTTCCTTTGGCTTCGGTCGTCCAAGATTCGATGATTTTACAACTCGGACAGGAACTAGCTATGGTTATCTTCTCGGGCAGATGACTGTGAAAACCAAGTGTGGTTATCAACTGGAACAGATGACCGACCAGACCAAGTATGGTTACCCACGGGGACAGATGACTATGTGTGGTGAGTTTCAGTGACATATGGCTGCCCATACCTTCATGGACAGAAGAGTCCGAAACGTAGTTACCTTGGGAGCCAGTTGACTGCCCAAATGTCATTACCTCGGGGACAGAAGACTATCCAATTGTAGTTATCTATGTACCAGATAACTGTTCACGTATGGTTACATTTGGGGTCAGTTGGACAAACTTCGGAAACAAGTAAACCACAAGTGTGCTTGCGTGGTTACCTTCGGGGACATGCAATCAGCAAAACTTTCGGGACAGCTGATTTCCAAGTGTTGTTATTTCCGAGGACAGATTACTGACCACGTGCAATTATCTTCGGGGACAGGTTGCCATTTCTGGGTGATGACTGTCGTTGGCTGGGTGGTCAGCATTAGTTGGGTTTTGGCTGTCGTTGTTTGGAAGTTGGCTGTTGATATTTGGCTGTGGGTTGTCGTCGTTTGGTTAATGGGCCCAAACACCGATGTACTTGCAACATGATTATATTTATTGAAGTCCAAACTCGGTTATAAGTTAAGTCCTGCAGAATAAACATGTACCATTAAAAGTCCCGTTCTTAAATATAATGTTTTATATATACCACCCTATCCAGTCCTAATGACAACTAAAGCGCTTTATCCTTTACCATATGGCAGATCCGTTTAATCGAATGCCATTTTCACTTCTCTTTGAATTACTAAGCCATGCTACAATCAATGGCCGAAAACTATTCGTACATCAATATTAATCACTGTCTATAACCAGGTATATACTGTATCCGCCACTCAAGAAGAAACATGTCAAGTTATTTCACCAGGGACTTCCAACGTTGTCGACCATTCTTGTCTGTTCGGTCTTACGTTGTGTCACCAGCGATGTTGAATGCTTGATTCTGTCGTCATTGGTCCATTCTTGGTTCGTATTGGTGGTCGCATTGTTCGAATGGTTGTCGTTTCGTTAGGATGGTGGCCATCGTTGGTGGAGTGGTCATTGTCGTCAATATGTTGTGGTGTTTCCCGTTGATCGTTGGCGATGTGGATGTGTGGACGTTGTTTGGAAAGCATTCGTCATGAATGAGATCGTAGTCGCTGTTGGCCTCCTAGATTTCTAGATCTTTGAAAAACAAACAGAAACGACGTACAAATAATTTTGTGTTCAGAAAACTCAAAATAAACTATTAACATGGAATAGGATAAGACTTTTCTGAATGTAAAACGTAGAATGTGCGTAAATAAAGACATACATGGCAATGTATTTTAATATTCACTTCTTTGTTTATGTTTATGTTTACATTAATCTTCACTTCCCATGTATCTCCAGACATCGCAGATACACCACATGTCTTATGTCCATAACTACATATTAGGGCATAAAACAAATATAGCAACTTATATTATTGTATACACGTAAATGATTGATATTTGTTTTAGCTGGTCAATAGTCGATGGTTGATTGAACGGATAATATTAATATAAAATAGTAGAGACCTTATGCAACAACATGGCTTCACCATTGCTTCATTAATGGCTATATATAACAACTGATGTGTCCTGTATGTCGAGGTTTGCCAACGTAAATCACAATTGTCATAAGCGACCTGTGCGACATATATATATAATTGAAATGTATACCGCTTATACATACATATATATATATTATATATAATATTATATGTACGTATATCAGTGTTTATATATATATATATATATATATATATATATATATATATATATATATATATATATATATATATATATATATATATATATATATATATATATATATACGCACCCATAAAATATTAGTATATATTTCTCAATTAGCATCAACATATATTTGCATAAATATAAGTAGAGCAATATCGTTCACTTTTAGTTTTGCCGATATATATATATATATATATATATATATATATATATATATATATATATATATATATATATATATATATCGGCAAAACTAAACGTGAACGATATTGCTCTATTTATATTTATGCAAATATATCCATATCAATTATTTCCAGTACTGGTACAGTGGTTGCGATGCCATCGGATGTCGTTTCTGGTACAGAGTCGGTGGTCAAGATTCGTTCAGGTGTTGTTTCTGGTACTGATTGGGGTATTCTGGTGATATCGTTTATCGATTTTAATTTAGTTGTTATTATAATGGATGGATTTTTAGTTTCTTTTTTGGTCACGATAGACTCTACCAGACCTACTTATGCTGTGTTTTGCGGTTCCAAACGACAGTGGTAACATAGTTTAATATAGGTTAATAATGTAGATGTGTACTGCTACAAAATACCACGAACTATGCAATGGTGCTCATGTAGATAATAAGTGCTTTCATTATTTGTCTTTAGAAGAACTGACACATTTTAGAACTAGAGAGTGCAAACGTTAGATAAATAGTGACACCAATAATTGACCTACCTGTGGAGGTAGTTTGCGGCAGACACGTAATGGATCAGAAAATCAAACTCCCTGTGGAAGTTGTTTCCGATACTTGTTCGGAGGTCACAAAGCCATCGGATGTCGTTTCCGGTGTTTCTCCGCTAGTCATGGGTTGGGTTGTGCTTTGTGTTGTGGTGGTTGTAATATCATCGGTCGTTGTCACTTCCAGTTTACACACCAATTCCGAGGTCCATATGTTCAAAGTACAGCATAGTGGAAGTAAGTCCATCCCATCTTTATCCCTGAAATAGTTATGACTTTGTTAATATTACACTCGTAGTGTGTGGCTTACTCCCTGTATGAAGCACCATCAGAATACAACACGTAATAACAAATACATAGGTATCGCTTTTAATCAGTATATATTGAGAAATAAATTAGCTTAATTTATTTTCGGTTATTTCTTTTAAAACATATTATTTGTCTTCATAAATAATATAGCATTCACAAAATCAACACGTAATCACCAGCAATTAGAAGAGTTTGTTCACAAAGAAATTCAGTAAATGTTTTGATTAATATATATATATATATATATATATATATATATATATATATATACAGATATATATGTATATATATATATATATATATATATATATATATATATATATATATATATATATATATATATTATATTATATCAAACCATTTACTGAATTTATTTTTTTCAAAACATTTACTGAATTCAGCAATTTATTAGATTCAAAC
>OZ024865.1:37655425-37665425 GCA_964017155.1 Oasisia sp. SBJ-2009
TACCTAGAGGGAGACCGGCGAGACGCTGGAGAGATGAACTAGACGACTACTGGAAGGGTACCATGTGGCAGCAAGATAAGCAGCAGACGTGGAAACAGCATGCTGAGACCTTCGCCCAACCACGGGACACTATGGCTGCATAGCGATGATGATGATGATGATGATGATGATGATGATGATGTATATATATATATATATATATATATATATATATATATATATATATATATATATATATATATATATATATATATATATATATGTGTGTGTGTGTGTGTGTGTGTGTGTGTGTGTGTGTGTGTGTGTGTGTGTGTGTGTGTTTGCGTGTGTGTATATGTATATGTGTGTGTGAGTGTGTGTGCGTGCGTGTGTGCGTGCGCGCGCGTGTGTGTGTTTAGAAGTCAGAAACCAAAACGTGATATATTCGTAGAATGAGAAACATCCAGAAAGAACGAAATAATGCATGCATACCATGTTTTACAAGGAAGCTGAGAGTGGGTGGACATGGAAAAGCCAAAACAGAATAAGGAAGAAAGAAAACAAACATATGAGTAAGAGAGGACACATAGGTCAGAGCCGCGATTGAACAAGTCAGAAAACGGATATGTACATGGGCAGAGCGCTGCTGCAGTATACGAGATAACGGATGATTATATTATCACCATCTGGAGAATTTACGACATTGGGCGTTGGGATATCATGTTACGAAACTACTTCGCCGTTGTCCCTGTATACGTCAGTGAGCACGCTGATATTATTAGTCAGTTAGACTTTATCCGGATGAGGAGCATCTTCGCATGGAAACGTTGATGGGTATAATGAAGGGTGGCATCGATATAAATCCAAGGCATCACACCGGTAGTGTAGACCAATAACGCAGGAGTATAAATAAATATTTTCCCTATGTTTTGGTTATTGCCGGATGTCATGTCATGCAAGTGGCATGGCAAGTGGCAGTTACCACGCAATACTAATCACTAGAGCCGTAGCCCTAGACTATCCGTGTGTGAAGTGAAATAAAGCGAAGCTTAGTTTTAACAGGCAGTTTACACACAAGTTGCGGGGTTGGTCTTCACAGTAAACATTAAGACCTTAGTATGAGAGATCGATGTCATTTTGTTTATTTACAGGCCTCTTTATACTGCAAGTACAGAATGACAGATCAAATGGGTGTAGCGACCACGTCCAACCATTGTACAGTGTACACATAAACATACATTAATCTAATGTAAATGGCAATTCCAATATCATTCAGAAAGTACAGTCTCCTGGTCACGCTGCGACATCCAACAACCCAATATTTCAGCAAAGTTTGCCGAGAAATATGCCTATGCGCATGAATAAAAATGACCCATATATTTCAAGATATATTGCTGTGTCAAGCCATTGCTAACCTTCTAGACTGGCCGTTAAGTGCACACCCATATGAACGCTGCTTGACACAAAGGCGCGAAGCATGTTATTTAAGGACCTTTTACGATGCCATTTGTACACGATCTAGCACATTGTTCGTTTTAATGCATGAACAGCTTTCACGGATGCCAACTCAAACCGATCGTAACTACACTTGAAATGATGTGTGGTTTCCAGTTTTAAGTTACTCGGAAACAAGTTATTAAATCATCAGAGCCGCCGTTGCTATAGCACGCAAATGCACGAAAATATGCTTTGGGGTACGTCTTGTGGACAAGGAGTTTTTTGTCTGCCTCGTTCGGGATCTGGGCACAAAACGCCTTCTATTGTTTTATCTGCATTGACCATATTTCTTGCGTTTTTAACTTATCACGTATATGGCGCTTTAATGGGAGGGTGTTCCGAGCTCAATACAGTAACTGAACGCAAATTGGCAGGCAGTAGCCCTTCAAATTGCATGCGTTGTCATAAGATCGTAACACTAACGGAAACCAGCAATTGGCAACCATGCTTTAACGCACGACAAAGACACCTACTCTTACAGTAGCCGTCGAAAACAACTTTCGTTTGCCTACCGTCAAACATCATTTGTGTACTCAATGTGCGAATTCATTTCTACGGCTTCAGAAGACAGGTAAATGAATCAACTGAAAGGTTAGTATTCGTTGTTTGTCTATGATTTGCTGATTTTGGGGAGAATGAGTGTTTGAAAGTACGCGAAGTATCGATACAAGTTATCACCGGTGCGATATAATGTGGTGGTCAATGAAACTGTTGTTCACTTGGGTGTTCCTGGTGAGGTAGAACATGAGTATCTTGGCAAAGGCCAAGCTGTGAGAGTTATGTGTTTACACGAAACGGTGTTGATGGACGACTTTCTTACACCTCATCGCGCCGGTTTTATGAAGTGCGCACTATTTACGACAGTAACCCGAAGCTATTATCTTGACACAATTGTTTCTGGGTCAATCTATTGTCTTTGTTCTAGTCCAGAACTTCTCGGTCGTCTTCTTGTCACTATGAACACGTGACAATATCAATCTGTGTTATACAAGTCTAAATTTAGCAGCCAACTCTCAACACAATTTAGGAAAATCGTAAATCTCTTGGCATGAAAGGATAAACGTGGCTGCCGACGTGGCAGCATCATACTAATATCATATAAACATTATTTATAAAACCAAAAACGTATATATGTGTAGCTCAATAAATAAATAAATAAATAGGCAAATAAATTAATAGTGATGTAAGCACTAAGGTGATATTTAACAGTTAAACTTGTGTAGTTACATACATCCTTAAGTAAAAATAAATTAGTAATCAATTAGCATGACGACATACAACTAAATTGAGCAAAGAAAGCGTCATGGTACATAAAGATAACTGGTGATATAAAAACTAAAGTAACAGGAATAATTGATATACATATATTTTAGTATAAAAGTAAACAAATAAATAATACATTAACATGGCGACACAAATCTGTACTGAGCAGAGTGTCATAGCAACTAACAGTTCAAGTGTCTCACTGCATGTGGATCAAATCTATTTTAAAACTAAGTTGTTGTGGACTTAATAATTCTAAGACTGTTGCCAGAGGGACGATGTTCAACGACATTATAGTTCCATTCATATCTCCCTTTGCATGTCAACTATTGGCTATGCGGACATTTCTTGATAAACCACATCGGAGGTTTCTGCCTGTTGATATACGATATGAAGTCAGTTGTGAATATCTCCCTCTGATTTTACTATTTTGGAAACAATTTCCAGCTGATATTTATAATAGTAAGTATGTGAGTAAATATTTTTCCACAACTTTATCCAACATTGCCCATCACAATATAACAAATACAATGTCGAACCCAACTGTTTAGGTGTGGTTTTATTAAGAATAACATAACAGTCGCAGTTTTCCTTACAATAACAATGTGTACTTGTTCTTAGACACACAACAATGCTGATACAGGTATACTATTCCATATTTGGACTCAAACAATATATAATTATAGCTTTCATTAGCACAAAGCAATATATTAATGTCATGTGCAAATAAATAAGTTACCTTATTATTGACACTACTGAATTGTATAGAAAAAAAAAAAATATTGGTATCACATTGTTGATAAACTATTGATACAGAGAGGGAGATAGAGAGAGAGAGAGAGTGTGTGTGTGTGTGTGTGTGTGTGAGCGTGCGTGTGAGCGTGTGAGCGTGTGAGCGTGTGTGTGTGTGTGTGTGTGTGTGTGTGTGTGTGTGTGTGTGTGTGTGTGTGTGTGTGTGTGTGTGTGTGTGTGTGTGTGTGTGTGTGTGTGTGTGTGAGCGTGCGTGTGAGCGTGTGAGCGTGTGTGTGTGTGTGTGTGTGTGTGTGTGTGTGTGTGTGTGTGTGTGTGTGTGTGTGTGTGTGTGTGTGTGTGTGTGTGTGTGTGTGTGTGTGTGTGTGTGTGTGTGTGTGTGTGTGTGTGTGTGTGTGTGTGTGTGTGTGTGTGTGTGTGTGTGTGATTTTGCGCTGTTTACCTTTTTTATTGTTGGTATGCTGCGGTATGGTAATGAAATGGTAATGGATGGAAAGGGATGGTAAGGGATGGTAATGGATGGTAATGGATGGTAATGGATGGTAATGGATGGTAATGAATGACATCATTTCCGCTAAAAAAGAAGGCAGATTATATTTTTAAAAACTCGACTCGACGTAAATAAGTCGATGTCACAGGGCGCGAGCACTTTAAAGTCCCTGTCTTCTCGGCGTAGAACTTTACGCAGCCGAACGACAGTCGGTTAAGCGTAGTCTCGCTTAACCGACTGTAGGTCGGCTGCGTAAAGTTCTACGCCGAGAAGAGAGTCTGTTGATTCTGCAGGCTTTTGAATATTTATCCGCGTAATCTATACAATGCTGCCACCTCACGGACACTGGTTAATTTCTTAGTTGGCCTGAGAGCCAATCAGCGTTTCTACCCTAAGGCCGCCCTGGCGGTTAACAAATGCAGAGCATTAGTTTCTTTAAGGCATAGTAGAGGGACTTAAAAGTGCTGCCACCTCACGGAGCCTGGGTAACCGAGACTAGCTAAGCGAGACTAAGCACATGCCAGACGCATTGGCGATGTCTTGCGTGCGCATTGGGACGTCGAAATAAAAAACAAGCAGACATATTTTATAAACATATGCTTAAAACAAATAAATCTGCATTAGACAGAATAACAATTAGTCTGAGTTTTGGAGACATATTCGCAAATCGCAAAACATCGTCTTCGCGGTCGTGATGCGTCTGCATGGAAAGCGTTAACTCTTCACGCACTGACATCGGCGTATTTACGTCGAGTCGACGGCTTTAAATTGATGTAAAACACAATTATGTTTTTTTATTTATGCCTTGTTTTTAGCGGAAGCGATGCTGAATGATATTCCACACACATACATATCGAATAAAAATGTGGTAAAACCGTATTGAAAAGGCCTTAATAATGTAGGCCAGTTACCCGGAAGTTTACACAAACCATGACTGACCACGATTTAATTCGCAGACGCAGGGCAATGTTGGGAGTATCGGTCTGTTGTCGATGTGCGATTTCCATGCAAACTCGTTGGTTCGACCAATAGGTAAGTAATACATAGTTTGACATGTAGTGAAACATAATTTAGCAATTTAAACTTAAACAGAGCAATTATATTTGTATAGCCACACATGTTACATACAACGCTTCTTTCGGAAACAAGAAATCGCACGTGCTTCTGCGCGTCCTGACGAAGATTCCAAGTGCTTCTTCTATACGAAGTAGCGTATGTAACGACATGAGTAATCTCATACTTAACTGGCCTAAATTATTACGGCCTTTTAAAAGCGTTTTTTTCTCACAAAACACAAACAAATAGATACCACAATAACACTTATCGACTTGACCACTAACAGAAAACATTATTGTGTCCAGCGGGATGCAATACAATTTTGAGGGCAGCCCTGAGTTAGCTTGTGCGTCACGCGGAGTGTATTTAGGCATTATAAGGACAGCGCTTGCCCGACGGCATACGGGGCATCTGGCCAAGATCAGGCTTCCTTCTTAAATTGGGTCCGGTGACCTTAACCGGCCAGTCCCGCTGTCTGTCTTGACTGGACACCACGGATTTTGATTCTGCGATAGCAGCTTAACGTTTTGCTGCATCGAGATACGTGGTGTTAGTTGGACGCAATTCTGCGGACCTCCCTCCACGTCAGGTGAGTTTTCTTTCTTCTTGCGACATATTCCACGTGTAGTGGTATGTCACACACGCTATATTCTTGTTCGCATGTTTTGATGCCTTTTGGTGTTTGTTAATTGCGATCGCTCTCTGCACTTTTTCGGCTGACCTTGGCTTGGGGTGAGTCGGTACAAGATGTGTTGTTTGCTTGTTGCCTTCGTGCCGGTGAGATGTTACGGAAGTGATACTTTCATTTACTCAAGTCACTCTGAAAGTATTAGGCTGCCTGCACGTTAGTTTTTTGCATCGTCTCATGGGCGCGTTCACTCACTGTGGCTTCCAGGCTGAGGTGCGGTATGCCCCGGTCAGCTGGCGGC
Organism: Oasisia sp. SBJ-2009; assembly: GCA_964017155.1. Classification (NCBI taxonomy): domain Eukaryota; kingdom Metazoa; phylum Annelida; class Polychaeta; order Sabellida; family Siboglinidae; genus Oasisia; species Oasisia sp. SBJ-2009. The sequence goes on from OZ024865.1 coordinate 37,661,390, forward strand.
TGGTCAGACGGCCGTCGGCGATCACTGCTGTCTGTCGTACGGCTAATTGACTGAGGGTCTCCGCCCCTATTTTACGATGGGTAATTACCACCAGGACGATGGCCGCGGGTGGCTGCCTTAGAGTTCTGGTTGGATTAATCCTGGCGGGTGGTAACGTCAACTGCCACAGGCTGCGACGCACGGGGCGCCCTGGTTTTGGTGTGTGGCTGTCCCATGCTGTGTTACAGGTCTTCTGTTTTCATTACAGCGGCAATTGGCAGGTTTCCCGTTTTGCATCGCTTTGATAAATGTTTGTATTTCTGACTGTGTGTATTTGTAAGTATGTACGTATGTGTTTCCATGTGTGTATATGTGCGGTTCTGTTTATGTGTGTGTGTATACGCGTATGTCTGTATGTGTGTATATACATGTGTTACGTATATATACATGTGTGTGTGTGTGTGTGTATGTATGCATATATGTATATATGTGTGTACACATGTGAACACGCCCGTAAGCATTTGTCACTACCTGGTTATGTCGGTGTACACGCACCCATTCTTGTGTACGTATTTTCGTTTTATCCCATTTCGTGCGTCACCAAGAGGTGGCCAGTTACACAGCTTAGGTTACGCCTGCGGCTTGTCAGGGCTATATCTCTTCCTTGCGCGTTCCCTCTGCGGTTAGTGGGCACCAATTTTGGGCCCTCTCTTTTTGTTTTCAGTTATTGTTCACTTCACTGAGGATTCTCCTGGCGCCAAGCCTGTGTGGTTTTTTTTTCAGCTGTACAGATTTTACCGGCATTGTTTCACGGCTGTTCCACATGGCGCCGAGAAAATCGGCCGTAACAAGCCATCTATACAGTTTTGCCGGCATATTACACCGTTGTACTTTCTGGCGCCGAGTTATCCGTAACTCTGGCCGTAACATGCCAGTCGTGAAATCGGTGTTGCATTTCTTATCGGTGAGGTTAATTGCCGGTGTTTCAGCTGTATGCAGCGGGTATGCATTTACACGCCTGGCGCCAACAAAGTTGGCCGTTTTATATATGCCAGGTGTCAGTGTAAAACACCCTGTTTCGTTTTTTACAGCATGAATTCGCTCTACGTCACCCGTGCGACGACGAGATCGGCGAAGGCACGTCTCGGTTCGACAACTACCCGAGCTGCTACGCGGGTCCCTGATCACGCTGTGCCGATCGACCCCGGTCTCCTACATACCTTGGTGGAGGCTGTGTCCACTGCTCTTGACAAGCGCCTTGACGCACGTGATCTTCTGTTACGTCAAGCCATCGATGCCGTTGCTGCCAACGCCGCTTCCGTACAGGCTGCCGCTTCTCTGGCGCCTCCCTCGTCCAGGTCGGCATCTCCACGTGGCAGCAGGCCTTCCCGTAAGAGGTCGCCATCGCCGTCGCCGGGCAGGTCGATGTCCCCGAGCTGCAAGACCACCAAACGCTCAGCGCCTAGGCCCGTCGCGAGACATCGCTCGTTGTCGGCCAGCTCCTCCTGCTCGTCACGTGCGTTGGTCGACGATGTCGGCGGGGATCACCACGAGCGTGCTTTTGAGGATCGCGCGCGTGTATCGGCCGGCTGCTCTCCAGGTGATACGTTTTCCTCTGGATACGGCTTGTTGGGCCAGGGGGTGTGTCACTCTTTGAAGGAGAAAATTGTTGCCGGAAATTATATTCCCCTTCGTTGGTTGCGTCGTAATCTCTCTATCGATATCAATTTTGACCCCCGCACTCCTCCTAAAGACAGCTCCAAGGATGTTGTCACTGTCACCACTTTGCAGGAATGGACTCAGCTGTTCCTGCTCTACCAAGCCATTCGTCTACAGGCTTTCCCGCAGGAGGGCTATGGTATGACCACTTACATGTCACACATTCTCCGAATCGCCGACCGTGCAGGTTTTCCTACGGCTGCAGAATACGATGGTCAATTCCGCATACAGTGGGCGGAACGCACACTGCCATGGGAGATTTTCCGCGGCGACATTCTATTCGAGGTGGAAGACCACCTCCGCCACCAACGCGGCACTCGCCCTTTTCGTGCCGGCGGCACCGGTTCAGGTGCCTTCACGCGTCACTGCTTCCGCTTTAACAAGAGAGGTGGGTGTACTAAGCGTTCCTGTCCTTACAGCCACCGCTGTTCCATCTGTCGACGGACGAATCACGGTGCGTCCACATGTCGCGCCGCCGACAAAGCGATCCCCGCTACCCACGTCAAGTAACTCGGGCGTTGCCTTACATGACGTCCCACTCTCGCCACGTCGTCGTCATGTGTTGCCCACGCCCATGGATGTGTCTGCTCTCCGTCGTCATTTAGCTGGCTACTATGCACACTTGTAGATGTCCTACTTGTTGGCTTCACACGGGGTTTTCGCATTCCCTCCTCCCTGCTTTCTGACCCTGCCAAGGGAAGCTATCAGAATCACAAATCGGTCTCTGATAATCCCTCCGCCGTCCGCGATAAGCTTGTTGCTGAAAGGGGTTTCGGCCGCATTGCTGGCCCTTTTCTCTCTCCCCCCTTCCATAACCTTATTCTGTCGCCATTACCTATTGTCCCTAAACGGGATCCTGGAGAATTTCGCCTCCTTCACGATCTCAGCTTCCCCAAACACAACTCCGTCAATTCGCATATACCGCGGGATTTCACTACGGTTCAATTTGAGCTGCTAGATACATGCATTGAACGTATTCTGGAGATCGGGGTGGGGTGTCAGGTTGCTAAAGCAGATTTGAAGGACGCGTTTCGCATTATCCCGGTCTGTCCGCTTGACTACCATTTGTTAGGTTTCACATTTCAAAATCAGTTCTATTTTGACATGTGTCTCCCTATGGGATGCAGCGTCTCTTGTCAAATCTTCGAAGCGCTGTCTTGTGCACTTCAGTGGATTTGTATCAACAAATTCCGAGTTTCCAGCATGAGTCACATTCTTGACGATTTCATTTTCTTCGGCCCTCCCCATTCTGGGCAGTGCCAGTTTAACCTCGACGCTTTCTTTACCCTCTGTCGTTCTCTCAACCTTCCGGTGAAACACGCCAAGACTGTGCTGCCGACTTCCGCTCCTACACTCCATGGCATCGTAGTAGATACCTGTGCACATACATTAACCCTGCCTACGGACAAGCTGACCCCCCTGGTACAACGCTTACACGTCTTGTCTCGGCGGAAAAAGGTTTGCTTGCGTGATCTCTTATCGGTTATCGGCTCATTGACGTTTGCGTGTCGTGCCATTGCCCCGGGGCGTGCCTTCTTATGTCGTTTACACGACCTCACATGTGGTATTTCCAATCCTAACCACAAAGTTCGCCTCACTCGGGAAGCACGCAAGGACCTAACTGCATGGCTTGATTTCTTCCATGTTTTCAATGGCACGTTGCCCTTCCTTCCGGTGGACTGGACATCCTCAGATGTTCTCAACTTGTTTTCCGATGCTAGCGGCTTTGCTTTTAGTGCAGGGACGCCTGGTTGCAGGGCATTTTCCCCGATACTCAGCACGATGAACATATTTCGGTGAAGGAACTGCTTCCCATTGTACTGGCGGTACGCGTGTGGAGTCATCTTCTCCGTGATTCGCGTATCCTTTTCTTCACGGACAACACAGCCGTGGTCGAAGTCATCAATAAACAGACGTCTAAACACCCCCCTCTCATGCTTCTGGTTCGCCAGTTGGTAGTGACTTGTCTGCAGTTTAACATTGCTTTCCGTGCTAAACATATTCCGGGTAAACATAACCAACTGGCGGACATGATTTCTCGCTTGCAGATGGACAGCGCCCGTCGGCTTCGCCCCAGCCTAGATGCCGAACCCACCACGTTTCCTACTCACTGGCTACCCTGGGAGCCCGTACAATGAATACGATCGTTGGAGCGATTTCCCACAAAGGGCAGCAGATGTATCAGCGTTGTTGGGATGAGTTCGTTTTGTTTGCGGCTCACCTGGTTGAAGGTAAAGCTACCTTTCTACCTGCGTCTCCGTACCTGGTACGTTGCTTCTGTCAAGCGTTGAGTACCCAGGGCAGGGCGCCCAGTACAATACGTGGCTACCTGACCTCC
>OZ024865.1:37670425-37677925 GCA_964017155.1 Oasisia sp. SBJ-2009
GTGCTTCTCCTGACATCGCAGATACACCACCTGTTTAATTTCCATAACAAATATTAGGGCATAAAGCAAATATAGCAACTTATATCATCGTATATATGTACATTATTGGCATTTGTTTTAGCTGGTCAACAGGCGATGTTCGATTGAACTGATAATATTAATATAAATTAGTAGAGACTTTATGCAACAACATGACTTCAACGCTGCTTCATTATTGGTTAGACAACAATTGATGTATCCTGTTTGTCGCGGTTTGCCAACGAAATAAATCACAATTATCATAAGCGACCTGTGCGACATGTATTATATATTTATGTTTAAAATAAGTGTACACATTTCTAAAGCCATTTCAATTTGTTGATAACGTATAATAACAGAAAACAAGCTTTCCTTTTGTTACTATTGTCTTATTTGAAAAGACAACTAAATTTTTTCATAAAAAAGCATCAAATAAATCAAGCTAATTATTTCAAACTGTACTGAGTAAAATCGATACCCATTTATTTTCTTGATGTATTCTGGTGGTATTTCACTGTTATGCAAAGCAACGTATTTCTTGTTTAAACATGATTTCAAATCAGTGCCCAAATATGCTACGTCAGTGATTATTATAAGTGCCAAGGCTTAAAGCAAATACATCAACTTATATATATATATATGTACATGGGCAGAGCGCTGCTGTAGTATACGAGATAACGGATTATATTGTATCACCATCTGGAGAATTTACGACATAAGGCGTTGGGATATCATTTTACGAAACTACTCCGTCGTTGTCCTTGTATACGTCAATGAGCACGCTGATAGTATTAGTCATTTAGACTTCACATGGATGAGAACCATCTTCGCATGGCACCGTTGATGGGCATAGTGAAGGTTGGCATTGATATAAATCCCAGGCATCACACCGGTAATGTAGACCAATAACGCAGGAGTAAAAATAAATATGTTCCCTTCATTTTGGTTATTGCCGGATGTCATGTCATTCAAGTGGCATGGCAATGACAGTTACCACGCAAGACTAATTCAATTCAATTCAATTCAATAACTTTATTCCAGACTCAACAGAGCACATACAGCAAGTATATGTGACTCTGAGGTCCATATGTTACATTAGGTACACAATATGTGCAGTATATAAAAGTACAGAACAGTGACAGTGTATAAAAGAAACATGCATACAGTTATTTCAATCAAGTGTGTATATACAAAAGCTTGTTCCAGTGTTTGCGGATCCTGGAAGTGAATCTTAAGCTAGTAGTTAGTATGTCATTTAAAATATAGTTAACAGAGCTATCAATTCTACACATAAATCTATACACCATATTCCTAATAACTGATTGGCAGCATTGTACATCAAAAACAGTGCATAGCAGGCTGGTACTTTCAAATTTTGACATACCAATAAACAACTTAAAAATATTATGATATGCAATATGCAACCTATTTAAAGTGGATTTCTTATAATTCCACCAGAGTTGCACTCCATACATGGGTGAGCAATATGAACGAAACAGTGTGAGTTTAACCTCTAGGGAGCACATACTAAATTTTCGCAATATAATATTTCCTTGTACATACAGAGTTCTGCGTTGTCTATTAATATCATCATCATCTGAAAGATCATCTGAAATATAGTTTCCAAGATATTTATATGTAGCTACAACATGCAGAGTAACCCCTTTTAGGTTAAATTCAGGGATAGAACATCCTTTTAAGGTCGCAGATCTAAATATCATAACTGCACTCTTCTTAGCATTGTATTTCACATCATGGCTCATTCCAAATGTCTCACATTCACGTAGTAGCTGGCATAGACCTGCCGATGAAGGTGAGATCAAGACCAAATCATCAGCATACATTATGTGATTAATAATATGACCATTCATGCTACATCCAACATTACACATTTTAAGTTGTTTGCTCAATTCATCTACATATACATTAATCACTATAGCCGTAGCCCTAGACTATCCGTGTGTTAAGTGAAATAAAGCGAAGCTTATTTTTAACAGGCAGTTTACACACAAGTTGCGGTGTTGGTCTTCACAGTAAACATTAAGACCTTAGTATGAGAGATCGATGTTATTTTGTTTATTTACAGGCCTCTTTACGTGCAAGTACAGAATGACAGATCAAATGGGTGTAGCGACCACGTCCAACCATAGTACAATGTACACATAAACATACATTAATCTAATGTAAATGTAATATGTATATATATATATATATATATATATATATATATATATATATATATATATATATATATATATATATATATACATATATATACATATATATATATATATATATATATATATATATATATATATATACAGCTATACGCAAATAAAGTCAACAAATAATTGTATTCAAACACTATCTTGTTAATACAGAGGTTTGATTTTGCATACTTGCGCACGTTTGAAAATGCTCTTGACAATTCAAGTGCCAGTGTAGATCATTGACAAGAGGTATTATACAATGCGGAAATCATAAATACAAGATATGATACATTTAAACTGAAGATCGTAATATTATGAGATATAATGATGAGTACCAATAATACATATTGTAGAGTGCAATGGCTCAGGGGTAGAGCACAATGGGTTTGGGAAAGAGCTTCGGAATATCGACAACGATAATACGTTTCGAATTCTGTGCTGTGATGTTAAATGCTTGGGCAAGTTTAATCACTCTAAAATGCTCCAATTCACTCACCTGTATAAATGAGTACCTAGCTATAGAATGTGTTGGTTGCTTCCCAGAGAAGCCGAGATGATGTCTGATTGAACAGGTATGTCAGGGAAGTAAAGTGTAAAGCGCTTTGAACGGTCCTGAGGACTGGATACTGGGTTATGTAAGAACTTGCCTTTTTATCAACACATACAAGTAATGAGTACATGGGCCCCAATCATATCTGCCAGTTTTTCATAATTTTAACAAGAGAAACAGCAGGGATGGCAGGAAATAATTAGTGTCATTTTCCTCCCTGTGACATTATTTCCTGTGATTGTGTTTGCGAGACTGTTTCCTGTGACTTGAATTCTTACATTCACCAGGTGACCTGCATTCCCCAGCAAGGATGTCACTCTGCAAGTTGGCCAAATTGGAAGATATTATTTAAAATGTGCTTTGGCTCTGTGCTCACCAAATCATGGTCACATGGTCTGAACATTGTTTATTTAAATTGGGTATAATCTGGACGCAGCCGTCTATAGCCAGGTAATCGTGTATACGTTTGAGTGAACTGGAGCAACGCTATCGAACTTATACTATCTTTGAGAGTCTGATTCATACATTTCTACATCATCATGTCCTTCAAGACACATAATATATATATATATATATATATATATATATATATATATATATATATATATATATATATATATATATATATATATATATATATATATATATATATATATATGGTACGTCGGATATGTTTATAAAAGGATACCCGCCCTCAGTCATATAAACGTGGAAGCACTATATAAAATACTCGACAACATTTATGAAAGCTATTATAAAGTTTATGACATATATGTCACAGTTATGTGTAACAACAGATAAGTTAGGTAAAGCTTATGTGTAACTCTATGCAAGAGGTATTTTCTATCATGGAATATATATATATATATATATATATATATATATATATATATATATATATATATATATATATATATATATATAAAGCGGGTCATAATTATAACTGTGATTATATACGTTTCAAGCACTTTTGTACATGATAACAGCTTTTGTTCACAGGGAAGATTATGCGAAAAATACGCCTGGATGAGTTATCAATGCTTGCACACAAATTACCACACGCCATTTGCAAACACATATTCATGACACTTAGTATAATAATAACACAATACTAATATAATAAATGTACATCGTCACTGTGTGCGACTTCCATTAACATAAATTAATTAAGTAAATATATTATAGTTATATTTACAAACAGTGTAGACTAACATGGGTTTAACAACCAAACAGACAAATCATTATATATATATATATATATATATATATATATATATATATATATATATATATATAACAGTGGAACTCACATATTCCCAGCAGTGAATCCAGTGCAGTAGTTACATTTGCAATGCTTACCGTACATCACACGCACATAAACATGCTGGACAAATGTAGATATGCACATTACATACACAGTATATACGAAGGACACATAAACCTCTGGTGTATATACCCTACTATTAAATATATTGCGAACATGTGCAATGCAAACGTGGGGAAACATAAGATGTTACATTGATTTATGTCGAGTCATTAGGACTTCAGAAGCCAGTAAACAGTTACTGCGGGAAAACTGTTATAGCAGTTAATGTCATCCATTGTATATAGACATACACTGATGTCTACAGCTGAATAAACTGAAGCAACTTGGGGTGAACGAAGTTATTTGCCCGATGATTGAAGCTGCACCAGGAGGTTCTGAACCCGGATAATCTCGACTGACAGTCCGACGCTCTGTAGATCATAGCGCTTGTTAAGCGGTATTATGCAAACATTATTTAATTCTCTGTTATATCTGACCCAAAAAATATATAGTACAAGCAACCACTGATAGTATTATTACAGTTTTGTCTGTGTAATTTTGCGATGGCTCTGTGATTTTACATTATAAAAACATACACTTGCCCACACACGCACATCACATGCACGCACACACATACTTGCGTGCGCAAAGTACGAACATACCCTGATCCCAAACAACATACTGACCAGTGTCAGGGAATGACAAACTATTTCCGAACAAATTTATTAGTGGTGCGGGACATCACTAAGCGGATATGACGTCATAGATGTTGGGCACATCCGGTTCTCCTGGCACTCTGTTCAGGTGACCGTAGTCGGCAACATCTGGCAAAAACAGAATGATACATTTATTTATGTGGTTATTTATAACGAATATCACTGAATAAACAGCACAACACGCGCTAATAATGTCAAATGTTAGATACATGTAGCATCGTATTTGTTGTGCAAATTACATGCGCTTTCAAGTATACCCACATTATCACTACGTTCATATTTGACGCAATACAGGGATATAATATATATATTAAGGGTGTTTACATGTTTCCATTTCTATTGGGGGTGGTTCTCTACCGTGACCTTCGACGTAGGAATCATGTTTTTTAGCCCGCATCCTAAAGGTAAAATATGATTTTTAATAGTTTCATTTGCCATGATTTATTGTTAATTGATAACATACCAGAAAAAGCAAATTTACATGTTACAAACATATTAAGCATCTTAGTGATTTTTTCAAATGTAACTGTTACTAAACTGGCCGTCACATTCAGAACGGTGACACTTCCTGTACGAGGTAAAAAAGCTGATCACAGAATACCGATGTCGGTGTACACTGTATTATCTCTAAAATTGACATTGGCGTTGTTATATTTGTTCAATCATTATTACTCACTCACCTCATGACACTTAGCGTGGCGACAATTCCAATGACAATTCCAAGAACGAACGCCGCCCCAGCAATACCGATCCACGCTCCTGCTCCTAAACCACCACCAGCCGCAGAACTCGTAGCTAAAACAAAGTTATGCACTCAGGTAAAAATATGCCCATGGATCATGTTATATATATATATATATATATATATATATATATATATATATATATATATATATATATATCGATTTAGTTATATGATACATAAAATACATCAGCATAAAAAGGGTTTTCCGGATGATGTCCCATGCATAATCAAGGGACGGGGCGAGGTGTATACATGACATATATATATATATATATATATATATATATATATATATATATATATATATATATATATATATATATATATATATATACATATACATAGTGAGGCGTACAATTACATCATCTGATTGACGTTCAATTTGTGTTTGCCTACCTTGACCGCTAATGTTTGTTGTTGCTCTGGTTTTGGCAGTCTTAGTTGAGGTGGGCAATTCTGGAAATCATTTGCGAAGATCAGTAGCGAAACCAAATTATAATAATGAGATAATTGCATTGTAATGTGTGACATTTATTTGTGTCATACACACATGTAATTGTATCGTACATGCATGTATATATATAATATATATATATATATATATATATATATATATATATATATATATATATATATATATATAAACACAATATTTATAATAATGTATGTTTGCACATATGTGTACCTTAAACATACAGTCAAATTATTAATTATTGTAGTTTTAAAAAGTACTCAATTATATCGGTATAATGTGGGTATTTCGCATCATGTTGATTCGCATATTGCCAATGATACATATGCGACTCAGCGGTGTGGACGACATACTTAAAAGAAATGGATGAGGCCACCATTATAATATATATATATATATATATATATATATATATATATATATATATATATATATATATATATATACATACATAAATTATTTCAAATTGTCTTCATAAAAGGACGCTATATAAGGATGAAGCAAGAACTAATTGTAGTTTGCGTCAATCCGTAGGGTGTGAATGCGTTATTTATGTAGTTTACGAGAAACCGGTCCACTGTAAGAATTGAGTAATTGTGTCAATGAATGTATTATATTAATGCTAATATATATATACCGTGAAATTAATAGCACGTCCGACGTCCTGCGGTGGCGCGTTATACTCATAATTATAATATTAATCAACACACTTTGATAAAAGTCACATGACGATTCCACACAAAGAACACATTTCTTTTATGAAATCATTCACATATATACTTTCATGATTTGAGTCTTACCACTGTCTATGTACATTGTGAATGAATCCCTGTTGTAGATGATGACGCGGGAGATGTTGTATGTGTCCTTCAGGTCAACCATACACCAGGCGTTTTGCCGTAGTCCGTGTCTGGGTGTGCGCAGTGACCAGCATCCAACCTGTGATAGTACGTCGGCAAGTGTAAAGTCTGCATATTGTTGGTCTCTAGCCGTGCTCCGTTTGCTGTACATTTGTATGTGGTGACATCTAGCGAATGCACTATGTACCATTACTATTCATTTGATTTTGTTATTTTTGTGTAATGCAGATATGGGTTTTAAGGTTGTTGTTGCATTGTATAATATTGTCGTGTGGTCCACGTGTGTTTTAGATACATGACATCAATAAAGCGACCCTTGTGGCCGGAATGTCCTGACTTACGTTTTGCCCCGTTGTGTTTCGTTTTGTCCCGTTTTGTTTCATACTGGTCCAAAATTACGTTCGTATATACGTGTAACTATCCAGTTTGTCAGATTGCGAAACTATATCTGTTTTGCAGGCAACACAAGACAATAGCGCAGGGGACAACTGTTGTAAACTAAAATAGCAATGAGAATAATTAATGAGTGATATAATACATATCGCATCTTTTGACATTTCGATACTCGAATTTGTATCTCAACAAAGAGGATTACCTGTGGATAGGATTTCAATTTTAACGTA
>OZ024865.1:37682925-37687925 GCA_964017155.1 Oasisia sp. SBJ-2009
GGTCGAAAAATAAATGTTTTATTCTGACCAATTAAATTATATTTTCTCTTAGTACACATATTGAGGCATATGTCACATAAACGGTTCATTGAAATAAGCGTTACTTTTGTTATGACAGTCACTAGAAGTCAGACGTGATTTTCATCGCGTGTCCAGCGTCATTAACGAAACATTACAACAGTGCGCACAATTTAAGTAGTTAGATAAATATAAACTGAAAACTATTCTTGTGTTATTTAGAGTACATACCGTTTAATAAATATCAAGAGTTATACGATTCAATTTGACTTGGAAACACTGTTTATCGTTGTTATTACTATGGTGGTAGTATTTGCACACTGTTGTTTCTTAGAACGGCCTATTTTCAATTAGTGCAGTTATCTCAGAAAAGCATATGGAACGATTGTTTGTGCATAACCAGCAACTACGATCATTTATCTTTATCAATGCTAACTGTCACAGGCGTCCGGCAATCGACAGCAGGTAAACGGTGGCCTACAAAGTTGGTGTGTGCTTATGACGCTGGACACGCAATGTTGCTTTAATTGAACACAATCGTTATCCTTCGTCATAAATTACAAAACAAATACTCATACGATTTTAAACATGCACCTACATGGACAATAATGTTTATATTGATTTTTTTATAGTTCGTAGAGACATACATTAATTAACAATTGTGGACGTAGCATCTCTTTGTGTATTTTGATTAACAACTAGAACAACAACGCATTAGGTACAACATTGATACAGATATTCATTATACTCATTGAATGTACACATTATTTGTGGGAATATATCGTTGGTCTAGATGCAACCTCCTCGCGACCATGCTTCCTGCCCGAATTCTCTTTAGGTGACGTCCAGTGAAGAGTGACCGTCTTTTACTGACTGACATTTCTTGCAATTCCATTACCATTGATTCATGGACAGCGATAACCTTTGTCACTTCTTTGTTTCGCGAAGGATTCAATCCGTCCTTCCTCATTAGTATGTCAGCACGTCGCACCGGCGTTGACAAAATCATGTTAACGTTGGTCATACCAGCTTTTACTTGTCCTGAATTGACTTTTTTCATTTCGGGTAGTGTGGCTTAAATGTTTCTCCAAAACCCATACACGTCTTTGCAGCCTCTTTGTATTTATCTTCAAGGCAGTTAGCTGCTTTTGGGCAGATGACCTCTTTTCCTTGGGAAATTTTCCAGCAGCACGACGTTCAGCTGTCACACCAGCTGCTAATTATTGTGCTGCTGATGAATGCAGCTTAGGAAACTTCATCTTCACCACCAGGGTTTCTCTGAAACAAATAAACAACCACACAGGTTGAGGTTGTATTTAGAGAAAATGACACATTGTTATGTTCTTATAACACAATAATTATATTAATATTACACAGCAAAAGTACTTATCTCTTGAAATTAACGTTTACAAATATATGTTAGTATTAATGTGTAAAATAAATAAATAAATATAATATTGTATATCACCGTGCGTGCGGTAGAAGCCATTGGAAAGTTGTGTCCAAACATAGCATGCAGATGGTTTGTAAAAGATAGCAACCTTCTACTGTGACCTATAATTATAATTATTACAAGAACTAAACATGTCTTATTTAACATGCAAAACATAAAATATGACATATATATATATATATATATATATATATATATATATATATATATATATATATATATAATAGTTATTCTTATGCTCGTATGCGAATCGTTGCTTAGCTGTATGTTATATATTTTGCGAAGGAAAAATTATATATCCTGCAAAGCTTGTATCATATTACATATGGTATAATGGTTAACGAGGTTGAAAACAACGCACAATGCCCAATGATGTACGTATTCTGAGTCAGCCAAACTCTGCGAAGACGTAGGCACTTCACTTGTGGTAGATGGAAGAGATGGTTTGAGTCTCTTCGACCTCCTCACTTCCACCTTCGGGGGTTGCCAATGCAGATTCTGCGATAACCAACGCATCGGCTACTTGCATGGCATTCATCTTTTTATGATATGACTAGCTCTATATGAAGACATTTACATTTTGCGCATTACTAATTATTTATGTATGCATGGAAGTACGTACATGTAATATTTAGTAAGATATATATACAATTGTTTGAGGATGAATGGAACTCAAGGCAAATATGTGACTTAGATTTATAGCTTTGCGCGCTCGTTGAATTTTAGCTTTCGGTCTGGAAGGTCTTTTGTGCAGACATAATGAGCCCGTTTCTGAGCAGCACGATGGGCCAAAAACGAAAGGCTTTTTTTATTTAACGATAACGATGCGCGATTTTAGCCCAGTACATTCGCGTCTCATTGCTTGCCATGATTATGCCAATTTGGTGGACGCAGTATTCTAAAAATGTAGAATGCAATATCAGTCAACCTGTATTTGGTTTGGGAAATGTTTATTTGCTTTCGAAAATAATCCCAAGAGGTAGGCAGATCATGTGAGGTAACGGGAACTGTAACATGTTAGCCTTACGCGTTGCAGAAGGTTTTCCGCCATTAGAGATCATGCCCTTTGGCCATTATTCTAAAAATTACAATTACGCTGGACACGCTCCAGTGTCGGTTTTGACCTCATTTGAGCAAGAAATATTGTGAATATTGTGAATATTGCTATTGCCATTGATGGTGATATAGCAGTGTGGTTGCTGGTTAATATGTAAAAATACAAACGACGTATGTTTCTTATTTGTTTGAAGGCAGCCATTTCTATATATGACGCTGGACACACAGCTAAAACGCAACATCATATTTTTAAATATAAACGTGAAGTATTTTCGCTAAATTTAGGTATAAACCTATATTTTCTTTTGCGTATACTTTAATTAAGAGGTAACAAAAGCATACACGTATAGGTATCGTACAGAGATAATAGTACATTTATGTAATTGATCCCTATAAACCGATGACGCTGGACATGCAAAAACTGGTCACTGTAGAAATTGATGTGTACATTTTTTATTCCTCAAGTTTTAAACCTACGTTTTCTACTGTATATTCCCAATATGCATTGCATTTGTCCAGTGAACGTAGAAGAATAAATAAAACACCGTTTTCCTATGGCACTACGTCAAACTTTGGAAACTTCAATTGGAAGGGTAATTTTGGCCATTTTTGGCCCTTTACCGCCAATTTCTGCCATTTTACAAATTAACAATATTGTCGAATTTCATATGCCCTAAAAGCATTTAGCCGTGTCAATATATGATGAAAATTTCAATAGACTGACTTAATAATTGACGGTTCTGAGAGAGAAAAGAAGTGATTTTAGTCAATTGTACATTTGTTTAGACTTTGGCCCTAATATTATGTATCTAACTGGCGTTGCGCAGCATATCAAGTTTAAAATAGCTATAGGTGTGGCACAGGTGCAGAGAGGTTGGACTGCCGCAAAGTACAAACATATATATTATAGCCAGTTGCATTAACCAGCACAATATGTACGCATTGCGTATCAAACAAAGTAAACCAAGCGTGGTGAGAGCGACAATAATATGTAAAGGAAGGAGTACCATTTTATACCACAACTTGATAACAGAAAAATGGGGACGTGTCCACCCAGTAGCCGGGATAACGCAGTGCCTGTGGATCCTCAGCGGCCACCTTCATTGATGGATATTTGTTTACAAATATACTTCATGCAATAATTGCAGCAATGCCGAAATTCTTCCCAGAAAAGTTGAGATGGCGTTCGATTGAACATGTCTGTTTTACAATAAATTCTAAAGCGTTTTGCTTTGATCCGTCGCCAGGATTTGATATTACGCTAAACTAACGTTCCTTTGGTGTTCCTAGAGTTATAGCAAATAAGTTAGTTAGGATCATTGACCTTTCAATGTCTTATGTGTTATGTCACGTGAAAATGTATACTATTCAGAAGAGTAAACGCAATTTTGGGGATTTGCAAATAGCTATCATCTTATTATGTGTACTGTACATTTAACCAAATATCACGGCAGGATGCCACGACAGAATTATAGTGGGACCGAACAGTCGCAGTAAGAATGCAGCAAGAACACTGAATGCGCGTCTCGACTGAAAAGGCACACACGATACTTTTGAATAATGATGTCAAGAAAAAAGGAAAAGGAAACCGGATACATTATGACGTGTTTGTGTTGGCCGGCCAATGATTGTTGATTATCGTCTTATAGGCGGGGCTGTGACAACGGCCAGCGAATCACCGGGACTGATGATGATGTGTGAGCAGATTTGTTTAATATTCGAACCTTCGAGTGTGTATATACGACACGATACTTCACCTTACCGACACAAGCGCTACAGACTACGAACTGACTACGGACGCTGACCACTGCATCATCTAGTGAAGAACACGGTGTTGTCGAAAACAGTTGCACACAGTAAGTATTCTTCCATCTTTCGATGTTGTATTCATAGACAGAGGATCGTGAACCACGATCAGTGATCCAAGGTCGTACTAATAAGTACTGGTTAGAATTGGCAGTATTTTTTAATGCAACCCTGTTATAATGGTTTTGAAATGAAAATGAACCTACGTACTGTAGAAACTATCGAACACTTCAATAGTTATGATCCTTTTCATAACAAAAACGATTACGATGATCTAGTTTATGTTATACAAATGTCGAGATCTGCTTCAAATTACGTTCCTCAAACAATCACGGTGGTTGGTATTGGCAGTAGCTCATCTCCCTTTAAAAACCGTTTTTAGCCACTCACAAGTTCACTCGCAGGCGTCCGTCGTGTTCGTTACCTGTCTTTTCCCCACTGTCCCCGACAACTACAGCTACACGGTACAACTACACGGTACAACTACACGGTACAACTACAGGGTACAACTACACGGTACAACTACACGGTACAACTACACGGTACAACTACACGGTACAACTACACGGTACAACTACACGGTACAACTACACGGTACAACTACACGGTACAACTACACGGTACAACTACTTCAGTCTGCGCGTCACAACCGGGCATTAGCAGTTTT
>OZ024865.1:37692925-37717925 GCA_964017155.1 Oasisia sp. SBJ-2009
AATAATAGCGCTTAATACGAATGCCCTGTCTGTGAATAAACGTCACTAGACGCCGCTGATTGGCTTTCTGCCCATGCACAAAGTCATGGGCAGAAACAATGGAGGAAGACTTTACTTTCCAGTGCACAGGATGTTGTAAAGTGGAATGTCTTACAGTAGAGGTAGCTAGACTAACCGATATTGTGAAGGGGCTGGAGATGAAAATAACCAAAGAGACGGATGGAAGAGGACGGAATGAGCAATGCAGTCACAAGAAGGATGAGGACAGGAGATTGAGAGGAGGGAGGGTGAGTGCAAGGAAAACAAATGGAGAAAGAACAAGAGAAAGCATGGCATGCAGGAAGGTGACAGGGGAGAAAGTGACAGTAGATGAGGGGGGGGGACAATGGGACAGGAGAGGAGAGAAGTTCATGTGACCGGAGGAAAGGTGAATGGAAGAAAGGAAGTGAGAGTAAATGTGCCGAAAGGGAAGTCAATAACAGGGATGATGACAGGACGAAAAGACGCAGGGAAAAAAGGAACAACAGAGAAGGCGGGAGGAAGAAAAGTCAACGACCAGGTAGATGCAACACGGAGGAGCTACTCTGAGGCAGTGATTGAGGGGGCATCGAGAACAGAAAGGGTGTTTATGGGCGACTCAATTTTGAGAAAGACAGACAATACTTTAAACAAAGGCGAAGATGTTGTTGTTTGTCTTCCGGGCTCTCGGATAGAGAATGTGACAGAACGGGTAGGGAACGTGTTGGGGCATGGCCAGGGAGGGTCTATATTAGTACATGTAGGGACGAACAATGCAGACAAGGAGGGGACAACTAGAATAGTGCAAAGATACAGACAGTTGGTAGGGAAGCTGAAGAAGACAAGAGTTGAGCAGATTATTCTCTCAGGAATTTTGCCAGTGATGGGAGGAAAGGGTGTAGCCTATAGAAACTGCAAGAGGATGGCAATCAACGTTCTAGTAGAGCAGATGTGCGAAGAAGAAGGAGTTGGATTTGTAGATTTGTGGGGATACTTTGTAGGGAAAGAAGATATGTATATGAGAGATGGCCTCCATCTAAGCGGAAAGGGCGCAGCAGTTTTCTCCGAGAACTTGCTTCGATCTATGGACAGTGGAACAGGTTTCGGTTATTTAAACTAGATTCGCAGGGGGGATTCACAGAGAAGCCAAATACTGGAGGCACAGATAAGGACAGCACAAAGAAAACGGCAAAGAACAGTCTGGAAAACTCTACCACATTTGGTTATAAATGTGTTTGTTTAAATGCAAGGAGCATAGTAAACAAAAGAAATGAACTAAACATTATGGTAGAAGATACTGACCCTCACATAATAGGCATAACTGAATCTTGGGCCACCCCCGACATATCAGATGCCGAATTAGGAATGACAGGATATGTCATGTTTAGGAAAGATAGAATAGGGAGAAGGGGAGGTGGCGTTATTTTATATATTAAAGAATCCATCCAGGCTTACGAAATAAAATTAGAAAAATAAGCAGAATGTGAAGAAGCTGTCTGGTGTAACATAGTTTCAGGAAACTCAACGTTAACTGTTGGGTTAGTTTATCGAAGTCCAAACATAAACACAGAAGAGAATGAGAAAATACAAAACGCTATAAAGGAAGTCAGTAAACGGTACTGTATAATTATGGGGGATTTTAACCATGGGCGTATACAGTGGAAATCTCTACAGAGTACTGGGAGTGAAGATCAAAAGTTTTTAAATTTAGTACAAGACAGTTTCCTTATTCAACATGTGTTAGAACCAACAAGGGGTGAGAACGTGTTGGACATAGTGTTGAGCTCACAGAAGGAATTTATTGATAATGTCAGGATATGTGAGCCACTGGGATGTAGTGATCACAACCAGATATATTTTATCATCAAAGTAAAAGGAGAACAGAATCGAAAAATACGGTACAGGAAAAATTTTCACAAAGGAAGATATAAGGACATGAGGAAATATTTAGCAAAGATAGACTGGAATAACAAACTGGAAAATAAGACAGCAAAAGAATGTTGGAATATCTTAAAGAGTGAAATTGGCTGCATTGTCGAAAAATTTGTCCCCTTGAAAAAACAAGGGAAACGGTCAAAAAAGAAACACTTTTCAAAAGAAGCCATTAGAAAAATCAAATACAAGCAAATGATGTGGAAGACATATAGGCATAGTGGAAGTGAAGAAGACTATGCCATTTATAAAGAAGCACTTAACCAAGCTACAGCTGAAATTAGAAATTCAAAGAGAAGCTATGAACAAAAATTTGCTTTTAATATAAAACATGACAGCAAGAGTTTTTATGCGTATGTTCGAAGTAAACAGAAAGTTCAGGATAAGGTCGGACCTCTAGAAGATAGTGATGGAAACATAATAACAGAGGGATTCTTAATGGCAGAAAACCTAAATGAATACTTTAGTTCGGTATTTACCAGGGAAGATATTAGTGCATTACCAGTACCAGAGACTAAATTCGAAGGGAGAGAGTCAGACTATTTAGGACAACTAATTGTAACACCAAAAATGGTAGCTAAGAAAATAAGGGACATGAAGGATAATAAGTCACCTGGAGTGGATGGGATTCCTCCCAAATTACTACTGGAAATTGTAAAACAAATTAGCACACCACTTGCAACAGTGTTCAATTTGGCATTAGAGGAAGGAGTAGTTCCGTTAGAATGGAAAGAAGCAAACATCATACCATTATTTAAAAAAGGATCAAGAAACAAGTCAGAGAACCATAGACCAGTGAGTTTAACATCGGTGATTTGTAAACTATTAGAAAGACTAATTAAAGAGCACTTGGTTGATTTTCTTGTTAAAAATAACTTGATTAACCCATCTCAACATGGGTTTCTAAAAGCGAGGTCATGCTTAACAGATATCTTATGTTTTTTGGAAGATGTCACAAAGTGGGTAGATGAGGGATCACCAGTAGATATAATATACTTAGATTTTAAAAAAGCTTTTGACAAAGTGCCACATCAAAGATTACTACTTAAACTGAAGCCCCATGGCATAGGCAATGTTATGATTAACTGGATAGAAAAATGGCTTATTGATAGAAGACAAAGAGTAGTAGTTGATGGGGAGGTTTCAAACTGGAAATCGGTTTTGAGTGGAGTACCGCAGGGATCAGTATTGGGACCTATTTTGTTCTTAATATATATCAATGATTTGGATGATGATATAACAAGCAAGGTGTTGAAGTTTGCGGATGATACAAAAGTGTTCAGAAAAATAAAAAGTGATACAGATAGACAGCAATTACAAGATGATCTAAATAAGTTGACCGAATGGTCTGAGAAGTGGCAAATGCTGTTTCATTATGGGAAGTGTAAGTGCCTCCACACAGGACATGGGAATGAAGATGCACAATATACAATGGGTGATACTGTACTAAATACTACCATAAAGGAAAAAGACTTAGGGTTAACCATTAGTGCTGATATGAAGGTACCGGAACAGTGTGCAATTGCAGCAGCGAAGGGAAACCAAATTCTTGGATTAATTAGGCGAAATATAGTGTACAAGGAAAAAGAACTAATAATACCACTGTACAAAACAATAGTTAGGCCTCATTTAGAATATTGCATACAGGCATGGAGGCCATATCGCAAGAAGGATATTGATATACTAGAAAGAGTACAAAGAAGAGCAACCAAAATGATACAAAAACTCAGGAATATTAGTTATGAAATGCGTCTAAAAGAATGTGGATTAACAACACTAGAAACCAGGAGACTGCGAGGAGATCAGATAGAAGTTTTTAAAATATTGAATGGGTATGAAAATATTGACAGAAATATTGTTTTCTCAGTCAAGGAAGAGAGAAGGACTAGAGGACATGGAGTTACATTAGCAAAGAAGCAATGTAGATTAGATATTAGAAAATTTTCATTTTCACAAAGAACAGTAAATGAATGGAACAGATTATCGGCTGATTGTGTTAGTGCTAGTAGTGTTAATATGTTCAAAAATAAAATTGACATGTACCTAAGAAGGGTGGGGTACATTTAGATAGATAGGTTGGACTCTCGATAAGCCAAAGGGCTTCCTTGTCCACCTGCCATCTTGAGTTGATTCTCTAGGTGGCAATCTTGTTAAATCTTGTTAAATCTTGTTAGAGCTGCCCGCGCAGGCGCAGTGCGCTCTCGCCAGCGTAAACAACGTGGACTCGATCGGGTCGCTGCTACAAAACATTGTTAAATACTCGGATTATGTTGTAATAATTTCAGTACACAGTTAGCATGATATATCCTCGACAGCGAACATGTCTTTGGAGTTTATTTCGAATGTATGAATAGGAGTAATATAAGCAAAACGGCCGATTTTAGATCGACAATGTACTCGACCGTGTGCTTAGTTGACCGCGAACTTCAAGTTCGTTTTTCTCCGTTTGAAACTGTCTACCCTAGGCATGTTTAGCATCCAATAACTTTGGCTGTGTGAGAGATATGTCCATAATTTTTACACCGTTGGAAATAATAATACGTATTCTTTCCAACGGTGTAACTAACTCTTTATTTTTTTGTCATACGACCCATTTCGTTAGAACACGTCACATATATCTATAATATACATTATGCCACAATTTCATGATATGGATGGCTTTTACTGAAACCACCAACATTAAGTCTTAATTTTACCACACAGTAGAAGGCATCACGATGCTTAATTCTTGCATCCTTCATTGCACCAAGTGCAATGACATTTGTCACTGAATATCAAGAAGCCTCTTTTCGGAACCAAGGCCATCTTGTCAGTCTGAAATCTTCATTGCCTGGATGACCATATTTTTAAAGGTAAAAACGTCAACTAGGTATTATTTACTAAAAGAGATATGTCAAGATTGCACAAATTACGTGAAAGAGGAATAGGTTAGCTGCCTATCTATACCACTGACACGTGTTTGTCACTAGCTGTCCTCAACGGAAAGTCCAAGATGCATCATGATTTATGACAAGCTTTCAGGAAGTGTGACCGGGCATGCCTTTGATCTAATATTGGCATGTAAGTTCGGTGAAGACACTGCAATCATTGTTCCACTGTTCCGAGCAAGTGCACTATTTGTACTTTTTAATAGCATTACATTTGACAAGATGTGTTATCTCTCTTTTTTTTCATTTTAAAATGAAATATGATCATTAACCTATAGGTTATGAATGACTGTTATATATATATATATATATATATATATATATATATATATTTATATATATATATATATATATATATATTTATATATATATATGTCCGCACACTTATATATGTGTGTGTATATATATATATTTACAGTTATGTGAAATTCAGAAAAGAGAGTTAACACAACTTGTCAAATGTAATGCTATTACATAGTCCAATTATAACATACGAAATGTTGATAACACACATATATATATATATATATATATATATATATATATATATATATATATATATATATATATATATATATATTATGTATATATATATATGTATATATATATATATATATATATATATATATATATATATTATGTATATATATATATGTATATATATATATATATATATATACAGCTACGTTCTATATTTCATTCCTGATAAGGCTGCTACTGCACTCGGATAAAAGCTATTTGTAAAGCGATTTGTAATTGTATGCATGTATGTATGTATGTATGTATGTATGTATGTATGTATGTATGTATGTATGTATGTATGTATGCATGTATGCATATATGCATATATGCATGCATGTATGAATGTATGCATGTAGTTATGTATGCGTGCATGTATGCTTGTATGCATATGTTTATGTATGCATTTTTCTACGCATGCATATATGCATGTATGAATGTATACATGTATGTATGTATGTGTGTGTGTATGTATGTATGTATGTATGTATGTATGTATGTATGTATGTATGTATGTATGTATGTATGTATGTATGTATGTATGTATGTATGTATGTATGTATGTATGTATGTATGTATGTATGTATGTATGCATGCGTGTATGCATGTATGCCTGTATTCATGTATGCATGCATGCATGCATGTATGCACGTAGGCATCCATGCATGCATCTATGCATAACTACATGTGTGCATATATGCGTGCATACAAGCATATATGTAAGTACGCACACTATGTATGTAATATGAACTCAGACAATGAGTGGTTGACTTGAGCAATAGTAGACACAATGGTCCAAAACTACTTTAGTATATATATGTAACTCTAACCAATTTGTCAGATTGCGAAACTAGATCTGTTTTGCAGGCATGACAAGACAATAGCACAGGTGACAACTGTTGTAAGCTACCCAAGCAATGAGTAATATAATACACATGGCAATAGATGTATTGTGTGAAGTTCAGAAGATGGACGTCATTTTTAATTTCGATACTCGAATTTGTTTCTCAACGAACTAACGAGAAACAAAAAAGATTACCTGTGGATAGAACTGCAATTTTAGCGTAGTCAAGTGAACCAAACTAGCAAAGTTTATTGTATGAATACGTTTTACCAAATTAAATAAAGTATAGGGGAAGTGTAGGGGCATGTCCGCAAACTTAAGGTGAAACACGCTATAGATAATTCACTGTGTGTGCTAAGAGGGTGATATATAGCAATCATATTAATTTGGTGTTAGTTAGTTAATAAATCGCTTATCCCAACATATATTTAAATATTTGGTCAAATGTAGTAGAGGCATACCTTTGTGCGGACATGCCCCAAGGTACGTGGCATAGCCGCACACTCTGTGCGGTTATGCCCCAGGAATGGCGAAACAACAGCTGGTCTCTCAGAGCTGACCATTAACTGCAAAAATAATGTGTATTGGTACGTGTACGCTACTGAATGAATGAATGAATGAATGAATGAATGGATGGATTGATGGATGGATGGATGGATGGATGGATGGATGGATGGATGGATGGATGAATGAATGAATGAATGAATGAATGAATGAATGAATGAATGAATGAATGAATGAATGAATGAATGAATGAATGAATGAATGAATGAATGAATGAATGAATGAATGAATGAATGAATGAATGAATGAATGAATGAATGAATGAATGAATGAATGAATGAATGAATGAATGAATGAATGAATGAATGAATGAATGAATGAATGAATGAATGAATGAATGAATGAATGAATGAATGAATGAATGAATGAATGAATGAATGAATGAATGAATGAATGAATGAATGAATGAATGAATGAATGAATGAATGAATGGATGGATGGATGGATGGATGGATGGATGGATGGATGGATGGATGGATGGATGGATGGATGGATGGATGGATGGATGGATGGATGGATGGATGGATGGATGGATGGATGGATGGATGGATGGATGGATGGATGGATGAATGAATGAATGAATGAATGAATGAATGAATGAATGAATGAATGAATGAATGAATGAATGAATGAATGAATGAATGAATGAATGAATGAATGAATGAATGAATGAATGAATGAATGAATGAATGAATGAATGAATGAATGAATGAATGAATGAATGAATGAATGAATGAATGAATGAATGAATGAATGAATGAATGAATGAATGAATGAATGAATGAATGAATGAATGAATGAATGAATGAATGAATGAATGAATGAATGAATGAATGAATGAATGAATGAATGAATGAATGAATGAATGAATGAATGAATGAATGAATGAATGAATGAATGAATGAATGAATGAATGAATGAATGAATGAATGAATGAATGAATGAATGAATGAATGAATGAATGAATGAATGAATGAATGAATGAATGAATGAATGAATGAATGAATGAATGAATGAATGAATGAATGAATGAATGAACCGTTCCATACTTGTATTCCTCTGACAGTAATCGACAGTAGTCTATGGGTGGTGTTCGCTTTTGTAACATAAAATAGTTTAGATTGTCTGGTATCATGCTTGTGTACGGCTGCAGTTGGTTCAAAGACCGCTTGTACACGACCTTCTAAACAGTGGTTGTTTGCTTTATAAAGCATAACCATAGTCCTATGTGTAATTAAATCTTGAAGTTTAAGAATGTTTGAACAGTGAAAAAATACAGATGTATGACCATGGTAATTAAGACTATATATTATTCGTATATCTTTTTTCTGTAGCAGAGAGAGTTTTCTTACTCTAGACGGATACGTATTTCCCCATATTTCACAGCAATAAGACATATATGGTTCAACAAGTGATTGGAATAACGTGCGTAAGGCTTGAATGTCAAGAACATCCTTTGTTTTATACAAAACACCTATGCTTTTTTATACCTTCGTTTCAACCGTTTTTATCTGCTCTCTCCACGTTAAGTTTTCATCAATGATTACACCAAGGAATTTTGTATGTGACACCTGCTCAATGTTCTTTCCATTCAAAACAATGTTTACTGTTGGTCTAAGTTGTTTTTTATTTGTAAACATGATAAAATTGGTTTTGTTCACATTAAGCGATAATGTATTAACTCTGAACCATATATCTAGTTTTTCTAGTTCGTTATTAACTGTACATGTTATATCCACAATATTCCTAGTTGAGAAAAAATGCTAGTGTCATCTGCAAACAAAATAATATTAAGCAATTTTGACACTTCACACATGTCATTTATATGTAAAATAAATCGTACTGGGCCCAGGATTGATCCTTGTGGGACTCCACACTTGATATTCTTTAGCTCTGAATTACTGTTGTTATAGCACACATACTGACCACGATTGGCTAAATAACTGTTAATCCAATCTAGTGCCAAACCCCTTATTCCATAACATTGTAACTTACTTAGCAGTATTTTATGATCAACGGTGTCAAATGCTTTCTTCAGATCAATAAAGACCCCGATAGTGCTTTCTTGTTTATCTATTGCTGAAGTTACCTTTTCGACAAATTCGGTTAACGCTAATGAAGTTGAGTGATTACTTCTGAAGCCATATTGCCCGTCAGTCAATACGTGATGATTTTCAATGAATGACATTAACCTTTTATTAAATATTTTTTCTAGTATTTTGGAGAATTGGGGTAACAGTGATATAGGTCTATAGTTAGAAAATTGGAGACGATCTCCTGATTTAAAAACAGGAATAACTTTTGCCGTTTTCATGTCATTTGGAAATATTCCGGTGATTAATGATCTGTTAAAGATATAGGTTAAAGGTCTTACAATTTGCTTTATTACAGGTTTAACAGTTTTCATGCTGATTTTGTCGTGTTCATACGAAGTCTTACTTTTGCACCCTGACACAATTTCGCTTACTTCTTTCTCAGTAACGGGATACATATACATTGACCCTGATACCTGGTTTTTTAGAAAGTCAGTCGGTTGTGTTCCTTGGCATGGCTCTATACTGTTAGATAAGTTTGTACCTATGTTAACAAAGAAGTTATTGAAATGATTAGCAATTTCTTCGTTGTCTAATGTTACTCGATCGTTATCAACAATGAATTCATTTGAATATTTTGCTTCCGACTTTCTTTTGCCAATTATAGTGTTAAGAATTGTCCACGTTTCACTAGTGTTGGCCTTACACTCTTCGAGTTTCTGTCTATAATAGTTCTTTTTTTCAATACGCAAGATTTTTGTTAACTTGTTTTTGTAGTTTTTATAGCGACTTTCTGTTAACAATGACCTTCTTTTTAGAAATGCTAAGTACAAGTAATTTGTTTTAATGCAAGCGTTTTTAGGCCTCTTGATAACCAAGGTTTTCCCTTCCGTTTAGTGTTGTTTGGATACATTCTTATTTTGACAGGACAAGCATTGTTGTAGGTGTTACTTAGTATTTGCATAAATTGCAAGTATGCTAAATTGGGATTACATTCGTTTAGTACAGTTTCCCAGTTTGTATGGCTTAAGTCTTGTTCAAATTTACTTAAGGCTTCATCGTCCAATGTTCTGTTATACTTCACTTTTTGATCATTATTATTTGTCACGTAAGTACTATTATCACACAGAACGAAAATTGGCATATGATCCGTAGCATCGCTTAAAACAATGCCGCACATTTTGTTTCTGCATAGCTCAGAACAGAAAATGTTATCTATTATAGTTGCTTTCGTGCCTGTTGTTCTTGTTGGCCTGGTGATCAAGGGATACAATCCAGAACTGAACATTTGATCAACGAAATGTTTCGATTCAGTTTGTTCTTCACAGTGTAATAGATCTATATTAAAATCACCACATATGTACACCACTTTACTAGTAAGATTTCCTAGTATATATGATAAATTTTCATTAAATTTGCTAATGCTAGTATTCGGTGCTCTGTATATACAGCCGACATTGATTTTTGAATGTTTACTGATCTGTAGTTCAATAAGAATACTTTCGAAACATTCATCAATCGTATATGATATGTTCCGCAGGCATATATTAGGAGATTGACAATTCCTAAGTAGAGATTCGCATACAAATATGGCAACACCACCGCCTGTTTTGTTGTTTCTGGAGTTGCAGTACAATTTGTAACCTAAAAATGCGTCATGAAAATTAGTTACTTCATTTCCATCCCAATTGTTTTCTTTAAACCAAGTTTCCGAAATTGCAATAATATGGAACTTATACTCTAGTTCTCGAAGAGTGTCCTTAATCTTATTTAAGTTGGCTTTTAGACTCCGGGTATTGAAGTGTATAACACTCAGATTGTTTGCCCGATCAGTACCGTTAAAGTTTGTTGAAAACTGTGCAGGGGTGAAATACCTGCACTGTGTAGGCAAGTCATTATACAATAAACATTCAGTGTCTATTTCGTGTTCGTAAAATAGTTCAGTATGTACATGCATTATGAGTGTTCGTCGTTTAATGATCTTGCATTTACGTGCTTTTAATCACGATCTCTTACCACCAACTTGTCAAACGACAGGTAAGCGATCTTCCCTTCTTCCCGTGCTTTCATCATTTTGGGGAGAAGTTCTTTGCGTCTCGCCATAATTCTCTGCGAGTAGTCTTCGTTCACGAGGTCGTTTTTTCTTGGCCGCCGCAAGCACGAGCTCGCGGTCTTTGTACTGGGCGAATTTGACCACGATGGTCCGGGCTTTCGATCCGGTGCGGCCCGTTCGGTGTGCCCGCTCGATCGTCATGGCGCGTACTTGAGTTTCCGGAAGTTCCAGCGATGTTGTCATTTCTCGGCGCACGTTTTTTTCCGCCTGCTCCCAGGTTTCATTTTCTGCGTCCTGACACGTGCATTACATAAACAAAAACTTACAAGAAACACCAGAGAACACAAATCAATGTAACCTTGAATAATAGTCCACGTTTATTCCTCCTTGAGAGTCAAAGCAAACAACAGCATGGTTTTGTAACAGGAAAGTCAAAGTTTGCAAACTAGCCTGATGCTTTCTAGCTAAAACAACATGGTCTCGTAAAGGGCAAAGTCAAATTCAAAACTCAGTTGGTAGACCATGCGAGCATGGCTTTGTATGGACTAACGTATACGGGCACAGTTCTATATTATAGATTATATATAATTTGTCATCTTGATTATTTTTTTCAGTGAGCAATGATCACTTAAGCTTTATTAACGGATGATAATGTTTATTAATAAATTTAATTAATGATACACAACATGGAAAATGTGAGGCCAACGCAATATAGCCTATTGCACATTGATGAAGCGATGAATGATATTAATTAAAAGTATGATAATATTAAATAATTATATAATAATCATCACACACACAAACACACACACACACACACACACACACACACACACACACACACACGACGTTGGTTATATCAGCTGATTGTGTTCAGGGCGACGTGATGGCGACGAGTCAACTGTCACCTCTGGGTCGTCTGGCGCTCCTGTCGTTGCTGATTGCACACGTCAACGCACTAGGTGGGTCACACTTTGTAATGCATTTACGTACTTCTGCTGTGTTCTTTTTGTTAAATGCAGTGATTAGGTATTCGCAAGCAACGCACACTTTCGTCTATGGACGTATGGTAAAGTAGCGGTAAAATATGAATGGTATTTTTTAATTAATAATAATTATAAACTTCTGTAGCGGAGTTGACATTGTTGTATATATGTCATATGTCAATGTATGT
The DNA here is from genome assembly GCA_964017155.1 of Oasisia sp. SBJ-2009. Classification (NCBI taxonomy): domain Eukaryota; kingdom Metazoa; phylum Annelida; class Polychaeta; order Sabellida; family Siboglinidae; genus Oasisia; species Oasisia sp. SBJ-2009. The sequence goes on from OZ024865.1 coordinate 37,704,990, forward strand.
AAAACTTCTGTAGCGCCTAAGTCCCTTAAAATATTCAAGCTAAGAGAAAATCGTTTAGCTAGTCATACACGGGGACAGGCAAAAGTCATCATTGCAGCATGAAACCGCCGGAATGTTATGGTGGAAAAGCAATTTCAAACAAATATGTTTTCAATTTCATACGCAAGGCGTATATCGCTTCAGAAGATGTAAATCGCAATAGGGAGTTGACTGCAAGTTGTTGCCGCAGTCACAGAGAACGCACGTTTGCCAGTAATGGGATGATCTAAGGTTCCTAGAGATGCCGGAGAAATGCAGCAGATTAACTAAGTATGTGCGTTGTTGGCTAGAAATTGTACGATATGTAACAGTAGCCAATTAAAATTAAATTTGGTATACAATTTGAAGCCAAAATAACTGCTTAGGTAGTGGTAGTGATGATGAGAAACAGAAGGCCTTAAAGTTGCATTCTAACATAATTTCCCATTTTTAGCGCATTTTAGAAAAGCCAATGTACACCATGACCGATATTTGCTTATTAGTATACTTCCTACCACATGTCTCACGTTATTCGATCAAATATAAGTTTGCAACAAACAACGGCTCTACAGTTTCCCAAAAGTTGATCTATTTTTACCATCGGAACTCTCCGGTCAACGTAAGTAAACGATGGGGCAAACTAAAAGGCGGGCCACAATGGGGTTCCACAAATCCAAGTTAGTCGCTAGAGGCGCCACTAGGCAACTAGCTCCTAGTTGTTTAAATCATCCTCAATTAGCCATTGACCGAACAGGCGCGTAGCCAGCGATAGTTTGTATGTGGGCAACTGGACATGCCGTAAATATGGAGCGTATCGACCGGTGGCATTTTTGAGAATGTGGTATGCCGTTTCCGGGCTGTCTGCCAATTGTGGCCCGCCTTTTAGTGTGGCCCCCTCCTGACAGCGCTTTTCACTGGAATTCCCTTCTTCAAGGTCTGAGCAAAACAGTGAATTCTAACTGACGAGGCTCGCCAGGAAAATGTTTCGTCTTTTGCTCCTTTTTATCTTAAAATGGCATATTATGTGAAAATAAGTTGATAGGTAGTTGAGGAAAACAATATATAGTGTATGGAGAATGCTGGTTTACTGGACATTTCAGAAAAGTCAGAATGCAACTTTAAGTACCAAGCGTGCTCAACAAATCAGAACACGCTGGAGTTTAGATAAGTTCACTTTGGCTATGTTATTAAAAAGGGAATTACAACAGTTCAGTAGACTTTTAATCAGAACAACTGATGTTGTATTGTCTTAGTAGAAGATAAAGGCAAATGACGCCGGATTGGAAGTAAATTTCGTATATGATATAAACATGATTTGCATTTTTGTCCTGATCAAAGCTTAAATTTATGTCAATAATCCAGGCTCTGGCATATAGGTAACACTTAATAAATAATAATATATATAATTATTAGTATTATTATTTTTATTTGTAAAGCGCCGTATATCCAGAAAAATGTCCGCTGAGAGGCGCATAAAATACATTGTAACACATACATATTTAAAATATTCATAATCAGTTAAACTAGCACGTAAACACGAAATGTTTAATGATAATAAATATATAAATAAATATATAATTATTTAAAGCTTCTAAAAATCCTAGTTCATAAACTAAACTTATCAGCAATAAATATATAAAATAAAATAATAAATAAACAAAATAATAAAGTAAGTAAAAAAATAGCAAAACTATAATTACAATTAAAATAAATTAATTATAAAATACCCCACAAGTAGTTTACAAATGCGGCCTTAAAAACATGTGTATTCAAGTTGGACTTATACAGTTCAAGTGAGTCTATTAGTGGCAGACTATCCGGTAGATCGTTCCACAGGCGCGGAGCCGTTGTAGCGCTTACATTTTTCCGGCGTTAAAAACCTTCCGATTTATGTTTCTGCGCATGCGCAATATATGTAAAATCATCAATGTACAGCGAAAAGACAAAGCATTTATAGTATAAATACTACGGGTTGTTCGTTAGAATGTGTATAACCTCTCAGCAAAGTTATTTGTTGCGAATTAACACGAGGCAAACAAGTTTCAAGGCATATTTTGATAGCAAGCGTAAATCACGTGACTGTAGTGCGCCATAATCCGTGACAGTGATTTATACAAAACGTAATATGTTATTGCATTGAACGACATTTTAAGAAACTCTTCGCAGTAATCATCACAGGAGAGTTAACGAACAGCCCGTGGCATTTATACCGAAAATGCTTTGTTGTTTCGCTGCACATTGATGATTTTACATTTATTGCGCATGCGCAGAAACGTCAATCGGAACGTTTTTATCGACCGGAAAAATGTAAGCGTGACACCATCACGAAAAAGCCACGCCGACCATAGCGTTCTAAATTATTGCGTGGTTCTCGCAGCAGGAGACGGCTTCCGGAGGAGCGAAGCTAGCGACCCGGCGTATATTCCGTAATCATGTCAGCGATGTTTTCCGGCGCTAGGTCGTGTATCGCTCGGAAGGTCAAAACCAGTATCTTGTATGTTATGCGCCATGGAACCGGCAGCCAGTGTAACGCTATCAACATTGGCGTGATGTGGAGATGGTCTCGGCGCCGCTGCTGCATAATTACACGCACCGCCGCCTGCACTCGTTGCAGTTTCTGCAACAATCGTCCATTGATGCCACATAACACAGCATTTCCGTAGTCTAGCTTTGATGTCACTAGACCGTGGACAACACACTTGGACAGAGCCACAGCACTCATTTGATGTCAGCAGGGGAGCTTTCAAACAAGCCTGTGCATTCAAGGATGTTGGAAATATAGGTAAAGGGCAGGAGACAATAAATAAGGACGTAACTGTAACCAGCTTAGGCAGTGCCACCAACTAAGTAATAATTTATTATAATAGAGTCTAAAAATTAATTAGTATCTTCATCGACATTTGTAATATACAGTGTATATATGTGTGTTTATATTACATAAATATATACAATGTCATATTATATATATATATATATATATATATGTATATATATATATATATATATATATATATATATATATATATATATATATATATATATATATATATATATATATATGACATGTGTCAATGTAGATACTAAGTATCTACATCGACACATGTCATATATATACAGATATATATATATATATATATATATATATATATATATATATATATATATATATATATATATATATATATATATATATATATATATATATATATATATATATATATATATATATATATATATACATACATACATACATACATACATACATACATAATTATTATAAGTTTTATAATGTAAGTGGTTGTAAGCAACGAATGTTCTCTGTTTATTGTTCCCCATGTTTTGACGTCTGTCAGATATTTCAAAACAATACGTTAAATTAGAAAAATACTCTATATCATGTCCTCTAAAATACCTTATCCCTGTGAGATAGTGACAGTGTACATAATAATTGCAACCACATGCTAGAAAATGTACAATTATTCTTTAAAAAGAGAATGTTATTTCTTTGACCAGATAAACATGTGAGGTTATTAATAGTTAACTGTAAATGTATACTTGATTTGGCACAACGTTGGTTTAGGGTGGTTGACCAACCATGGTATGATTTGTTATAAATAGATAACAAAATTAATGTCCATTCCTCAAAACTATATTACACATGTGACACAATGACAGTGTATGAATAATTGTTAAAGACTAATAAACATTAACAATGTGTTAAAGAGCAATATTTTACTTTGATTGACCGGATAAATGAATCCGGTTAATCTAATTGTCAGATTTAATAGTAACTGTAATTTACTTAACTATATATGTTAATTGCCTCATGCTTTCTATGTACTTTTTGGAGTTAAAAAAAAAATTGGGCCAACGTTGGCCCAATGTTGGCACTACGTTGATTTAGGGTGGTTGGTCTAATGTCGGTCCAACGTTGGTTGAAATTTGTATAACATTATTGGAATTGCATAAATATGTGTATCAAGTCAGTAATTGAACTGTCACTGTGCCACCGTTAGAATATTAAACTCAATTAATTTATTTGAAATTTATGTTGATAATACAACGTTGGCCCAATGTTGGCTCAACGTTGGCCCAATGTATCCAAAGGGCAATTGAACCAATGTTGGCCCAACGTTGGCGTACCTTTGGTTCATATTTGTATAACTGAAGCTGGAAATGTAGCTTCTACTTGCTTTACCAACGTTAGTACAGTGCACGTGTACATTAAACTAAATTTATTGGAATTTGTTGTTGCTTGTACAACGTTGGCCCGTTGTCTAACATCCATATGGGCGGCTGATCCAACGTTGGCCCAACATTAGCCCAAATATGTATAACTGAAATTTTAATACCAACATTAATAATATCAAACTCAGTTTACTTGAAATTTATGTTGGCGGTACATCGTTGGCCAACAGTTGGTCCAATGTTGTTCACCCAATGCCAACATTATGCCAACGGTACCATATTTGGGGCAAAATAGGCTTGCTATATGGGTTTATATCTGAACTCACACATCATTTTTATTAAGTTTACTACTAGACCGATGTAGGGGTTTTAAGAAAGGGGAGTGATAAGTTTCGCTATATGCATATACATTTGTTTTTTGAACGGAAAATGTGTCAGGACATTTCCTATACTGTCCCCCTTCAGGCTGAAAATTGGGGAGGCGTCTCCCTCGTCCCCCACCGATCAATGTCCATGTTATGTAGAACTTTCAAATCCTACATTTTGGCAAAAACCTTTGTCATCACTCAAAAGGGAATCAGTTACATAAAGTGCAGGAATCCATTTGCCGCTTCTGTCGTAGGCGATATGCACCAAGCAGGCGAGGGGTGAAAGTGAAACACAAATTTCACCATTTATGATGTGCTTGATGGCTAGAGCATATTAATAATATCAATACAAGGATGGAAACTTATAGAGCCCGGCAACGGCGCAGGCCGGCATGATGATTATTGACTAAAGTAAGATCAAGTTGCGTGCTGTGGCCAGCCAAGCAATTTATCTAGTCGATTTTGTATGATTGGTCGGAACTTCATAACGCGAGTTTATTGTCAAGCTACTAGACCTATGTAGCGGCTTTTAAGAGAGAGGAGTAGTAAGTTAGGCAATATGCCCCGCAATTTTTTTGAACTGAAATGTGTGGGGGGACAATTTATATGCTGTCCCCCACGCTGAAAAGTGGGAGAGAGCGTCCCCCCGTCCCCCACCGATCGATGCCCGTGCTGACATGTACGCGCAACTTGCATCGACATGTCCATTCCGCTGTCCAGGAAAATGTCGATGTCCCGTACTGTTGGCAGAGCGGCAATATGACACACACACACACACACACACACACACACACACACACACACACACACACACACACACACACACACACAAACAAACACACACACACACACACACACACACACACACAAACACACACACGTCGACTGTCGTAATTGCAGGTGGGACTCTGGCGTTACGGGCGTAGAAAACAATTGTTTCAGTCTTTGTCTCATTCAGCAGCAATTGGTGGCTCGTCATCGAACGCTTAATGTCGGTGGTACATGCTTCGATTAAGCGAGTAGCAATATCTAAGTCACAAAGCTGGTTTCGAGGGAAGTCAACATAAAGTTGAGTGCTATCGGCATACATATGGTATTTCAAGTGGTGTTTAGCGAATATGGCAGTGAGTGGCATACAGTAGATGGTAAACAGTAACGGACCAAGTATCTTTCCCTGAGGTACACCACAGTTCAGTTGTTGTCGGCGAGAAATGACATACTTAGTCTTGTTCTGTCCAACAAGTAGTATTATATCCATGCCAGCGCCGATTCACAAGTGCCGATGGGTTTCATTTGTTTCAATAGTTTACCGTGGTTCACAGTGTTGGTATGCAGGTATTGTAATGCAGGTATTGCAATACCTCAGGGAGTTTGACGCCCCTGCCATGCAGAGTTGTAAACCACTGGCTTGTGGTACAGGTTCTTGTCAGAACCGAAGGCTACATCAAGGGCGGTTGATGTATTGAACTCCCAACATCTCTCGACCAGCCACTGCAGGGACAAATAGTTTGCGCCTGTCTTGACATGTTCTTGCCGGTGTGAGACCTCTATTTGTTCCCCGAGAGAGTGTCGCTAGTAACTTGCAAAAGCCAGCGGCACTTCAACAATTTTTGCTAGCAGCTTCCATGAAATGTACAACTGCACGAAACATGATACCGGATCGGCCGTCGCCCGGGTTACCAAGGACCGCGCTGCTCGACCTCATCTTCCGTCGACAGTGAAAAATCAGCTAGGAAGAAGAAGACAAAGAAGACAACTACTGACAATTGGACAATGGAACGTCAGGACTCTCCTCGACCGAGAAGGAGCTAACCGACCAGAGAGACGTACGGCCCTAGCAGCAATGGAACTTGCCAAATACAACATCGACATCGCCGCCCTATGTGAAACAAGGTTCTCAGAGTCTGGTAGTCTCAACGACTTGGAATACTCTTTCTTCGGGAGTGGCAAACCGAAAGGAGAAAGACGGGAGGCCGGAGTGGGCTTTGCTATCAAAAAGGATATCGTCACAAAGCTGACAGAAATGCCTCGGCCAGTAAGTGACAGAATCATGACGATGAGACTACCTCTGAGCAAGGACAACTTTGCTACAATTATCAGCGTGTATGCTCCGACAATAACAGACCCAGACGAAAACAAGGAGGCCTTCTACAACCAGCTGGCAAGTGTGCTCAGTGGCATCCCTCGTACAGATAAGCTACTGCTGAAAGGTGACTTCAATGCGAGGATAGGAAGAGACAATGACAAGTGGCCCTTGGTCATGGGCAAACATGGGATTGGGAAATGCAACTCCAATGGCGAGCTTCTACTGGCTCTGTGCTCTGAGTTCGAACTGATAGTGACGAACACCGTGTTCAAGCAGAATGATGAACGCAAGACCACCTGGATGCATCCTCGTTGAAGACACTGGCATATGATCGACTTCATCATCACGAGGTGTCGGGATAAGATGGACATCCACAGTACCCGAGCCATGCGTGGAGCAAACTGTTGGACCGATCACCAGATGCTGAGGTCAAAAGTCCCTTTCAGAATACGACAAAAGCACAGCAGGCAAGGAACAAGTAAGCCGACCAAGCTCAACACAGCAAAACTAAGTACCACCAGCTATAGGGAGAGTTTTTAGCAGGAGATGGACAGTGCTCTCGCCCAATGGCAGGAGAAGGAAAACTCAACACCAGACGAGAAATGGGCAGCTCTGCAGCAGGTCGTGTACAACACAGCAAAGACATGTCTTGGCAAGCCAGACAGAAAACACCAGGACTGGTTCGACCCCAACGACCAGGAGCTACAAACTCTTATGAGCAGAAGAGACCAAGCCCACCAGAGAGTGTTGCAAACCAGGAGCACAAGATCCACCACTGCTGCATATAAAGATGCCTGCAGACTGCTACAAAAACACACCCGTGCACTGAAGTCAGACTGGTGGGAAAGGAAGGCAGTGGAGCTGCAGAGAACTGCTGATAGTAACAACATGAAGGGCTTCTACAATGGACTGAAGGAAGTGTGGGGACCCAAAAAGAAGGGACCTGTTCAACTGAAATCAGCAGATGGAATGGAGACCTTCTCTGACAGCAAGAGAGTTGTGGCATGATGGAGTGAACACTTCCAGAAGCTACTCAACTTCCCTGGAGACATAGATCACGAAGCTTTGGACAACATCCCGCAGCGCATTATCAAGACAAGCCTAGATGAGATTCCAACTATGGATGAGGTGGCTAAAGCAATCGCCGGCCTGAAAGATGGCAAAGCACCTGGAGGAGATGGAATTCCTGCAGAAGTATGGAATCACGGAGGAGACCATCTGTTCAGCAGACTGCACCAACTAATCACCAATGCCTGGGAGGTGGGTTCTGTACCACAAGCATGGAAGGATGCCAGCATTGTAACCATCTACAAGAAAGGTGATCGAACAGACTGTGGGAACTATAGAGGAATCTCTCTCCTTTCCATAGCAGGCAAGATCTTCGCCAGGATCCTACTCAACAGACTATCTACCCACATAACACCAGAGGTAGTTCCAGAGACTCAATGTGGCTTCAGAGGTAACCGGAGCACCGTGGATATGATATTTTGTCTCCGACAACTACAAGAAAAGTGCATTGAGTAGGACCGACCACTGTACATGGTATTTGTCGACTTCAGTAAGGCGTTCGATACAGTTGGGAGGACCGGGCTATGGCAGCTACTGAGGAAGTATGGATGCCCAGAGAAGTTCACAACAATGATCGAGGCACTACATACCGGAATGATGGCAACTGTTAGTGTTGGAGGGGAAGTCTCGGAATTGTTCAGTGTCACAAATGGGGTCAAGCAAGGATGTGTACTGGCCCCCACGCTGTTCTCCATCTTCCTATCAGCAATGCTCGATGATGCTTTCCGAGACATGGGGGATGGCGTCTATATACAGTCCAGACAGAGCGCTGACCTATTCAACATCGCACACTTCAGAGCGAAGACCAAGACCACTCGGATAGTGATGAGAGAGCTGCTATTCGCAGATGACAGTGCACTGGTTGCACACTCTGCTGAAGAGATGCAGAACATAGTGGATGCTTTCTCCAATGCGTCAAAGAAGTTTGGCCTGAAGATTAACATCAAGAAGACCGAGGTGCTGTACCAACCCAACTCTACAAGAACCCGAGAGGAGGATATCATGGTTGATGGAAACAAGTTCAACTCTGTTCTGAAATTCACCTACCTCGGAAGCACTATATCAAGTGATGGATGCATTGACGATGAAATATAGAGGAGGATGGCCAAGGCTAGTGCATCTTTCGGCCGACTACGCCAGAGACTCTGGAACAACCACCATGTGTCCATGCGGGTTAAAGGCAAGATGTACCGTGCAATCGTGCTGTCCACCCTCCTATACGGAGCCGAGGCCTGGACAGTGTACAGACGACAGGTGAAAAAGCTGCATGCCTACATGATGCGACATCTGCGATCGATCATGAAGATAACCTGGATGGACAAAGTGACAAACAAGGAAATACTCGAACGGACAGGGCTGCCATCTATGGAAGATCTTCTGATCAGAAAGAATCTCCGGTGGACTGGACACCTGATGAGGATGTCACCAGACAGGCTACCAAAGCAGGTTCCCTACTCCCAACTGTCTTCTGGTCACAGAAAGAGAGGGCGCCCTCGTCTCCGGTTCAAAGATACCATCAAGAGAAACCTGAAGCTGAGAGACATAAAGATCGACTCCTGGACATCACTCTCACAGCAGAGAGACAAATGGAGAGCAAGAGTCAAGTGATGGAAGCAGTCTGTGTCGCTTCGCGACCGACAGCATGATGATGAAGGTTCACAGTGTCAAAGGCGGCAATAAGATCAAGGAGGACGAGTATCACTCCCTTTCTTCGGTCGAGTGCCTGCATGATGTCATCGTGAATACGCACGAGTGCTGTTTCTGTGCTGTGTTGCGGGCGATATGCGCTCTGCAACGGGTCAATGGGTTTGTTTTCGTCAATGTAGCGTCGAAGGTCAACCGCGACATATCTCTCTAACAATTTTGAGACAAAGCTGAGATTTGCTATTGGGCGATATTTCTTGATGTCATTTGCGTTCAGACCTGTCTTCTTGAGCAAGGGAGTGACCAGCGCATGCTTCATTTCAGCTGGTACAGTTGCAGAGTGTAATGACATATTGATGATATTCGCTAGCACAGGTCCAATAATAGTGATGCTTCTTTTTTACAGCGTCGTCGGCCAAGGGTCGAGAGCGCGAGACTTTGAAGGACAATTGTTCACGAGTCGAACAATAGCTATACATTGTACTGCGGACATTCATAATCTTTTTGGAGAAATGTACTCGAAAACGTTCCGCCAAATTTTCATGAGAGTCGTTGCATTCGGGTAGCCCTGGTGGTTGTTTTCGTCCGGTGATTTCATTCGTTACGCGGTACACGGCCTTCACATCAGAGGCAGACTCGCGTATTTTCTCTGAGAAAACCGTTTGAGGTAAACGCAGTTTTTCTTTTGATTTGTGTTATACATACCATGTCTTTTTACAATCCAGGAGGTGCTTTTTGAAAATTCCTGGCCTAAAGCCAATGGAGCGTGAATTCCAAACTGTCAAAAGCATTGCTAGCTAAATGTGTGATGGAAAGTTTGGTGTACGTGTACGTGCTAGCTAGATATACACTACATTACAGCTTCGTATTGTTATAAATTACTTGAAAGGTTACAATAGTTTTTGTTTGTCATAATATGTTAAAATAAATAGTGTGATTGATGTGTTATACAATTAGTTGACCATTATTTTCAATTGTTGGTTTTCTGTATTAAAAATAAGATGCGACCTATACATATGTTTAAGCACATTTGACCTTTGATCTTGGCGTAGCACTAAGTTATAATATAACCTCAACAAGTTAATACTCTCCTATAGTTGACTTTATCTCAGTAAAACCATGATGAAATCAACTGAGATAAAACCTATAGCTCGTGTATATGCCAGTTCTATCCCATTTCGTGACCAGATAAGGTTTAAATGTTGATTTTAACCCTTTAATTTGGCCTATGACCTATATGGTCAATCTGAAAAGTCATGAAATAATATATATTAGATTGGGGATTTTCACAACCATCGAGAGGGACATAAAAATCGAGTTTCTAGCTCATTTCGATCGAGAGTTACGGCTTATTGTGTTTCTGCAGTCGACAGTCGTCAGGGATGAGCGGCCATGTTGGATTTATCATCACATATGGCGTCAAATCGTAAAATGGATAGGTCAAGCGGGTCGGGAAGGCCAATTGTAGGCGGAAATGATACCAAGTTTGACTATCTAGCCCTTCTAGATCTAAAGTCATAGATGAAAACCTGGTCACCGGCGGCCATTTTGGATGTCACGCTCCAGTGGCTGACCTTATGCCACGGGTTTTCAAAAAGCACCTCTAGTGAGGGCTCTTAATGTAATACATTTTCACATCTGGATAAAGGCATGACATTTGGCACAGATGACCTCCATGCCATACTATTTCAGAATTGTGATAGAAGCAACCTGAGATTTTGATGCTTCCACCATTTTTTGCAATATTCAAAATGGCTGCGATCGAAAATAAAAAACTTGCTTTTCCATATTTCATGAACAGTTTCACATAAAACATTAACATTAGGCTTAATTTATACATATCCAGGTACTATAATTTCAAATATGGTATATTTGGACTTATCCGACATTCACATCCGCCATTTTTTAAGATGGCGGCCGTATTCACTAATGCTGCGATATCTGATAAAGTATGATACCTAGAGTCGTTATTTTGGCATCAGTGTATAGATAAGTGGATAGCGATTTCATAGTTATCATACATTTCACATCTGACCTAATTTGACCTTCACAACTGCCATTTAATAAAATGGCGGCTGTAAAATCGAATTGTTTATATATCTTCAAAACGAGAAATTTGGAGGGATGCTATACGGACACTTTTTCAATATATATACATATATTGGGGTAGATATTTTAAATATTTTACTTCTTGACCTTGACCGACATTCACATCCGCCATGTTTAAAGATGCCACGGGTTTTCAAAAAGCATCTCTTGAAGTGTTGAAATACGTGGAACGTAGAATACAAATCAAATGTAAAACTGCTTTTACCTCCACATTTGTACGGGCCTATTTGGCAGAGCCAGGAATACAAAGACAACACGTACATTTCGAACAGTTTATGATGGTGATGTATCGTTACCAATTATTTTATCTGGAAAGTAGTTTACAGTCTTGTTTCATTGTTATTTTGTACCAAAGCTAATTATATAAGTTGTATCGGCGTTAAGCTACAATTTTCTTGATTCCATCCACGGTAAGATGTCACTAAATTTACAGTTCATATAGGTGTATGTATATCCGTTGGTGAAAGTGATATATAAAGTGACGTGTCATCAGCATGTAAGTGATGATTTATGTAATGCTTAGTATGTCTCGATTAAGTGATGTACTATACAAACTGAAAAGAACTGGACCAAGGTCAGATCCTTGTGGAACGCCAAATGGAATATATTTGCGGCACGACCGTGAAGAAGATATATTATTTCTTAGGTATCGGATTGACAAATACCAACTAAACCACAGAAGGCTGTGTCAGAAATCCCAAAATGTATGTAAGCGTTGCAAAAGAATGTCACCGTCAACTGTATCACACGCAGTAGAAAAACCCAGCAAGATAAGCGCGGCCAATTTCCCATTATCCATGTTGCATACTATATCATTATGTATTTTGAGAAGAGCTGTCTAGCTCAGTTAACTGAAATCATCTTTGACATGTGCTTCGAAGAAATATGGTCATGGAGACGATTTGCTAACATTTTCCAATATATTCGACAACAAAACTCAGATTATAAATAGGACAATAGTTCTTTAGTTCATTTTTTCAAGATTTTGTTTTAATATGATGATTGATCAAAGCTTGCTTGTAATCACCAGGAACAACACCATCCTTCATTGACATATTAACAATAGTTGTAATAGAATGAATCAATTGATCAATTAAACAGTTTAGTTAAAATTTTGGAACAAATTCAAAATCACAATATGTTTTTCGACACTTTGGAATTATAGTACGAATTTCCTTAGATGTAGGTGTGAAAACATTGCATTACATTGCCAATAAACGGTTTTTCAGTAACATGACAACCAAAATCCTTACTGACAAAAGATGATCGAATGGTAGCAATTTTACCTGTGAAGTATTTTGAAGAAAAATAATTGCATAATGTTTCCAATGTACCTTAGGTTTGTACCGATGAAGCATATAGTTGATGGATTTCCACAAATGCGTTGATATGACATTTGAATAATAATCAGATTTTGCCTTTGACATCATAATATTTATGATTGCATGTGTGAAA
>OZ024865.1:37722925-37770425 GCA_964017155.1 Oasisia sp. SBJ-2009
ACATGTTATCTTGATATTTAACGAAAGTTTATTAGCCTTAAGCCACAGAGAAATATTTTGTATTTCAAATATGTATGTGTGTATATATATATATATATATATATATATATATATATATATATATATATATATATATATATATATATGTGTATATATATATATATATATATATATATATATATATATATATATATATATATATATATATATACACGAACACAGATATCTAAAAACATACAACTCTGTCCTGAAACGAATCCAGCCGACCTATTAGATCGTTCTTTATCACATTGTGTGTATTTGTACAACCCAAGACTAAGAAAGAAACACTCAATATTGTGTATATAACTTATATTGCACTGGAATGATATGTATGTAGTGCCACAGCTAATTCGTATTAGTCAGTTTGCTGATGATGCTATAATACCGTTTTTGCTCGCTAAGTAACATTGATGATTTAAGCAATTAATTGCAAAGAGTGATAAACATTAGGCTTAAGGTTCCGAACGAATAAATAAATAAAATTATTGCTCAATGTGAGTAAAACAGGTTTAACAATGTTCAATAAAAAGTGTGTGCGTGTTTGTATATATATATATATATATATATATATATATATATATATACACGTATATATATATTTTATTATATATATATATACAATATATATATATATATATATACATAAATATTATATTATATGTATATAGATACGTATATATATATATATATATATATATATATACACGTATATATATATATAATATATATATATATATATTATATTATATGTATATAGATACGTATATATACACGTATATATATATATATATATATATATATATATATATATATATAATATATATACATAAATATTATATTATATGTATATAGATACGTATATATATATATATATATATATACACGTATATATATATAATATATATATATATATATTATATTATATGTATATAGATACGTATATATACACGTATATATATATATATATATATATATATATATATATATATATAATATATATACTTATATATATACTTATATATATATATACACGTATATATATACACGTATATATATATATATATATATATATATATATATATATAATATATATATATATATATATATATATATATATATATATATATATATATATATACGAACACACACACACATGTTTACAATGGTAGAATTTTAAAGAATAGGTTTTTATGAGTTAAAAGAATTGTTAATTAGTGTTCAACCTTTGTAGCGACTTTTTCGGATTATCCCATTAAAAGGAAAACAAGCGTATGAATATAATGTTTCATATGTTCTGTTACATGTAGTCCTGCTATACATGGTATGCATTTTTTACCCTTTTGTTATCTTAGTATAACAATCGTGGAGTGTTTGTACAAATTTATATTTATTTATGTAGACATGTTATGCTTATTTTTTGTAGCGGCGTTTTGTAAATTTTATTTTTTATTTTATCGCAACATCGCATATTATTCATTGTGATGCAAGTACTTCAGCCCGCCTAGTAGTCAATATTTATCATATTTCCTTGTGCTTCACAGTAAATTCGGACAGGATATACATCTTTGTATTTGAATAAAGCTCGATTACGCAAACCCTGCAGCACTTGACGCGGTCATTACAGTGTTTACCTTCTACATTAATTCATAATTTGTTTTATGTTCTCTTTTATCTAGCTGTTATAATTTACCGATCAAACAAACAACTAACAGTGTTCGCTACACGCGGTGTATCATATGTAAGCGTTATTCCATCATTTGGTTTACAAACACGCAGTTAGTATTATGCGACATTAAAAACTAATAAAAAGGCGTTAGCTGAAATTCGTTTTCCACACGTGGATTAGCAGTATATGTAATATTCGACAACATTAACAAAAGTACTTGCAGCATAAATCCAATTATAAACACGTCTGCGTAGCTTCTGCGAAAAGCTGACCTTTAAATAGCTGGGCGATCACGTGGTATCGAGGCGACAGCTACGCGGCATGATGAGTCATGATTCCCAATAAATTATCAAATAAAATCTGTGATTCTGTGTGGACTTGGAACTAGTGGCTTGCTGGAGGTGAGATTTCATAGCAGCATATTATATTTCCTTTAAGACATGAATAACATATTTCATACATTTCAGAGGGCGATTACTTCAAGTACCAAGGCTGTTTTGAAAAGCTGCCTTATATAGAAAATATATCGATGGTCAATCTTAGTGCGAACTATACGCCAAATAGATGTATTGCTGAATGCCGTAACCAAGGTAGTAGTTACAACTATTGCGGATTGACAGGATACTCCGTAAGTAACATGTTTTTTTTGCTAAATGATGTGCCTAAAAGTCTGTGTGTGATTATATATACGCGCGGATGTGCGTGTGTTGGTGGGTCCGTGAGTGTGTTCATGGTTTGGCGCTGGGGTGTGGGGTGTAAACGTATGTTGCGTGCAAATGTTCGTGTTGGCGTGTGTATTATGAAAATAAACCTGGAACTATTGTTCAACAAATGTGAGTGATTTTAGAGATAATGTAACAGTCGTGTAACCTAACATTTGAAAATGACTGTAATTAACCCACATTGTATGTCCGACGTAAACTTAATTTGCTGTTGTCCGATTTAGAAATAACAAAATGTTAAATAATTTCTTCTTGGACAATCACTTTTGTGTTCATATTGGGTGTATGCTTGTTTGACAGAACAGCATTTACTGCTACTGCATGCCCGATTTCTATCAAGACCAAATGTATGACGGCTGCGACACGCCTTGTGGAGGCGAATTAAACTTGACTTGCGGAGGCAAAAAATATTTACAAGTTTACAGCCTTACAGGTCGGTGCTACATGAACCATGGCAAACAACACTGGTATATATAATTGACTCATAGATATACTATTCACATTTTGCTAGGGATCACTATTTAGGGCGGTATTATATTTTACGGCATGTGTATCACACAACAATTAAAAACGGCACGTATTCGAGGACATATTTATTTCCTGAATTTCATTGCTATATACCAAATGTGAACAACAGGTAACATGCGTTCTGTCGTCAAGAAGCAGACCCAAAAATATGGCTGTTTTCCCCAGACCCCCAAAAATGGAGGTATCAGAATGTTACTCCAAGTCATGAAAATGTCCCAAACAGTTCAGTTACCAGCAACAACTGTCAGTAGCTTTTGTGTGACCCACGTGATTTAATCACAGCCTGGTAACAGCGTCTCATGCTTCCAATGAGTCTCTGGATGGCTGCCGTCTCAAGATTGTTCCATTACAAACATTGCATGATCCTTAGCACATTTTGAGTAGTATATATACATTAAAAAGAACTGAACGAGTTTACACAATGAGTAGATACAACGTAAGTAAATTAATAAGTTGTATCAAGTAAATCAATAATTACGGTTATTACGTTTTTTTTATATCAGTAGGGAATGTGAATAACTCTCTAGGACTGAACTATTTATGGCAAGTGCATGAGCCTCTGACATATTGGGCTTTATTCAAATAATGTTTCTCTCAAATGTTTGTATAATTTGATAGCGTGTTTCGAATGGTCGATTATAGTAAAGTTTATTATAATGTTCAGGTGCCGATATCCCTGATTGGAAGCCCCAGTATCCCGCCGACCACTACACAGTGAATATGTGTTCGATGTTACGTATAGACGCAGGACAATATATGTTGACTGACGCAACTTGTTCTTCAACTGATAATACCGTCGGATACCTATGCGAATACGGTTAGTATAAATACGTTCATTCCCTTGGCTTTATATATTGATCAACATAACCGTCGTATCCACGTAGCACACTTGTACTGCACAAATATCTATACCTTGTCGAAAAACATTGATACCACAGGTTAGGGGTAATGGGCGGCGATATCTGGGATAATTAATCGAATAACCCGGGTTCGATAAGCTGCCGTTTACAACAGCGGCCATTCTTCATTGGCGCGCTGCAGTGGTGGATATTTGTATCGGCGGTAATAATAAATAATAATAATAACTATCATTTATTCACGATAACCTTATCAAATATACATTTTTATCTCCCTAAGGGTCGTGATTGTAAAACGTAGGGAGGGAGGGAGGGAGGGAGGGAGGGAGGGAGGGAGGGAGGGAGAGAGGGAGGGAGGGAGGTAGGGAGGGAGGGAGGGAGGGAGGGAGGGAGGGAGGGAGGGAGGGAGGGAGGGAGGGAGGGAGGGAGGGAGGGAGGGAGGGAGGGAGGGAGGGAGGGAGGGAGGGAGGGAGGGAGGGAGGGAGGGAGGGAGGGAGGGAGGGAGGGAGGGAGGGAGGGAGGGAGGGAGGGAGGGAGGGAGGGAGGGAGGGAGGGAGGGAGGGAGGGAGGGAGGGAGGGAGGGAGGGAGGGAGGGAGGGAGGGAGGGAGGGAGGGAGGGAGGGAGGGAGGGAGGGAGGGAGGGAGGGAGGGAGGGAGGGAGGGAGGGAGGGAGGGAGGGAGGGAGGGAGGGAGGGAGGGAGGGAGGGAGGGAGGGAGACTTCGAATTTCTTATTATTGGGTCTAGTTCATTCCATATATGTGCGCCATTTAAAGCAATGGGGTTCTTGAAAACATTGGTTCGTGCTTTAGGGACATACAAGTCCCCTCTTTCATTTGACCGGTTCTGGTCGTCGAGATGTTTGAGGTCGGTGTGAACAACGCACACAAATAGTCTGGTGCCAACCCCTTCACTGCTTTATACACCAACTGCGACTGTCTGTATTTGATGCGCTCCGGTAGTGGCAGCCAGTTGAATTGTTCCAACAGTGGATCACTTGGAGCCCGGTATCCAGAGTCTGGCAGCACGTCTTTGGAGTTTGTAGATGCGATCTGATGTTGTAGCATTGCCCCAGAGTGTACTGCAGTAGTCCAAGTGGGGTAGAATGTAGCTGTTGTATAACGTTGTCCTTGCTTTGTATTGAAGATATTGCTTTATCCTGCACAGAAGTGAGAGTTTTTCGGCAATTGTGTTGTGTATATTTTGTATATGGGCCTTCCAGGTGTTAGGACATTATCAACATGAAGCCTCTCATTTTCGACCACTTGGAGTTTATCTCCTTTGGTGCATATGTTCTTTTCAACGTTGACGACCATTCTATTTTCGTCACACCAATTTGATATTTCTTGTAGTTCGTTGTTTAGCTTTAGTTCGATTTCCTGTACGTTCTTCCCACAGACACTGATGGTGCAATCGTCAGCATACATGTCCACATTGCTTATTGTCCTTGTGCTCATGGGCATGTCATTCATAAAGACAATAAAGAACAGTGGTCCCAAAATAGAGCCTTGTGGGACTCCCTTTATTAGTTCAGATAGCTCCGACGGTTTGCCTTTGAACAAGACAAACTGTTTGCGCTCTGACAGGTATGCCGAGAACCATCGCATTGATTGTTGTGAACATCCATATATGGGCAATTTATCCAGCAAAATGTGTGGTTCACAAGATCAAAAGCTTTTCGCAAGTCTTGAGCACTACACCACTAACAAGTCCTTTGTCAATCGCCGACGCCCACGTATGCACCATGTGGTTAAGTGCTGTCTCGCATGAGTGCTTAGCACGGAAACCCGATTGACCGTCATGCAGCATGTTGTGAGACGTGAGATAGGTATACAATCTGTCATGTACATGCCTCACGGTAAATGCAGAGTGGATTAGCCTATATATATATATATATATATATATATATATATATATATATATATATATATATATATATATATATATATATATATATATATATATATATATATATATATATATATATATATATATATATATATATATATATATATATATATATATATATATATATATATATATACATATATTGACATCCATTATATTGATATACATAACAATAATTCATATTCTACGCAGTTCGTGGGAAAGACTAATATAAATATATTTTGCGGATTTAGCATCTACTGACTCTATCATTTCAATGGTTTACAGTTAACAACGTCGACACCTGTACCGACGCTGCAGGGAAGTGCTTCAAATGTTTCGGCAGTAATAATCGAGCAATAGCCTGGTATAAAGCACGTGAACGCTGTTTGAACGACGGAGGTCGCCTGCTACAGGTCGGTAAACTCAATTATTATAGTATAAGGGCGGCGCGGTGGAAGCGCGGAGGGAGGGGAGGAAAAGAGGAAGGTCAAAGGTCAAAGTCAAAGATCACATGGCAAGGTAAAAAGGCAAACGTAACGTGGCGCCCCCTAGCGAGTATATGATGAACTGGTGGTGCCCATAGCGGACAGGTCACGAACTAGTACTGTCCAAGGTCGAGTGTCTTATTAAAAAAAATTGTCAACATTGGGTTAGCGGTCACGTAGCGCCGCCTAACGGATAGGTGGCGAACTAAACAAATAAGCGATAGAACAAGTGGTGCCATATGATGGATATGTCGTGAACTAATACCCAACAAAATCGTGCATCATATTAACATATTGGGTTAAAGGGTTTTAGAGGTCATGTAGTGGTGGATATGTGGTAAACCACACACTAGGTCAAAGAACAAATGGAGCCATCTGACGGATGTGTCTTCAGCTACCCCAAAAATACGTGTGTCTTATTTTTACTTTTAATAAAAAAGGTCAACGTTTAGGCCAATTATAATCATCACCATCTGCACGTAGGCCACTTGGGTCACTTTTCTCACGGTCCTCATGTAGGCCACCTACACATCATAGCGCATGCGCAATGTTATTGTGTTCTATCTATCTTATATAACAGTGGGCTAATGCAACTGGTGCGGAGGAAGGTAAAAGTGTATAAGTTATTGTGTCTTTTTTAAACTATACCAAACATGGTTTAACGCAGCGCCCTATGCAGTGTGCCCGCTCTCCTGGTAGTTAGGTTGTCAACAACAAACATAATATTATATTCAATAAAGCGACAACGACTGTCTTCAGGAAAATGATCACCCCATTATGTAATTGCGCCATGTTATAGTTTGTATCTCTACCGAGAAAACTTTGGTTGCTTTTCCACGTATGCGACTAACATACCTAAATATCTAGTTTGTTTAGATACTTGGACCTCCATGTCCAGTGCGGTGCAACACGGTGCTTGTCTATCTACTGAAACTTGCTGCCCCGACCAGGGCAGTCGGGTTCTGTCTGTTCTCATCGAGGGACGCTGGCTCAGTCAGAATCAGGTAGTGGACGACGTTGTAGGATTGCAAATGGCTGGTACTACATTACGGCAAGTCAGCGCGTCAGCTGAAGATATAGGAGATATTGACCGTCGAACCTCCTGTCTGCGTGTTGTGATTGGTTGGTAATTTTCGGCACACTTATGTAAAAAAGGTAAAGGCAAGTTCTTATATAGCGCAGTATCCAGTCTTCGGGACCGTTCAAAGCGCTTTACACTTTACTTCCCTGACAGGCCTGTTCACTCACTCAGACACCATCTCGGCTTTTCTGGGAAGCATCCAGCCATATGCTACAATTAAAGCGCGAAGGCTGCTCGTACACATAACCATCACTGTCTATAGCCAGGTACTCATTTATACAGCTGAATGAACTGGAGCAATGTATAGTGAAAAAACTTGCCCAAGGTTTTAACACCGCAGCACAGGATTCGAACCCGGTTTCTCGTAGTCGAGAGTCCGGAGCTCTACCCCTGAGCCACTGCGCTCTCTATGTGTCATTGGTTGGTAATTTTCGGCACACTCATTTGTGATTGGTTGGACATTTTCGGCACACCCACGTCATTCAAACGACCGCCTGTCAACGTATATAAGACGACCGTTTTTCGAGGTTATCATTCGTTCTACGTCTATGACACGACATAGTTATGGGTAACGTCATCTTGAACACCGATGATATACAGGACTGGGCCAGCGACGAGGACGCACCCGAGAAAAACAAGCGGTGTGGTACTACTCACCCGCCAAGCGACTATCTCCATTGGTTGACACACCACATAATTCCATGGGAGAGAAACGTGACATCTTGAGGTTGTCCACCGAGAAAACTCGCGAGAGGCAGCACCCATAATCGTGTTTACGATATTTTATACTTGTTAACAACACACTTTGGTAGGCACATTGTACCAAGCCAATGCAGTGAATAGAACCTCGGACATGCGTGCTACGACTAAAATCCGTGGTTAAGACAACAAACATGTTGACCTATACACGATACTTTATAAATGAATTATTGTGTTACTAGATAAAACTGTACAAACCGTATTGCTTGTTCTTTCTCCTGTTATAACTAGCGTTCACCCATATTCCCGTTTTGTCATGTATGGTCACTCTTATTAAGTAGCTTAAAAATCAGATACACGTATTTCTTGGGTATTAGCTGAATACGTGTCCATCGGGTGGCTCCACGTGTTCTCTGACCTTGTTTGTGGTTCACCACATATCCACCAGGGGGAAATACATGACCTCTAACCCCCTTTTATCCTATTTTTAAAAATAAGACGCACGAATGTTGGGGTATTAGTTCACGACATTTCCGTCAAATGGCACCACTTGTTCTTTGATCTAGTTTGTAGTTCGTCACCTACCCGTTAGGGGGCATTACATCAACCCTGACCCCATTTCCGCATTAAAAAAGAAGACGCACGAATTTGGACAGTACTAGTTCGTGACCTGTCCGCTAGGGGCGCCACCAGTACAGCTGGCGGGGGCGCAATGTGACATTTATCCCTTCCTCCCCTCCCTCCTCGCTTCAACCGCGCCGTTGTTAATACTATACTACTAATTCAGGACGTAATTTAGAATGGCGAGATGTAGTTTGTGTAGTTTGCGTGCGTTTATCGATAGATTTTTCTGTGAGGTGTGTGCACGCTGCCATGGGTACATCAGTGCATATATTTAGCCCTGTTTTATTGGTGATTGGGTTCGTGAGTGTGCTTGTTTGTGTGCTATGTTTTATTTGTAACATGCTCATGAAATGCAAATATAATTTTGAAGTTCACTTACACATCAACGATACGTTTT
The DNA here is from genome assembly GCA_964017155.1 of Oasisia sp. SBJ-2009. NCBI lineage: Eukaryota > Metazoa > Annelida > Polychaeta > Sabellida > Siboglinidae > Oasisia > Oasisia sp. SBJ-2009. The sequence continues at coordinate 37,731,915 of OZ024865.1, forward strand.
GTTATGATTGGGAATAAAATTAGGAGACGCTAAGCACCAGAATATAGTGTGAATTTGCACAGCTATTAATCTGAATCAGTTCCGTTTAAATATATAATCAGTCGTCGACGTTTCCGCACCCTGTACTTCGCAATATGCACCTGATGAAAATTACATACGACGAGAGACGCTTGCGGGGCTGCCCTTGGTGCCTCAACATCTGCCAGCAAACCATTTCTTCATGAGAATCACTATGTACATATAATATATATTTTTAAACTCGCCAGTGGTCCATGCATACTTTTTGTTACAGAAGGACTGTTTATTCTAAGAGACCCCTCCCCCAAAAGCATATTTAGCGTCGTTGGACATTTAATTTGTTCACTGCAATCTGAAAGAAAAGTGTGATCTATATTATGTGCATAACGCAGAGGATGCCTAGAAATTAGAGATATGTCAGATGTGTTATCATTCAGGTTATGTCAGGTGTGTTATCATTCATGTTATTATTAATACTCAATAACTAGAGATGGCAACTTTGCGATGTACAAGCGTACCAATATATGAGAGGAAACAGATGTCCCTAGTTTCCAAATTGTTCCGTTTCAAACCGACAAACGACAAATAATTCCTACTCTACCGATAAATAAAACAATTTGAAAAAATATAATGCACCTTAGAATTGTTAACGGGTGTCTAGACACATGTTCATCTATTTGATTTGTCTTTTTGCACTGAACAAATTCGCTAAGTACTTTTAAATGCACATGCGACGCAAACGTTATCCAATAGATTGTTTGGTTTAAAATATAAATCTACACTTAAAGCCGATTGTAACGTTTCTAATGTGTTATTCGTGTTGGTAGGTCGACACGCAGGAGTTCTATGATTATATTATGACATCACCCCCCTCACTGGCATTGCCTGGTATAGATAAATGGTGGGTCGGCGGTTCCGGCGTGCGCTGGCGATGGCCAAATGGTATGTGGACATTGTGGCTGGCAGCAACCATATCGATGTCAGGTTAATGTAATGCACTAAAAATACGTTTTACCCAGAGGGCCAAGTGCGTTGAACGGGCATGATACGCTGTCAATGGGTTGCCTCCAAAAATCCTATATACATATCTTTATGATCAAAACCTTACGTGGACCACCTTAAATAAATTACTGGAATGTTTTTGAGTCGCTCATGCAGACTGCCAACGAAACTCCAAATCGAACAAGCGTTGTAACACTTTCCGATACGTATTTTGCCATTTATTTTGAGCGATAACACCAGTTTGCGTTGGGTTATCGACACTAGGTAATGAACAGGTTCATACCACAAGCATTCCGAAAAGTTATTTTTATCAATATGTAGATGTCTAAAACAAAACTTAATTATGAAAACTTAGTTTATAGGACTTAGCTTTTGCCAGTAAAGGTGTAATTATATGTCTCAAGTTCGCGTATCAAACCATTTGGACGTTTCAACAATCCGGGCCCACCTCCAATCGATTTCGCTGTTATTCTTAGGCCATTTATATTTTATTTAACTGTAATACCTTTGCATGTTCAGTCAGCAGTTCCACATTATGTCAGGCATATAGTGTATAAAATGCTGTTAAAACTTAAATAATACAATAACAATACAGCAGAACGTTTAGTGTAAACATATTGACATAAAGAAAAATTACGAATATTTAATAATACAAGTAAATATGGTTTGCTTAATTGATTTTGGTTAACTTAGGACTCGACATAATCTACACAAACTGGCACAGTGGAACACCGTATCGGTGGTCAATGGAATGTCTCAGTATAATGGGTTCGTCCACTTGGAGCGACAATCACTGTCGAGGGACAATACCATTCTTCTGTCAACGAGGTAAGACATTCATTTTCACCAAGTACTTAGATTATGTATATATATATATATATATATATATATATATATATATATATATATATATATATATATATATATATATATATATATATATATATGAACGAACAGTTCAATTATTTCTTTCAACAAGTTTATCTTAACAGTCTGCACGTTTAACACAAACTAATGGACAGTTGTTGCGACCGATGTCAGTCTAACTACCATATCTCCCGAAGGAAGAAAGGGTAGGTTGGCTGACATGCAGTTTACTTTTGTGGTGCAGGCAATATTTCATGCGTGCATGTATTAACACACACGGAAATACATCGTGCAAGCATGGTTTAGCTCGGTCATGAAATGTCAACACTTATTTTCATGGTATCAGCACAGAAACACAGTTATGCTATTTAATTTAAGACCACAAATGTCTTGTGAACGACGCTTCGCGACGCAACAGCTATCGCCATCATAGGTAGCAGCAAATCGAAAACCCGCACCAGTACACATGTATCGATACACATGATATATAGTCAATTAGAAAATGTGCTGACTTACACTGTAGATGTAGCAATAAACCGAAGTCACAAGAGGACAAGAGGAGCTAAAGTTACAACGACTGTAAGGCCTCAAGAAGGAACATAAAGTAAACTGCACTAATACATGCATATGTATAGAGACTGTTGTAATTCGTCGCTGTACAATCTCAGTCGCAACGCCATCTGATATAGCATTGAAATTCGAATTTACCTAGCCAGTTCTTGTGTCTGTGATAACATATTTCACCAGCAATAACGTGCATGCTATTTTAGCATCGACTGGAACATGTTCTGACCTGATGCAAAAAGTTGCATTTACATTTTATCGCAAAACCTTGTTTTTGAAAAGCACAGGTTTAGACTATGAAATTTGTTTCCAGATATCGACGAATGCATAAGCAGTCCTTGTATGAATGGAGCAAATTGTACTGACGCTGATAGAACGTACACTTGTCGCTGTGTCGCTGGTTACACGGGAACGCACTGCGAGATAGGTTCGTCCTTAACACTGACGACAAATAATTCACTGTGCTTTTCGATGTTGTACAAAAAACAACTTTTTGAAGCGCTTTGTCCACCTAATATCATGATATATTTATCAAAATTGATATTAGGGAAATATCGAGATGTGTACAAATTATTCTGCATGACTAGATTTATGGTGCTGCTTGCAAAACCATGCGAATTTAGTCACAGTCAAATCTGGGCTACGTAGCCTTCTCTTGCAAAATTCTTATGTCAAATATGCATAGTCACTGCTTCCGAAAATTGGCAGAGGTACATTTTTATACACGGAATTATATCCGTGTCCAGTGTATTTCATATTTAAAAAACATTACATATTGCTAACTGATACTATAGTTGACATAGATGATGATAATGACATCTCAAGAAGCACATTGGTGTCTGTGCATGGTTTGAAACTGCAATGTTGTCTGTCGCAGATATCAACGAATGCATAGGCCATCCTTGTAAGAGTGGAGGAAGTTGTACTGACGCTGTGAACTCGTACACTTGTAAATGTGTCGCTGGCTACACGGGAACGCACTGCGAGACAGGTTCGTCCTTAACACTAACGACAAATAGTTCATTATGCTTTTCGATGCTGTACAAAAACAAATTTTTGAAGTGCATTGTCCACCTAATATCATGCTGTATTAATTTTATCATAATCGATATTAGGGAAATATCGAGATGTGTACAAATTATTCTGCATGACTAGATTTTATGGTGCTGCTTGCTCCTGATTACAGAGTAATGGTGTGATACTTAAGAAATGCGAACCTGACGAAAGACTCCATTGCTTGTAGATAGCTAAATATTTGTAAGACCGGGCGAAATTAGTCACTGTCAAGTCTATACTACATAGCCTTCTCTTGCAAAATTGTGATGTCAAATATGCATAGTTATTGCTTCTGAAAACTGGCACTGGTACGTTTTTATATAGGGATTTATATCCATACCATGTGTATTGCTTTTTTCTTCAAGATAACATACTGTTAAGTAATACTCATGATTTTCAAAGACGCATGGTATTTGTGAATCTTTTGAAACGGCAATGTTTTCTGTCGCAGATATCGACGAATGCATAAGCAGTCCTTGTATGAATGGAGCAACTTGTACAACGTGTTCCGACACTGCAAACTGTTACACTTGTGGATGTGTCGATGGTTACACGGGATTGAACTGCGAGACAGGTTCGTCTTTGACAATGACGACAACAAGTTCACTGTGCTCTTCGATGTTGTAAAAAAACTTGTTGAAGCGCATTGTCCACCTGATACCACGATACAATGATCAGAACCGCTGTAAGGGGAATATAATGATATGAACAAATAATTCTGTATGAATATATATGTTATGGTGCTGCTGCTTACCCCCGATTACAGAGTGATGGTGTGATACTTAAGAAATGCGACCCTGACGAAGGACTCCATTGCTTGTAAATAGCCAAATATTTGTAAACCCGTGGGAATTTAGCCACATTCAAATCTAGGCGTCGTAACGCTCTCTTGCAAATTTGGATGTCAAATAGGCATAGTCATTGCTGCTGAAAATGTACGTTTTTATATACGGAATTATATCCGTGTCACGTGTATTTCATTTTTGTCAAAATAACATAATATTGCTAACTGATACTGTAGTTGACATAGATGATGATAATAATGATGTTTAAAGAAGCACGGTGTTTGTACATCGTTTGAAACGGCAATGTTTTCTGTCGCACATATCAACGAATGCATAAGCAGTCATTTTATGAATGGAGCCAGTTGTACTGACGCTGTGAACTCGTACACTGGTGTTCTTCGATGCTGTACAAAAAAAAACCACTTGTTGAAACGCTTTATCCACATGATACCACGATATATTTATGAGATCCGATGTTAGGGGAATATAATGATGTGAACAAATTAGTATGCATCACTATAGATTATATGGTGCTGGTTGCCGTTGATTACAGAGTGATGGTGTGATATTTAAGGACCCGATTGCTTGTAGATAGCCAAATATTGGTAAAACCATGCGAATTTAGTCACTATCAAATCTGTGAACTGCAACGTAGAGTGAAGACACCGACCAACTGCTTTGGTTGCCCCCCATTCTCTCCACGTGACCAGTTAATTGTAAACGACTTCTCAGTTGCCTTTTCCTAAAGCTTTCGTTTAGTCAAACCTACATCCTGAACTCCGCCATTCTTCTGTTAACTTATGTAAGTTCTTATATCACGCAGCAAGCAGTCCTCGGGATTGCTCAGTGTGCTTTACAATATACTCTCTGGCAGACCTCTTTAGTCGAAAATCATCTCTGCTTGTACGAGCAATATCCAGACATGCTTCAGTGCATGCGTGAAGATTATTCGTACACAAATATCCAACACATCCTATAGTCAGTCACTCAGTCATATGTTGAGTGAATTGGAACAATTTACAGTGAAAAAACGTTCGCAACATTTGTATACGGCAGCACAGGATATGAACCCAAGTTCTGTTAATCAACCGTGCGAAGTTCTACACTGGACCATTGCGATGTACTCGTATATATATATATATATATATATATATATATATATATATATATATATATATATATATATATATATATATATATATATACATATATATTTTAATATATACCTAAATATATATAAATATTGATGTATACATTATAATATATATATATATATATATATATATATATATATATATATATATATGCGTGTGTTTATACTGATAGCATTTAACCATATGTTGATCATAGACATGCATCATTATCCTAAGAGCCACGAAAATCCCAATTGCTTTGGATAAGTGAGCGCTCTGTTGGTAATAGGTGCACCAAGAATGCTTACACATGGAAAGGCTGCGAATGACAAAGAAATCAAGTGCAACAAGAGGTTCCGCCTCGGACTTTCCCGACCACTGTTATTTCGCCCTGGAGTGAAGCTGTTCGACTTCGTAACAGACAGACTTGTGGTAAGGACACACAACAATATTTATTTTCTTTATGAGGCAACAACTTGATAAAGACTCATTGCGATGCTGCCTTTCTTTATATATATTGATATGCTAGAAAGAGTACAAAGGAGAGCAACACAAATGATACCAAAACTCAGGAATATTAGTTATGAAATGCGTCTAAAGGAATGTGGTCTAACAACACTAGAAACCATAAGATTGAGAGGAGATCAGATTGAGGTTTTTGATATATTGAATGGGTATCAAAATATTGTCGGAAATATTTTTTTCAAGGTCAAAGAAGAGAGAAGGACTAGAGGACATGGAGTTACATTAGCAAAAAAGCAGTGTAGACTAGATATTAGAAAATTTCATTTTCACAAAGAATAGTAAACGAATGGAACAGATTATCAGCTGATTGTGTAGGTGCTAGTAGTGTTAATATATTTAAAAATAAACTCGACATATACCTAAGACGGGCGGGGTATATTTAGATAGATAGGTTGGACTCTCGATAAGTCAAACGGCGTATTTGTCCAACTGCCATCTAGAGTTGAGTCTTGTTAAATCTTGTTAAATCATAATCAACGGCGCACTCCTATGCTTACATTAATCAGCCAGTTTAACATATGGTGATACAAACGTATTTAATACATTTAAGAGAAATAGAGCATATCGAGATAAGATCGAGTTTGTATTTTTAAACATTTCACTTCATAGAACTCTACTGAAATATCAACGCCTAAATCTTGTCCATCATCATAATGATGTATATTTAAAACTATAATTATTAATGAAACTTACATTCCTCCAATCCACCGCTCTGTTAGTTTATGATTACTCGCGCGCCCTACATGTAATACAATAATGGTCTGGTTAATATCGGGAAAGTGACACAATTAACATTACTATTATATCCTTGATTACGCATCCAAGTACAAAATGTCATACGGTGAAAATCAGTCAACGCTTAAAATTTGGCAATGCTATATGTGTAGCTAGCGCCATTATCATTTAAATACACATTGAATACATATAATCTTGTTGGTCCAAACATTGTCTTATTTCTTCCTTTACAGATATTCACACACGGCTACTTGTCGTTTTCCCAACGATTTCTTCGCAGGAAACCCCCTGTAGACATAATGAAAGCAATGTCAAAACGAATGGAGAAACACGCCAGAAGACATGGGTTTGGCGTGCTAGCCCCGTTCTGGGCTAATAGTGACTGCACAAAAAACAGCAATACGTACTATCATGTATACAACAGCAACACTGTTGCCTCTAGCCCTGCCGAGAAAACGAGAACGGACGCCATAATGAAATTGACTAAAGACTACATCAAAAAATACTCAGGTGACCAGGATGTTATTCCCGACTGGGTGCTGGTGGTCACGTGGGTAAACAACTTTCCTCTATTGGAAAAAGACTCCACCCGTAACAAGGTATGTTATTTTTATATTGCTGAGTTTACAATTTAATATATACACACGCACGCACGCACGCACGCACGCACGCACGCACACCCTTGCACACATACACATACACATACACACACATAATATACATCTACAAGTCGTAGTTTGATTAGTGGACCGATGCAAATGTAACCAGTATTATACAAGGGACATAACTACGGACGTATTCTGGTTATACGTGGAATCACAATACAACCGTTCCTATAATTAATGTTCACTTACAAAATTGCCCAAACTTGGATGCCATTACAGACGGACTTCACTGAAAGGAACTATTCAGACAATTTGCTAGCATAAATTCGATATCCTATTGAAAGATTTGCTCAAAATCATGTTAACCTGAGTTTTCCAAATGCTTACTGTGAAATGTCAGGTACTAGAAAAAACAGGTATTAATATATCCCTTTCACAAACATTAAAAAAGAAACACATTGATCTTTGTATTAATGCGTCATATCATAAACAGTTAATTAATTAACTTGTGTCCATACAACTTGTTAGCATATTTCGTTATCAAATTTATTTTTAGTTAAATTGTTTTCGAATTTTGAGACCGGAATATTTTCTGCGCGGCATACGAGATCTTGCCAAATCTTTAATGCACTGCAGGTAAAACATGGAGTCGATTTGTGACATATGTGTGACCGATGACCTATAATATGAGTGCCAGTAAGATACCAAAAGCAACAAATATGTGTATTTTATGACGTAATGACGTAAATTTGTTTGCGTTCTTTGCCATTCTATCTCCCTCCCTCTCTCCTTCCCTCCCTCCCTGTCGCTCCCTTCCTCTCTGCTTCCGTCCCTCTCTCACTCTCGATAATTCTCTCCTTCCTAACTTATGGTCTGATAACCTAACTACCATGCTTTCTGCGTCAAAAGTTATTCCAAGGAAGGTGATTACTCGGGATGGAGTCACTGTCTTATAAGCCGCTAGCGGTACAGCAAGCTCTGACCTGCTGGGATAAATCTGACTTCAGCTTTGGAACCAGCATATTGGATATAAGCTAACAATGTCCCACTAGCAAAACATTGCAGTATTGCGAAATAGACAAAATAGACAAAATGCACTGTGAATGAAACATGAAACCCACGAAAACGACTATGTACTATATGAAATATGTACGTTATTACATTATCAGGTGAAGGTTATTACATTATCAGGCAAGAACAACTTATCAGATTATCAGGTTTTTGCATTATCAGACAAGAGTGTATCCGGCGTTTTTATTATATTATTTGGCAGTTGTTATATTAACATACGACTATTACATAATCAATCGTAATACCCCTGGCCAACAATTCGTCGGCGAAGATGTAAAGGCAAAAACCAACAAATAAGACTGCCGGGCAGGAGAAACAATAGGTCACGCACTCACGCAAAACTACCAAAACTACATAATCTGATCCATATTGCTTGATGTTGACAGCCAAACACCTTTCAATTGGTGTTACTGAGTGACAGGAAAAAGAAGAAAACGTACGTGGTCTACCTTTACGACCCAACCGGCTCGGACAATCCTGTGAGTGTTCGACGTAGTTTCCTTGGGTATATCATGACAAAGAACGGCAAGATCCATTCGAAAACCATAGAGGTTTCAAATACCTCGAACCCATTTCGCGTCGCAGACCTAGAAGGAAACACCGGTAAGTGTGTTTGACTGAAAGGAAACATGCCTACATCATTACCTATTTATTGCCGCCTAGAATAACCAGTTCTAACAAATGGTCAAACGTTAGGTTATATATTAATTACTGTCGGTTGTAGTTTTTCTGTTTACAACTTCTCAAGCTTCCATCTGTCCGTCAGTCCGTCCGTTTGTATATGGGTCTGTGTTATGTTACAGTTTACGACATAGTGTCATCCGGCTGTTTATTTATTATCAAGATGTTAAATTAGTTAATTGTGTATATGTATATTAAGGAGTGTGTAAATGTAATCTAACAATATCAATATCAGAAGGATTGATTGATCAACGTTGCGGGTTGCCAGTTTATCATATGATTATAAAACCCATTGTAAAAACCTATTATCACTGATGATCTACGAAATGAATGTGTATAAAGCAGTTAGTATTATGTGTAACTATTAAACTACTAATATTATTATTTAATTTCCAATGTATATGTTACAAACATGCATTATAAGTAACACTGTGAAAACAAGAATGTATTTTGTATTACCACAGCAAAAAAGCAACAGCTTAAAAAGCTGCTCCTGTGAATATTTTCGCATGATTTAACTTGAGTGAATAATTGCTGTTTTGGAATTGATATGTACTAAACATGTCATCGCTAGCGACGTAACTTCCTTTAATGAAATCTCTAACAATGTATCGACATTTGTAATATAAATTGTAAATCAAGAAACCATATGAATATATTGGTTTAAGATCATTCCGACAGGCATATATTAAGTGGGAAAGGCAAAACTGCAATCAGATGTGACGCATTAATCTATCTATTTATAATCTATTTCAAGTATTTTAAACAGAAAATTATAGCAAATATTTCTTATGATACGGGTACCTTACATTTCGCTATAGGTTTCGCGAATGTTTGTTTTTTGAACGTTTACGTGTCTCCGAGTGCTGTTCCAACTGTCGAAAACATTGAATGTGTGTCAAATTATGTTAATGCTAATACTTATGATGCACGCGTGTGTTGTATACGTGTATGCGTGTTTGCATGCGCACATGTGTTGTGTAAGCTTGGGCGCGCATATGTTTGTTTGCGTGAATTCACTTTTATTTTAAGTGAATACTTTGTTTATTTGTATGCGCTTTTATGTATGTAAGCGTTTTTGTTTCTTCGTACTATGCCCAGTCAATCATTATGTCTATATAATCTTAAATTATTGTCATCGCTAAGGTTATTACTTGATGTTCTGTTTCAGGCGAGAAAGGCATGTTCTTCTTTCCACTCTCCACTACGTCTGCCGGTCACATAAGTTGCTTGAAATGGTACAATGCGGAAATAACAAAACTGGCCAACATCACAAAACAGGTGGAATCTACTATTGATTGTCCGTGCAGCCTACCAATGCTGTCGACCGAAAGCCGCTATATGTTCGACTGGAATAGATTCGCGACCAAGGGCGGATGTCGTTCCGTATGCTTTTATGACAGGCAGCAAAGCATGCAGTCAACTAAGGTGAGATTGGTGGTGTATGCAAATTGAAAAACAAAGAGAAATATTGATTGATAAGTATTATTCATTTTTATTCATAAAGTAGTACTAGGCATATATTGAGTAGCAGTTTTAGTTAAATTTTGTTAGTCAACATAATTTTGTGCAGATTAGCTGAGTGGTTGATAATAGGGTAATCTAGCCTTCGACAAGTTATTTATACACCAGTATTTATTAGTAATTAAGGGAAGGCAAGGGACGAAATTGGAGATGGAACGACAGAAAACATGACATACAGGAAGGCGACAGGGGAGGGAGGGAAGATGGGACAGGAGAGGAGAGAAATACAGTTGACAGTGGGAACGATGAAGGGAATGAAGGAAGAGAGAGTATATGTGACAGAAGGGAAGTCGATAACAGGGATGCTTACAGCAAGAAAGGTGTCAAAGGAAAAAGAGCCATGAAAGAAATGAAAAACAGAAAAGTCAGCAGTGACGGGAATTCAACAGCCAGATAGATACAAACCGGAAGTGCTACTGTGGCGCAGTGAAATAGAAAGGGTAAATGTGGGCGACTGTATTTTGCGAAATACACAAAAGACACTACGCAAGGGAGACAATGTCGTTTTTTGTCTTCCTGATAGAACATGTGACTGAAATGGTAGATAACGTGTTGGGGTCAAGGCCAGGGAGGACCTGTACTAGTACATATAGAGACGATTAAAGCAGGCTTGTAGGGAACAACTAGGATAATACAGAAATTCAGATAGTTGGTGGGTAAGATAAGAGTTAAAAGATTATTCTCTCCGGAATCTTGCCAGTAATGGGTGGAAGGAAAGCAACATATACAAACTGCAAGCGGAGGGCAACCAACGCTCTAGTTGAGTAGATATGTGAAGTCGATTTAGGATTCATCGATTTGTGGTGATATTGTGTTGGGAAAGACGATATGTACATGAGAGATACCTTCGATCTAAGTGGAAAGGGGGCATCAATGTTAGAAGAGAACCTGCTTCGATTTCTGAACAGTGGAACGTGTTTCAACTCTGTAAACTAGATTCGCTGGAGAAATCAGGGAGAAGCCCAAACAAGGAGGCATAGGCAAAAACTGCACAAAGAAACCAGCAAAGAACAGTCTGGAAGCATTTCTGAATTGGGTTATAAATGTGTTTGTTTAAATGCAAGGAACATAGTAAACAAAATAAATGAATAAACATTATAATAGAAGATAGTAGCCCTTACTTAATAGGCATAACTGAATGATGGGCCACTACCGATATGTCAGATGCCGAATTAGGAATAGGAGTGACAGGATTTGTAATGTTTAGGAAAGAGAGATTAGGACGAAGTGGAGATGGAGTGATATATATATATATATATATATATATATATATATATATATATATATATATATATATACATATATATATATATATATATATATATATATATATATATATATATATATGTATATATATATATATATATATATATATATATATATTTATATATTTATAATATATATATATATATATATATATATATATATATATATATATATAAATCCACGCAGGATTATGATATAAATCAGAAACATAAAGCAGAATACGAAGAAGCTGTTTGGTGTAACGAAGTGACAGGAAACTCATCATAACTGTTGGAGTAGGTTATCGTATAGACGAGAATGAGAAAGTACAAAATGCTACAAAAAGAAGACAGTAAACGGAACTGTATCATTATGGAGGGTTTTACCCATGGGCTTATATAGTGGACATCTGTATAGAGTACTGTGAGTAAAATTCAAACGTTTTATATTTAGAACAAAATAGTATAGCCGAAAGTTACCAACACATACGGCACAGGAACTATTTCCACAAAATAAAATATAATGACATGAAGAAATATTTAACAAAGATCGGTGTTTTCCATGGACGATATTAGTTCGTTACCAGTACCGAAAACTGAGTTCGAGGGCAGATAATCAGACTATTTAGGACAAATAATTGTAACCCCATGAGTAGTAGCTAAGAAAATAAGGGGTATATGGAGGATAATACATATCCCGGAGTAGATGAGATTCTACCCAAATTAGCATACCGCTTGCAACAGTGTTCAATTCGTCATCGGAGGACGGAATATTTCCAAAAGAAGCAAACATTATGCCGTTATCATAACACGTTCGGGACACAATTCAGAGAACTACAGGCCAGAGAGTAGTGGTTTCAAACTATTAGAAATATTAGTTAATGATTTTCTTGTTAAACAACTTGATCAATTGGTTTCTAAAAGCGAGTTAACAAACATGTTTTTTGGAAGATGTTACAAAGTGGGTAGACGAGGTGTCACCAGTAGATATACTAGCCTTCGACGACAAAGTGCAACATTAAAGATACTACGTAAGCTAAAGGCTCATACCATAGGAAATTATATGATTACCTTAATAGAAAAATGGCTTATTGATAGAAGACAACGAGTAGTAGTTTATGGGGAGGCTTCAAACTGGAAATATGTTTTGAGTAGAGTACCACAGGGATCAGTAATGGGACCTATTTTATTCTTAGTGTGTGTGTATATATATATATATATATATATATATATATATATATATATATATATATATATATATATATATATATATCATATATATATATATATCATATATATATATATCTCATGTATATATATATATGTGTATATATATATATATATATATGTGTGTGTGTGTGTGTGTGTTTGTGTGTGTGTGTGGGTGTGTGTGTTAGAGAGAGTACAGAGGAGAACAGCTAAGATAATACCAGAACTCAGGGATATTGGCTATGAAATGCGTCTAAGATAATATAGTTTAACAAAACTAGAGACCAGGAGATTGAGAGGAGTTCCAATAGAAATTTGTCAAAATATTAATAGGTATGAAAATATTGACAGAAATTTCTTATCGGTTAAGGAAGAGGGATATACTAGAGGACATGAAAGTACATTTGCAAAGAAGCAGTGCATATTAGATATTCCAAAAAACATTAATGACATATACCTCAGTTGGGCGTGTTACACTTAGATGGATAGGTTGGACTTTCGATAAGTGAAATGACTTCCTTATCCACCTTCCATCTATAGTTGATTCGTTAGGTGGCAATCCTGTTAAACCTTGTTCTGAACCACGCTGTTTCCAGCTAGATCACTCGGTCTTTTAGAGTCACTGCAGATACTCGAGCGAACGTAATTATCTGTCTTCGTGGCCATCGAAAATTCCAAGTGGTCTCATTGTTCCGGATTTGTCCCCTCTGACTTGCAGCCACAGCTCCACTCCTTACACGACTTCGTGTTACGTGTTGCAGTACTGTTGCTACGACGACATGGGGAGCCTCATCATGGGGAATGACACACTTGCCAGTCGTCTGTTCCTGTACCGACCAGGATTAGCGGAACAACACCGTGTGAACGACGCGGTGCCCAAACAATTGTGCTGCGACCAATCGAACAACTGCGACAAGTTCCACGAGGTTCGCCCGATGCCCACCTGTCGTAATCCCCGACAGATTGATAAATGACCCTATCGTCAACATTGTTGCGTTTCAATAGAAATGTTTCCGTTAAGTTTTTCCTAGACGAAGTTCGTTAATTTATTTCCCAGATGCTTTGCTTTGACTTAGTTTTGTCAGCTTTTTGGATGTGGTTAAACAAGTACATGTTGGGCAACGGTTATATATATATATATATATATATATATATATATATATATATATATATGTATGTATATATATATATATATGTGTGTGTGTATATATATATATATATATATATATATATATATATATATATATATATATATATATATATATACGTATCATCTAAATGGTGATTCAGTTATCTAATAAAACAAACAATGCTTTTCTTAAATGGTGATATTATATTATGGTTGCGCTCACCAATGCAGACACAAATTATATAGTTAATGGTTAGACGTACGAGCTTTGTGTATGTTACGTGGTGGTTTAGCTTTGTTCTTCTACTAATCTACTGCTGCTGTTGTTTGTCCTTGATAGATGTGTTTCAAAGGGATCTAACTGATGCATATAAAAAGGTAATAAAATATTTACCCGCAACCTGTTATGTGTCTGTGATTTGCACTGTATGATCCAATGCATTACTAAACCATACGATCTTGGAGTGTCGTATTATAATATAGTTCACTTAGTTTATATTTGACTGGACGTTATTGTTTCTGGTCACGGTCGCAGTGGTAATAGGAAATATGCGACAAGTTTCGAGAAAACTGATGTCCTATTTAGCTACATGTGGAATTAATGGAGGTTATTTAATAATAATGCTACAAATAAGGTAATTTCTACTGCACCTAAGTCCTTATAAACCAAGCTCAGACGCGCAAGGGTTGGTCGATCTCAGGATCAATAAACAAATCCAGTTGTCATCAGATTTAAAGTTGACTGAATAAATGGAATTTATTTGGAGTTAATGCTGTATGTTATGAAGGAATAACCATATATTTTAGTAACATTTTGAAGTTATCTAACAAACTGCATTGCATGGTAGTATAAAGTATATGAAAGAGCAATGTAATGTCAAATGATAAATATGAAAATATCGAATCACGACAACATAACACATATTAACCACCAACACGGAATGTCGCATGACAAACACCAGACACAACGAGGGATTGAGGGTTGACATAGTGCCATATTGACGCGCGTATATCCGAATTCGTTGAACATTACAAACTTGGTAAACCTGTATTTGTCAGCAAAGTAGACAATAGTAACGCAAAGTCTATACGTAAAAAGTAAGAAAGTAAACAAAAAAGTATGAAAAAAATACATACGCACACACCCATATATGCGTGATCTAATACGCATATCATGCACACGCATTCGGACTCACTCATACAAGACACTCACACGCGCACACGTACACACACATTTACACATATAGTGGATATCAATGAATCGTCAATTTCTGAAATCATCTTCCTTCCTTGCAGTAGCAAATGTAATAAGTAAGAGTGAAATCAACAAAAGAGAACTGACGAACTGTGTAGTTGGCAGGCAGCCCACCTATGTGGATTTACAACAACAACAATTACAACAACAACACGTTCACTGTTACTGTTGAATCACAGGCCTATGTGCCTTTTAGAACGCTACTGCCCTTCATAAAGGATGCCTACCTCGTCAATTCACTAGCCACCGAACGAAAGCAACTGTATATAATGACACATTTTCTATTGCATAGTAATTTACAAAATGTTATGTACAATATTAAATGACTTTACATTTGTCACTATGGTTTAAAAGGTTGGCATCTGTCGACTGCTTTCTTGAGTATTAAATATATGTTGTGTTTTGCTTAAGAAGGATGTGTGTGTGTGTGTGTGTGTGTGTGTGTGTGTGTGCGTGCGTGCGTGCGTGTGTGTGTGTGTGTGTTTGTGTGTGTGTGTGTGTGTGTGTGTGTCTGTGTGTCTGTGTGTCTGTGTGTACGTGTGCGTGCGTGCGTGTGTGTGTGTGTGTGTGTGTGTGTGTGTGTGTGTGTGTGTGTGTGTGTGTGTGTGTGTGTGTGTGTGTGTGTGTGTGTGTGTGTGTGTGTGTGTGTGTGTGTGTGTGTGTGTGTGTGTGTGTGTGTGTGTGTGTGTGTGTGTGTGTGAACATATTATATTCGTTGCGACGTGTTCTCTGAACTAGCAAATCTGTCCCACACACACACACACACACACACAGACACACACACACACACACACACACACACACACACACACACACACACACACACACACACACCTTCTTCTTAAGCAAGACACAAAATATATGTAATACTCAATAAAGCAGTCGACAGATGCCAATCTTTTAAACCATAGTGACAAATGTAAAGTCATTTAATATTGTACTTAACATATCCGACATTGCCCATCACAATATAACAAATGCAATGCCGAACACTGTTTTAGGTGTTTTTTATTAAGCATACTCGGAGTGTATTACTCCATATAGTACCACTATTACAATATTGTTGTATATATATATATATATATATATATATATATATATATATATATATATATAAATTTACAAAGTGTACTTGTAGTTAGACACACAACAATGTTGATACATTCAGGTATGCTATTCCACATATATAATATTATAACCTTCAATAGCACAATGCAATGTCTTTGTGCCGTGTGCAAATAAAAAAAAGTTACCTTATTATTGGCACTATTAATGATATAAAAACAAACATTTATATCACAGTGTTAATAAACTATTGATCATATATATATATATATATATATATATATATATATATATATATATATATATATATATATATACAGCTATACGCAAATAAAGTCAAAAAATTACTTTATTCAAACACTATCTTGTTAATACAGAGGTTTGATTTTGCATACTTGCGCACGCTTGAAAATGCTCTTGAAAATTCAAGGTGCCAGTGTAGATCATTGACAACCAAGATGTATTATACAATGAGGAAATCATAAATACAAGATGTGATACATTTAAACTGAAGATCGAAATATTATGAGATATAATGATGAGTATCAATAATACATATTGTAGAGTGCAATGGCTCAGGGGTAGAGCACAGTGGGTTACGGAAAGAGCTTCGGAATATCGACTACGATAACCCGGGTTCGAATCCTGTGCCGCGATGTTAAATGCTTGGGCAAGTTTGATCACTCTACAATGCTCCAGTTCACTCACCTGTATAAATGAGTACCTAGCTATAGAATGTGCTGGAAGCTTCCCAGAGAAGCCGATATGGTGTCTGAGTGAACAGGTCTGTCTGGGAAGTAAAATGTAAAGCGCTTTGAACGGTCCTGATGACTGGATACTGCGCTATGTAAGAACTTGCCTTTTTATCAACACATACAAGTAATGAGTACATGGGCCCCAATCTTATCTGCCAGTTTTTCATAATTTTAACAAGAGAAACAACAGGGATGGCAGGAAATAATCCTCCCTGTGACATTATTTCCTGTAATTATATTTGCGAAACTTTTTCCTGTGACTTTAATTCCTACGTTCACCAGGTGACCTGCATCCCCCAGCAAGGATGTCACTCTGCAAGTTGGCCAAATTTGAAGATATTACTTAAAATGTGCTGTGGCTCTGTGCTCATTAAATCATGGTCACATTTCCTATAAATATCCAATATGTAGGTCCGCTCTCAGAGCTTTAGACAATACACTTGGTGATAAACGTGTTAAATAGGGCAGAAATTCAATGCCGCCGTCTGTAGCGAGGTAAACGCCTATAAACTATAGTGAACAGGGACACGGAGGAAGGATCGAAACAAAATCAAAAGGTTTAGAACTCAGAATTTGTCTTTAAGAATCCGATTCACACAATACAACGTCATCACTACCCAATAGACACACATCACATACATTATATCATAATATGTTTATAAATGAAAACTCTTTATCGTACACGATAACAAATACTTGAAAATAATATTAATTAGTTAGCAACTAAGTGACATATACGACATAAACATTATGCGATATGTTATGCGGAACAAGAATTACAAAAGAAAAAACATAACAAAAGATTACCTGATGACAATAATATTTCCAATCCCTCATTGTCGTATGATTAATGTGGTTATGCTCATGTAAGACAATGCTAGAATTACGCTATGGTGGGTTAGGACATTTTGCAAATAAACTATCACATGCCGTCAGCAGTTAAATATACGTGAAAGTCAACGCAATAACATATTCATATCACTGTGCATCATCAAGTAAAAAAAAAAAAAATGTGCTTATAATCGCCATGTTTACTACCAAACTGTGTTTAAGTAATTCACCAAAAGAGATTTTTTAAGACATTTTAGCTAATAGCTTTTTCAACCATGAATAAACCATAATCCCATGCATTAACTCACATATAAACTACACAAGTAAACATGCAAAGCACAACTAAGAACATATAAATTACGCACACATGTTCATACACATGTTACAGTGCCATGTATATATATATATATATATATATATATATATATATATATATATATATATATATATATATATATATATATATATATATATATATATATAGCCAAAGTTATTGGATGCTGAACATGCCTAGGGTAAACAGTTTCAAACGAAATATGCGACAAGTTTCGAGAAAACTGATGTCCTATTTAGCTACATGTGGAATTAATGGAGGTTATTTAATAATAATGCTACAAATAAGGTAATTTCTACTGCACCTAAGTCCTTATAAACCAAGCTCAGACGCGCAAGGGTTGGTCGATCTCAGGATCAATAAACAAATCCAGTTGTCATCAGATTTAAAGTTGACTGAATAAATGGAATTTATTTGGAGTTAATGCTGTATGTTATGAAGGAATAACCATATATTTTAGTAACATTTTGAAGTTATCTAACAAACTGCATTGCATGGTAGTATAAAGTATATGAAAGAGCAATGTAATGTCAAATGATAAATATGAAAATATCGAATCACGACAACATAACACATATTAACCACCAACACGGAATGTCGCATGACAAACACCAGACACAACGAGGGATTGAGGGTTGACATAGTGCCATATTGACGCGCGTATATCCGAATTCGTTGAACATTACAAACTTGGTAAACCTGTATTTGTCAGCAAAGTAGACAATAGTAACGCAAAGTCTATACGTAAAAAGTAAGAAAGTAAACAAAAAAGTATGAAAAAAATACATACGCACACACCCATATATGCGTGATCTAATACGCATATCATGCACACGCATTCGGACTCACTCATACAAGACACTCACACGCGCACACGTACACACACATTTACACATATAGTGGATATCAATGAATCGTCAATTTCTGAAATCATCTTCCTTCCTTGCAGTAGCAAATGTAATAAGTAAGAGTGAAATCAACAAAAGAGAACTGACGAACTGTGTAGTTGGCAGGCAGCCCACCTATGTGGATTTACAACAACAACAATTACAACAACAACACGTTCACTGTTACTGTTGAATCACAGGCCTATGTGCCTTTTAGAACGCTACTGCCCTTCATAAAGGATGCCTACCTCGTCAATTCACTAGCCACCGAACGAAAGCAACTGTATATAATGACACATTTTCTATTGCATAGTAATTTACAAAATGTTATGTACAATATTAAATGACTTTACATTTGTCACTATGGTTTAAAAGGTTGGCATCTGTCGACTGCTTTCTTGAGTATTAAATATATGTTGTGTTTTGCTTAAGAAGGATGTGTGTGTGTGTGTGTGTGTGTGTGTGTGTGTGTGTGCGTGCGTGCGTGCGTGTGTGTGTGTGTGTGTTTGTGTGTGTGTGTGTGTGTGTGTGTGTGTCTGTGTGTCTGTGTGTCTGTGTGTACGTGTGCGTGCGTGCGTGTGTGTGTGTGTGTGTGTGTGTGTGTGTGTGTGTGTGTGTGTGTGTGTGTGTGTGTGTGTGTGTGTGTGTGTGTGTGTGTGTGTGTGTGTGTGTGTGTGTGTGTGTGTGTGTGTGTGTGTGTGAACATATTATATTCGTTGCGACGTGTTCTCTGAACTAGCAAATCTGTCCCACACACACACACACACACACACAGACACACACACACACACACACACACACACACACACACACACACACACACACACACACCTTCTTCTTAAGCAAGACACAAAATATATGTAATACTCAATAAAGCAGTCGACAGATGCCAATCTTTTAAACCATAGTGACAAATGTAAAGTCATTTAATATTGTACTTAACATATCCGACATTGCCCATCACAATATAACAAATGCAATGCCGAACACTGTTTTAGGTGTTTTTTATTAAGCATACTCGGAGTGTATTACTCCATATAGTACCACTATTACAATATTGTTGTATATATATATATATATATATATATATATATATATATATATATATAAATTTACAAAGTGTACTTGTAGTTAGACACACAACAATGTTGATACATTCAGGTATGCTATTCCACATATATAATATTATAACCTTCAATAGCACAATGCAATGTCTTTGTGCCGTGTGCAAATAAAAAAAAGTTACCTTATTATTGGCACTATTAATGATATAAAAACAAACATTTATATCACAGTGTTAATAAACTATTGATCATATATATATATATATATATATATATATATATATATATATATATATATATATATATATATATATATATACAGCTATACGCAAATAAAGTCAAAAAATTACTTTATTCAAACACTATCTTGTTAATACAGAGGTTTGATTTTGCATACTTGCGCACGCTTGAAAATGCTCTTGAAAATTCAAGGTGCCAGTGTAGATCATTGACAACCAAGATGTATTATACAATGAGGAAATCATAAATACAAGATGTGATACATTTAAACTGAAGATCGAAATATTATGAGATATAATGATGAGTATCAATAATACATATTGTAGAGTGCAATGGCTCAGGGGTAGAGCACAGTGGGTTACGGAAAGAGCTTCGGAATATCGACTACGATAACCCGGGTTCGAATCCTGTGCCGCGATGTTAAATGCTTGGGCAAGTTTGATCACTCTACAATGCTCCAGTTCACTCACCTGTATAAATGAGTACCTAGCTATAGAATGTGCTGGAAGCTTCCCAGAGAAGCCGATATGGTGTCTGAGTGAACAGGTCTGTCTGGGAAGTAAAATGTAAAGCGCTTTGAACGGTCCTGATGACTGGATACTGCGCTATGTAAGAACTTGCCTTTTTATCAACACATACAAGTAATGAGTACATGGGCCCCAATCTTATCTGCCAGTTTTTCATAATTTTAACAAGAGAAACAACAGGGATGGCAGGAAATAATCCTCCCTGTGACATTATTTCCTGTAATTATATTTGCGAAACTTTTTCCTGTGACTTTAATTCCTACGTTCACCAGGTGACCTGCATCCCCCAGCAAGGATGTCACTCTGCAAGTTGGCCAAATTTGAAGATATTACTTAAAATGTGCTGTGGCTCTGTGCTCATTAAATCATGGTCACATTTCCTATAAATATCCAATATGTAGGTCCGCTCTCAGAGCTTTAGACAATACACTTGGTGATAAACGTGTTAAATAGGGCAGAAATTCAATGCCGCCGTCTGTAGCGAGGTAAACGCCTATAAACTATAGTGAACAGGGACACGGAGGAAGGATCGAAACAAAATCAAAAGGTTTAGAACTCAGAATTTGTCTTTAAGAATCCGATTCACACAATACAACGTCATCACTACCCAATAGACACACATCACATACATTATATCATAATATGTTTATAAATGAAAACTCTTTATCGTACACGATAACAAATACTTGAAAATAATATTAATTAGTTAGCAACTAAGTGACATATACGACATAAACATTATGCGATATGTTATGCGGAACAAGAATTACAAAAGAAAAAACATAACAAAAGATTACCTGATGACAATAATATTTCCAATCCCTCATTGTCGTATGATTAATGTGGTTATGCTCATGTAAGACAATGCTAGAATTACGCTATGGTGGGTTAGGACATTTTGCAAATAAACTATCACATGCCGTCAGCAGTTAAATATACGTGAAAGTCAACGCAATAACATATTCATATCACTGTGCATCATCAAGTAAAAAAAAAAAAAATGTGCTTATAATCGCCATGTTTACTACCAAACTGTGTTTAAGTAATTCACCAAAAGAGATTTTTTAAGACATTTTAGCTAATAGCTTTTTCAACCATGAATAAACCATAATCCCATGCATTAACTCACATATAAACTACACAAGTAAACATGCAAAGCACAACTAAGAACATATAAATTACGCACACATGTTCATACACATGTTACAGTGCCATGTATATATATATATATATATATATATATATATATATATATATATATATATATATATATATATATATATATATATATATAGCCAAAGTTATTGGATGCTGAACATGCCTAGGGTAAACAGTTTCAAACGGAGAAAAACGCACTTGAAGTTCACGGTCAAGCAAGCACACGGTCGAGTACATTGTCGATCTAAAATTGGCCGTTTTGCTTCTAATACTCCATTTCATGCATTCGAAATAAACTCCAAAGGCATGTTCCCTATCGAAGATATATTATGCTATCTGTGTACTGAAATTATTACTACATAATCCGAGTATTTAACAATGTTTTGTAGCAGCGACCCGTTCGATTCCACGTTGTTTACGCTAACGAGAGCGCACTGCGCCTGCGCGGGCAGCTCTAAGCCAATCAGCGGCATCTAGTGACGTTTATTCACAGTCAGGGCTCTCGGATTAAGCGCTATTATTGGCTTACACTGACGTCATTGGGAATTTCTACTACAAGAATCCGAAAGAAGGCACCATGGGCATGCGACTTGAATTTGTGCGATTTATCGGTTCTGTTTTACGAAATTCATGCGTGAAATGTTACGTAATGTGTCTAAAAAGGCTATAAAATGTACTAAGTAATAATTCAAACGAGAAATAAGCATTGCCAATTGGCATAGAATATACCAAAGTATACTTTGGTGACAAAAAGTAAAAATCATCGTTGCATGTTTATGCGGTGTTTTCTCGAAATCAAGTTCCCTGACATACGACACCATTCGTTGGAACACGTCATATATACATATATGTGTGTGTGTGTGTGTGTGTGTGTGTGTGTGTGTGTGTGTGTGTGTGTGTGTGTGTGTGTGTGTGTGTGGGTGTGTGTGTGTGTGTGTGTGTGTGTGTGTGTGTGTATGTGTGTGTGTGTGTGTGTGTGTGTGTGTGTGTGTGTGTGTGTGTGTGTGTGTGTGTGTGTGTGTGTGTGTGTGTGTGTGTGTGTGTGTGTGTGTGTGTGTGTGTGTGTGTGTGTGTGTGTGTGTGTGTGTGTGTGTGTGTGTGTGTGTGTGACAGGCACGTATGTCAACGAAAAATGAAATGAAGCAACTTGTAGTGAACGTAATTGCCCAAGCATCGAAGTGGCAGCGAAGGGTTTCTGAACCCGGAAACTGTGGACAAAGAATCCGTCGCTCTAAACTCGGCAATACCGTACATGTTCATGATAGGACTAGAGAATCCCCGATCTGGGGCAATTCGTGTTTATAACATGAGTAATGTAGCTGTATAATATGTATCATTTACGATCTACTGCACACATGGCCAATTCTTTTGCATTGCTATGACGCCATCGCTTGATGTTTAACTATTTATTATTTATTACAGATTACTATCATTTGTACGAAAACACTAACGTCCAGACACACATGCGCCCAAGCACCCAAACACAGAAACACATACGCAATCACGCACGCACACACAAAAATACGTACTATCATCCACACTCACATACACATACATACACACACAAACACACACAAACACACACAAACAGACACAAACACACAAACACACACACACACACACACACACACACACACAAACACACACACACACACACACACACACACACACACACACACACACACACACAAACAAACACACACACACTCACGCAATGATAGGAACCAACCTAGTGAGCAAGGTAACAACACAATAATCCTTTCCGTATCCGTATATCACCAGAGCGATATATCACTGTGCGGATATGACGTCATAGACGTTTGGCACATCCGGTTCTCCTGGCTCTCTCGCTATGTGGTCGTAGTCGGCGATATCTGGCAAACAAGAATATGTGAAAGTTGGCGAGTTGAGTGAATACATCAAACAATATTGCACGTCCCACCAGAGAAGCCGATACGATGTGTGATTGAACAGGTCTGTCAGGGAGTAAAGTGTAAGCGCTTTGAGCAATCCTGAGGATGAACTATTTCGCTTTAACAAGAACTTACCATTTACCTTTTACAACATACGCAAATAATGCCAATCTTAACATTGTATTACTTGTGCACATTATACATACCTTCATGTACGTCCATGAACAAATAAGTAGGTGAATATGTTTACTTATGTTGTTCTTTTAGGCATGTAATACATTTTAAAGATATTTACCTGTTTCCATTTCCACAGGGGGCGGTTCTGTCTGGTGAGATTGTTTGTTGGACTCACGGTTGTCAACCCTCATCCTGAGATGTGAAAAATGGCAAGAACTGTAAATAGGTATATCATATTATCATAGCAATCAGCGAATGACCATTAATATATGTTATTAATATTAAGCGTGACAATTATCAACTGTATACAAAATATACAGTTTTATCAACTATATAAAAAAATTAGACATAATTTTCCAGTTGTTGTCTTCAGAACTAAAAGCAGCTGACCTAAGACAATAATGTTGTTTGTGTATTCGCTGCGTCATCTCATGTTGTCATTTCGGTAGAACATCGATTATTCCTTCAAGAAAACAAACATTGCTCCATCATTGTCGGCTACTCACCTCATGACCGTTAGCATGACGACACTTGCAATCACAATGCCAAGAAAGAAGGTCGCCACAGCAATTCCAATGCACGTTCCTGTTCCCAAAGCACAAGTAGCAACTTGGCGTGTAGGACACGCAGCTGAAACAAAGTGAATCACGATATATATATATATATATGTATATATATATATATATATATATATATATATATATATATATATATATATATATATATATGTATAGCACTGGCGGTTTGTCATACACCTAGGACTTGTACATATTGCTGTGCAATATCATTAGAGAGGACATGTAAAATAATAATATTGTTGTCGGTTGCATGATAATAATATATACGTAAATTAATCAAACTAAACTCTCTCTACGTTGCTTGCTATGTGTTTACATTAAATAGCAGGGTTTTTGACGTGACGTGACGTGGCGTTGCGTGGCGTGGCGTGGCGTGGCGCGGCGCGGCGCGACGCGACGCGACGCGACGCGACGCGACGCGACGCGACGCGACGCGACGCGACGCGACGCGACGCGACGCGACGCGACGCGACGCGACGCGACGCGACGCGACGCGACGCGACGCGACGCGACGCGACGCGACGCGACGCGACGCGACGCGACGCGACGCGACGCGACGCGACGCGACGTAACTGACACAATATAATATATATAATATATATAATATATATATATATATATGTATATATATATATATATATATATATATATATATATATATATATATATTTTATATATATATATATATATATATATATATATATATATATATATATATGTATATATATATATATATATGTATATATATATATATGTATATATATATATATATATATATATATATATAATATCGACTCACTTGGCAAGAAATTTGCGGTGACAACGCTGCTTGTAGAGGTGATGTTCTCATTGTTAGTGGCAGTAAGTTTCACATCATACTCGTCGTAGCTGACACTCTGCAGTGTCACCTTTGTGTCCGTGACTTCGTTGATAGGTACATTCTTCCAGATCGTGCTACTCTGACGTTTGTATTATATAACAACAGCTACTATGTTATCGCAACCACTGCTTTTCAGTTCCTGTATGGAAAGATACAATGAACACATATGAAGTTGTGGCAGTTTAGAGGATTATTTGTTATCCTATTGCATTACAACTATTACTAATTAACACATAAAAAAGATTCTTCTCATTATTCCGTAACCTCTAGTTGAACCGTATGTCTATATTATAAAATACTTGTTTATCTGCCGGTATGTCAGTGTCCCCGTTTGTTGGTCTGACTGACTGTTTGCCTGCCTGCGTTTTTGTTCCTTTGTGTGTTTGTTTGTTTGTTTGTTTGTTCGTTTGAGCCCCACCTCTCTGTCAGTTTTGTATATATCGGGCTGTAATTTGCATGTGATCGAGCAGACCCGTTGGGATGGTCTGTACAGTTATCCTTTTTTCGAAATGTGTCCTGCTAGAGGAGACGTTGGGCGGCTCAATATAACAAATGATATTACGTAGAGTTCTAACCACAATGAACAGTAATTGTCAACAATTATACTTCTGTCAGCAAACAACGCGGTGTCCGTGTGATTACCTTTCACACAGTTGTGGTTGATAGAAACATGTAGCCGTACTCATAGATATATTCATTACATCTCAATCACTCAAGTACCTTTTCGATAATCATGTTTTTTACAAGGGAAAGAAAACATTTAATTACAATGTAGGCGTTATTGATAGATGTTTATGCAGCGACCATTATTCATTGCAATATATGTACAGTTCAGCCTCTGTTTCAATGTCAGTTTCAGTCACACTTTTCCATGCACCGATTGACATTTCAAACGAGTGTAACAATTAGTATTCCGACCATGCACTTGTTATACATAATTATACATATACAACACTTATAAGAAGTTTGTGGTGTTTAGTATATATAACTTCGTGAGCGTTTGTGATTTCTGGTGTTCTAACAACTACGCCATTGAGCAGTTAATGCAAGCAGGTTGGAAACATTTAGATGAAGCAACTTATAATTTAATATGATCATTGCGTTTACAATATCTTCTTGGCAATATGTCTTTTGTTAGACGCAAAAACATATCACTTACCTCCCAAATAAAGTCGATGGTCACTTTATTTGAACCAGCCTGTATTGATATCGTCACGGTCTTTACGGAGGGGATTTCTGGAGCTGAAACACGATGCAAACTGTAACGATGATCTTGTGAAGTGTCCATGTAAATTAGTTCCAGCGCCTCAATCAAGAGATTATTGCATTGATGACACCCACCAAACATGATCGATCAGCTACGTTTTTAAACGATCCATACACTTTTCAACATGGCTCCGTTATGTATCTATAAGACCAATTAATGTACTTGCTATGCCCCAGTTGTTACTTTTATATAATATTTTAGCTGTGTACATCGTTTATTTGTGTTACTGAATGCTACTGAATTAACTTACTGACATAACTTATTATTTCATGGTAATTATTAATTAGCATACATGTGTGTGCATGCATGTATTACTTGATTTATATTGTCAGCCCCTTACTAGTAATGATAAAACTAATAATGCGGTGAATGTTGACAAAGTGCGTAACATTTAATAACAATGCTATGTTAAATTGTAAATTTTCTTATGAGCTCTTCTGGTTAAAATTCTGGTATGTAGGGCGGCGTACAACGGTCAAACATCTCCATGCGTTTTATCGTCACACGTTTGGGTGTGGGCGTGCGTAGATCGGTGTTTAGAGAACCTGATTATCAATGTTTAAAACAATTAGATACAAGTTATATTTTCCAGGATGATTGTGGTAAAACGTACGTTCTTATCACTCTCACGTACCGATGCAACGAGTCTTGAATCTAGTAATACCCGTACTTGTGACGGCCTCAATGTCCTTCTGTTGGCGATAAGGTTGAACCTTGACTGAGTAGTGCGTGTTGAACTGTAATCCAGTGATGTCCGATTCAAACCGATCTGTGCTAGAAGTGTGTGGGTGTTTGGACATGTCCTTGTACGACCCTCCTTCCGCTTTGATCCAGACGGTGTAGTAGTAGTGAGTCTCCAGACCGGAAGTGATGTTCCTTGCGCTCGGCCACCTCACTGTCACGGATGAACTGCTGATGTTATCAACTTCTGGTTTGTCGGATAAAGCAAGACGCGGAGTAACTGAAGAAAATAATATAAAACACAGTGGACATTATTTAGAAATGTCAAGTTTGTGATCCTTGTTTTCTTGTGGAAACCAAACCATTCATTTAAAAGGAGGTTAAACGCATCAACGGATTATATTAATAGGATAATTATCACCATCGCATTAAAACCTTTGCCATGAACGTGGTATTATTGTTTTTGTAGCAAAATGTTGAGGTAAATAAACAAGATTAAGCAATAGTGTTGCGGTTTAGGCAAAAAACGAAGATGATAGTTCAATTATGAACTGAATATGGGTTTAGTCTCTTAATTATCCAGCAACGTAACATTGTCCATAATTTCACTTATCTTTTTGATGATGAGAAGATAGACGCGAAATTGAATATGTGCGTAGCCAGGGCATCAACAACGATTAGTCGACTGTGCAATCGTTAATGAACAATGATCACGTAACTATTAGGTTGGACTGTCAGGTGTACATAGGTTTACATAAGAACAGTACTATATTGCTCAACGGAGCTGAACCATGGTCTCCATGCCGAAAGCAACTGAGAAGCGTAAATTACAGGTGAGGCAAATGTTATCAATCACCAGGATTACCACCTACACTGTAATATATTTTACATAGCTAAACAAATACTTCGACACCATTTTTCTGAAAAGAAATAAAAAATTAACTAACATATATATCTTTTGCAAATGGCTGACGTGTACCACGTCTCACAGCCAGTAGAACAGTGTCCGTCCGTTATATCACACAGCTTCCCTTCCTTGCAATGTCCACAGTCCTCTTCACAGTTCTTCCCGTACGTTCCAGGTTCACAGTCTACACAACAGTTACATTACAATATTCATTTCAACGATGTAGGGCATATATAGTATGTATAAGTATGAATGTATTTATTTGACTAAGACCCATAACTATGAATACGTAGTATAAGTGGTTATAATATTGCACAACAGGCAAGAGTGCGTATGTGTATATCATCATATTTGTACACCCAATACTTACCTCTAATATATATATATATATATATATATATATATATATATATATATATATATATATATATATATATATACATATATATATATATGTATATATATATATATATATATATATATATATATATATGCGTGTGTGTATGTATATATACATACATAATAATGTATATATATATATATATATATATATATAATGGGTTAAATATATGACGTATTATGTATATGACCGAATATTTATGTTTGATTACACCATGTGCAGAAATTTGCGAATATTTCAACGATTGTTTTGTGTATTTAAAGGATGTACAACAAACGGCATTAGTGGGATTGATAACTTTTTTTTCAAAGAGACTAGCAGTACGTACAATACATACGAAGTATACATCATGAATGTATAATCAATATTGTAATGTTTGCCGTTAGGATCCCGTTGGTGCAGAGATATGTAGTTTGAGTGGTTAACAATTCGTCCACGAAATAAATAAAATATCACAGTTTACAAAATATAAAATAGTTTGCATTGAAACTTGTTAAAATCATAGGCAGGTGCTAAAATATATGTACAGTATGGGTGTTATCGCCTGTATAAAATCATTAACTGGTGTAATTCATACTGTTTATATACATACATACATACATACATACATACATACATACATACATACATATATACATACATACATACATACATACATACATACATACATACATACATATATATATATATATATATATATATATATATATATATATATATATATATATATATATATATATATATATATACATACGTACATACATGCATACATGCATACATGCATACATGCATACATGCATAGATACATGCATACATGCATACATGCATGCATGCATGCATACATGCATAGAAACATGCATACATGCATACATGCATACATGCATACATGCATACATGCATACATGCATACATACATAGATACATACATACATACATACATACATACATACATACATACATACATACATACATACATACATACATACATACATACATACATACATACATACATACATACATACATACATACATACATACATACATACATACATACATACATACATACATACACACACACATACATACATATGTACATACATAACATATATCGGATATGATAAGTAAAACATACCTATTCCCTTTTGAAATGTCAATTTTACGAAGCGTGTCAACATGGTGGTTGTCTCAGAATGTCTACTGTGGAAAGTGCTACATACGCAAGTGTATCTTTTATTCGAAACACTGCCACTCGCTCTGAGTGCCCGACGTGTGCATGTTTTACTTACCCGTAAAGTAACCAACAAACGGCGATCATTTAAGGTCACATGCATTACATTCATAATAGGTAAACGGAAAATGTGCAGTATCTGTGATGTTAGTTACGCATAATTCATAATTAATACATAAACGTTGATATGTAGTGTTGATATTGCATGTCATCACAACGAACGTGGCTACACAGCATATACTTACTGATATGTCTATGACCAATGATAACAACTTCACACAGACCAGTTGTATACGAATCAGGTTTCCCATTTCGACTGAAGCTGAGGTAGCGCGCAATAGCTCGACATTGCGATTCAACAGTTCCTCCTGCGGGTACTCGGCCGTTGTGAATCACGCACTGTTTGTGTGTCGTTCTGTTCGGAGTGTTGCCGACGCTAAGTCTGAACGTGTCCAATTGTTTGTGGTTTTCGTCTAAAGGAAACATAGAACTGTATATTTTGAGGCAGATTAATTACCAATACGACACCGTTAAAGATACGTTGGTATTTTCCAAATTATTACAAATATAACTAATATAGTTTTAGAAAAGTACTAAATTATATCATTATGCTGTATGAATCTTGCATCGTGTTGCTTCGCATTTTGTCATTAATATGTATTCGAATCAGTGGTGAGGACGACAGACGGAAAACCGATGGTCACCATCGAGTTGAACTAGTTTATTAACTTCACCAATCGTGCGTGCGTGCATGCGTGTACGTGTTCACTATTATGCCTTCTTTTAGCCGATACATTATTTGCATATAGTGAACATGTCTAATAAGTTTTTCAGGTACTAGTTTAAATTTTGTAAAAACAGTTTTAGAAGATAACGCGCGTGTTGTCCCTACTTGCAAACGTTACCAATATTGTGTTCAACATAAGTAATAATTGAAGTTTGCGTCAATCCGTAGGGTAGGTATTTGCGTTATCTGTGTAGTTTGCGAGAAACCGGTCCACCATGCTTGTAGAATAGTTTTATTGTGTAAGTGAATGTATTTTAGTAATGCTTACATATATACCGCGAAAGCAACAGCATGTCCGGCGTTCTGCGGCGGCGCATAATATTCATCATTATAATAACAACAAATTGTTATAAAACTTCGCAACTCCACACAAACAGCAAATTTCTTCTACGAAATAGATCACATATACGCTTTCATTATGTGACATTTACCATAGCTCACAGTCACTTTTATCGAAAAAATTACATTCTGAATCCTACATGTTGTAGATGATTACGCGGGAGAAGTTGTATTTGTCGCCCAGGTCAACCATCCACCAGGCGTTTTTGTCCCAATCCGTGTCTGGGAGAGCGCAGTGACGAGCACCCATGTATGGGTTGGTGTTTCCGTCGACGGCCAGTCCGGCTGGGAATCTTCCACCCCATCCTAAAGGATCTATACTTTCAATTGCATTCTTCTTGTATGCAACATTTCCTATAAAAACAAAAGAGAATAATGTATTATTAGCGCGCTAATTGATGTAAGCGTTTATATTATTGAATACACGACACTGATATAACGTTGACTTTTGCTTATACCAATACATTCTATTTTACTTTGAGTTACACATTTGGTTGTTCTTCTTGTTCTTCTTTCTTTTATCATTAAATATTAAATAAATATGCCGCAAAAGCACAACGTTGCCAAGAACTATTGTAACTTGTAGCACCAGAGACAACAACTAGTTCAGTCTTACTCGCACTCTGTTAGCCCATTTCACTGCGCTAGCATTAATGTTCAGCTTATTATTATTATTATTATAGTAGTAGTAATAGTAGTAGTAGTAGTAGTAGTAGTAGTAGTAGTAGTAGTAGTAGTAGTAGTAGTAGCAGTAGCAGTAGCGGTAGCGGTAGCGGTAGCGGTAGCGGTAGCGGCAGCGGCAGCGGCAGCGGCAGCGGCAGCGGCAGCGGCAGCGGCAGCGGCAGCGGCAGCGGCAGCGGCAGCGGCAGCGGCAGCGGCAGCAGCAGTAGCAGTAGTAGTAGTAATAGTGATAATAATAGAAGTAGAAGTATATCGATCCATGATTCCTAAATAGCATTTTAACCGACAGAGCAAACAACTCTGTTGTTCGTCTAATTTTGCATACTTCTAAAATAATTACATTGCCAAAATAGTGTAATAATTAATCTAGCGTGTTTTATCATCACCAGGACGTAGAATATATCTCACGACATAACCAGCAAAGAACAAATATAAAAGTCTTCAAGAGTACTGCTTGTCGCATATTTTTGTTTGAGATTTGCCCGAGGGATGTGTCTAATTACGTGTTTCCGCTACACTCACGAACGTTGCTGACACGCTATGCCGGTCCATTTCCAGTCATGTCCACTCGGTTGGTCGTCCTCACAGACTCCGCCGTTGATGCACTGACCAGTGGGTGTGTCGCAGCCGTTGGTGCAGCGACAGGGGAAGACACAAGACCCTTGACTCGCCGACGAGCTGGCGAACCGACAACGAGATCCTGGAACAATACGTAAGGAGAGAATTAGCGTTAGGATCTAAATTAATTGACCACAGTCATTCTACCAATATTAAGATAAAGATGTGAATTAATCCAATAAAACAGGTTCAGCCCAGGTCAGGATCTTTGACGCAGACGATATGGAGTGTTGGCACTGTGCAGCACGAACCATCGATTCCACCATTAGCGGTTTCAAGACTAACCACACGTTACTGAGAACGAGACAACGAAAACCGAGCGTACCTTTGAACCAATGTCCATGCCAGTGGATGTAACATAACCCACACAGGTGGTAAATGTGTAAGCTATCGAGGGGTGGTCTCTTTACCACTGTATATTGTCGTTGTCTCTGCCTTAGTTTCTGACTCTGTCTCTTTATCTGTGGTTGATGTGTGTCTGTAAATGTGTCTGTGTGTGCGTATGCGTATGCGTATGCGTATGCGTATGCGTATGCGTATGCGTATGTGTGTATGTGTGTATGTGCCTCTGCTTGTGCCTCTGCCTGTGACAGTGCATGTTTCTCTGTCTTTGATTTTGTCAGTGGATGAGGTGTGTCTGTATGTGTGTAGGTGTTTGTGTATATGTATGTGTATGTGTATGTTTATGTGTATGCGTCTACGTCTGTGTGCGTGGGTGTTCATGTTGAGAGTAGGTATCTGATTTTGTGTATGTGTCTCAGTGTGTATGTTTGTCTCTGTGCATGTGTGTGTATGTGTATATATTTGTGTATGTGTACCTTTGTGTGTATGCATGTATGTGTTTATGTATGTGTCTGCGTCTTTGTGTTTGTCAGTGGTTGAGGTGTGTATGTGTCTGTGTGGGGGTATGTATCGGTATATGTATATGTGTAAATCTTTGTGTGGCTGTGTGTATGTACGGGTCTGTATGTGTGTGTGTGTGTGTGTGTGTGTGTGTGTGTGTGTGTTTGTGTGTGTGTGTTTGTGTGTGAGTGTGTGTATGTGTGTGTGTGTGTGTGTGTGTGTGGTGTGCGTGTGTGGGTGTCTCTTTCTCTGTTCTGTTTATCTATGATTGTCTCCCCCTCTCCCTCACTCCCTCTTTCCCTCTCTCCCTCTCTCCCTCTCTCCCTCTCTCCCTCTCTCCTTCTCGGTGTCTCTATCTGTCTGCATGACTGTCTTGTCTGACTCCCTCTGTCTCTGTGTTTTCCTGTTTGTCTGTATCTCTCTCATATCTTCTCTCTCTCTCTCTCTCTCTCTCTCTCTCTCTCTCTCTCTCTCTCTCTCTCTCTCTCTCTCTATTTATCTATCTATCTCCAACCCGCTGTATTTTGCTAGAGAACACATGCAATTTCGAAACGGTAATCGGAAGAAGGATTTCAAACCGTGTCCCCATCGGATCAGTGTCTACCCCCTCTTTCCAAACTTGTTATATTTGTTGAATGATACTGTTAAGCATAGTATTCCACAAATGTAAATCAGCTAATCCAAACATTGATAGTCGGCCATAATAATAATAATAACATTATTTATATTATATATCCCAAAGTAGGACTGTAGTCGGCAATGTTCTCAAATAATACATTAATGTGCCATATCAATATAGTTATAATAATAATGCACTGTTCAACGTGGTGAGTCATAAAGCGGTGGCCAGTGGTCCGTAGACAACGGCACGGCCTAGCCGGCGAGGTCAACCCTGCGAGATAAGACGGCGCTTATCTCGCAGGGTTATGGGTACATAGAGTGTACTACAAACAAGCACGAATTACTTGATGACGTGTTGTTGGACACCCCGCTTAATGCTTAGCACGATGGAGGGAGGGGGATTAGCAAATCACTCGCTCAGACTGTATGTAAGTGATGGTAGACTATTACCGCTGCACGAATAACCCGCGCGTCATGCTGCAGTGGACCAGGAAGTACATTCACGCAGCATATCCTTGTTGTAACCACATTACGGCTTAGGTCAATAAGGGTTTACATCAACTATTCCAACAAACCTATTCCATATACACAAGCTGTGTAACTCACCTGATGTATTTTGATACGTTAGTATCGTGACCAGTAGAACTACCGCTAACCACCCCGTCATACTGCGGCCTTTACGGTCAAGTGCGTCCGGCCTTTAGTGTAAAGGTGTCCGTCGCCGATCAGACAACTTACGTGTGTCCAGTCCTAGCCACCAGCTGAGTCACACTCGAGCAAACGTTCGTACCGTATCACGTGTCCCGTTCTACTTGGTCGCTCAACCGTGACCAGCGGAGAGTTGCTCCGCTAGATAGAGCCACCGAACTTGTTTATTTTCAAACGCTGCAGTTAGTACGCGTGGGCCCCTAATTGTGAACGTATTCGCTGGGAACGGGTCATATCAGAGGAATATTAGCTGTTTTGTTAGTTGTCTCAAAATATTATTATACTTGCTTGTTGTCAAGATATGATGGTCAAACGTAAGTCAAACCTGTGTCAATTTAAAAAATTGACTATTGTGTGCCCGTAATATTATTTATATTAGCGGAGTATTCCCGTTGAACATATCAATGTACAACTTACTTTCTTCAAGTGAAAATCTTCCTCAGCTGTGGGTTGCGTACACACTAAACGATTCACTCCACTCTACTAGCTTGCAAGTTCAAGAAAATGATAGAACCATCTCAGTAATATTCACTTCCA
Source organism: Oasisia sp. SBJ-2009 (assembly GCA_964017155.1). Lineage (NCBI taxonomy): Eukaryota > Metazoa > Annelida > Polychaeta > Sabellida > Siboglinidae > Oasisia > Oasisia sp. SBJ-2009. The sequence continues at coordinate 37,767,344 of OZ024865.1, forward strand.
TATGCGATTCTCTTGATGGACGTGTTTGTAATGTTTTTTTTTTTTTTTTGGTAACAATGTAAGGGGAATGCTTCAATGTTAAAACATGGTCATCAGAACAACTCAAAATATGTTTACAGTAAACAACGATAAAACGAATTATTTCGGTGAACACGAACCCCCTGTTTTAGCTGGGGAACATTCTACAAATTTACATTCGACAAATGAGGTGTTCTGTGGTCTCTTTACGTCGGTTACGAGGGGATGTGTGGTGCATTTGTATATAAGTTATGATGGGTTGTATGGTGCCTATACATTTGTTATGAGGGGATGTATGGTGCATTTATAACAGTTATGAGGGGTTGTGTGGTGCCTTTACGTTAGTTATGAGGGGATGTATGTTGCATTAATTTTATATAAGTTAATAGGGGTTGTGTGGTGCCTTTATAACTGGTTATGACAGGTTGTGTGGTGCCTTTATAACTGGTTATGACAGGTTGTGTGGTGCCTTTATAACTGGTTATGACAGGTTGTGTGGTGCCTTTATAACTGGTTATGACAGGTTGTGTGGTGCCTTTATAACTGGTTATGACAGGTTGTGTGGTGCCTTTATAACTGGTTATGACAGGTTGTGTGGTGCCTTTATAACTGGTTATGACAGGTTGTGTGGTGCCTTTATAACTGGTTATGACAGGTTGTGTGGTGCCTTTATAACTGGTTATGGGAGGTTGTGTGGTGCCTTTATAACTGGTTATGACAGGTTGTGTGGTGCCTTTATAACTGGTTATGACAGGTTGTGTGGTGCCTTTATAACTGGTTATGACAGGTTGTGTGGTGCCTTTATAACTGGTTATGACAGGTTGTGTGGTGCCTTTATAACTGGTTATGGGAGGTTGTGTGGTGCCTTTATAACTGGTTATGGGAGGTTGTGTGGTGCCTTTATAACTGGTTATGACAGGTTGTGTGGTGCCTTTATAACTGGTTATGAGGTGTTGTGTGGTGCCTTTAAAACTGGTTATGAGGGGTTGTGTGGTGCCTTTAAAACTGGTTATGGGAGGTTGTGTGGTGCCTTTAAAACTGGTTATGGGAGGTTGTGTGGTGCCTTTAAAACTGGTTATGAGGGGTTGTGTGGTTCCTTTAAAACTGGTTATGGCAGGTTGTGTGGTGCCTTAAAACTGGTTATGAGGGGTTGTGTGGTGCCTTTAAAACTGGTTATGGGAGGTTGTGTGGTGCCTTAAAACTGGTTATGAGGGGTTGTGTGGTGCCTTTAAATAAAACTGGCTGTGGGAGGTTGTGTGGTGCCTTTAAAACTGGTTATGGGAGGTTGTGTGGTGCCTTTAAAACGGGTTATGGGAGCTTGTGTGGTGCCTTAAAACCGGTTATTGGAGGTTGTGTGGTGCCTTTAAAACTGGTTATGAGGGGTTGTGTGGTGCCTTTATAACTGGTTATGGGAGGTTGTGTGGTGCCTTAAAACTGGTTATGGGAGGTTGTGTGGTGCCTTTAAAACTGGTCATGGGAGGTTGTGTGGTGCCTTTAAAACTGGTTATGGAAGGTTGTGTGGTCCTTTAAAACTGGTTATGAGGGGTTGTTTGGTGCCTTTAAAACTGGTTACGGGAGGTTGTGTGGTGCCTTAAAAAGGTTGTGTGATCAATACTGTTACATCGAGTTGCGTGTTCGATACTGCAGAACGCTGGCTTCAACTAAAGCCGCATTTTACAGTAAAGTGATTGAAACTGCCTCGAACGACACTAGAGCAATGTTTCGCATTACGAACCGCTTGCTTGGCCGAAAATGCGGAAACACTCTATTTTACTTGTACACACCCCTGAATTTACTATGTAAAGAAATGAGGTGTTTAAATAAAATTATTATTATTATTATTGTGTGGTGCCTTTAAAACTGTTTATGAGGGGTTGTGTGGTGCCTTTAAAACTGGTTATGGGAGGTTGTGTGGTGCCTTAAAACTGGTTATGGGAGGTTGTGTGGTGCCTTTAAAACTGGTCATGGGAGGTTGTGTGGTGCCTTTATAACTGGTTATGGGAGGTTGTGTGGTCCTTAAAACTGGTTATGGGAGGTTGTGTGGTGCCCTTAACATTGTTTATTTTTCAAATTAACCAGCCTTGACCCTGCAAACCGAATAAACGCACTCGAAAACATACACCAATAGAGAAACTATATCAGAAAATAAACCTTGAGGTGGCCTCAATGCTAATGTGTGGGCAACTATTCACCGGTCTTCTCGAGGTAAGATCTTGAAGGAAGATTACCTTGGCGAATGCCTCTGATACCAACACATCGTCTACGGCAGACTAAAGCCAGAATTGTACACTGCCTGTAAGCTCTGCGTAAGACACTTGACAATTAGCATTATTTATTGCCTTGGGCTTTATATTACATGAACCATTAAATTAATATAACACTGGATATGTATTGGTGTGTTTATCTATAGCCCATGTACACTTTGCTTGTTTTCATTCTATGAAACAGACACAAATTTGAAATTTCTCTATAGTTTTAATTTAATTAATTCCGAAATGGATACACACATCTCTAACAATACGACATTATGCATTGTGAGGGTTTCAAACAGGTATCACTGTAAACGTGGATGTTGCATGCCAACATTAATTGCATATTGCGTTGTAGAATGCGATATATATATGTTTCCAGGCAACGGGAACCCTTTGTAATTATGGTGTATGGTATACAGATTATAACCCAACATTGTTTGATGCTGTTTTACCGGGAGGTAATTATACGGGGTGCAACTACCCACATGCCGCCTGTTACAACCGATAATGTAATAATCGCCCGGTAATGTAATAACTACCCGATAATGTAATAAAATCAACCGATAATGTAATAACCACCCTATAATGTAATAACATCAACCGATAATGTAATAAACTTGCTAACCGATAATGTAATAATTTTCAACCGATAATGTAATAAACTCCTCTTGCCTGATAATGTAATAACTTTCGCCTGATAATGTAATAACGTACACATTTCTCGTAGGACTTAGTCGTTTTCGTGGATTTCATGTTGGTTTCTTGTACTTAGTCGATTTCGTCGATTTCGTCGACTTCTTCTATTTCGCAAT
>OZ024865.1:37775425-37845425 GCA_964017155.1 Oasisia sp. SBJ-2009
GTTTAAATAGTTGGGGTACGTGCCCCCAGATCCCTTGATCCTTCAAAGCGTACCCAATATAAATATTTCTTATCCGCGGCTCTCACATTTTCGCTGCTCTTGATTACTACCAGCTTTCAAGCTTCTCGTGACATATTCCACTGACAAATCCTAGCTGTCGTTGCTTTTTCCTTATTGCCAAGAGATGTAAATCATTCCGAAAGTCTACATCACGGGTCAATTCCAGCAGCTGATCATCGAGACTGAAAACTCTTCCTGTCAGACAGCGCACGGCATGCTGGGATCATGTGAAGGCAACGCCGACAACGACGTGCCGTTCAACACGACGACGACGAATGTGGCCGACCGAGCGAGCAACGCGAGTCTTCTTCCGGTCGAGCAGAGTCTCTTCGGCAGCAGCTCCGACGACTTGGACCTGATGCATCTAACAAAGCCCGGGTAAGCCTGTGACGCTTGCCGTACAGGCAGTCGCGTGCGCCAACGTCGACGTCTGCTCTTCCGGTGACGACATATCCGGTTGCACGCAGCCGGTATTGAAGTCGACAGTCGCCGTGTTTGCAGCTCGCTAGCGGAAGCCAGCTTAGTGTATAACCGGTTCACCGGCGGTGCAACGGACTGCGATAAAGTCGGCCTCTGTCTGCTCTTCAATAACAACGGCATGAACATCAACAGTTTATCGGCCCTGCCTTCCGGTAGCTTCACACTCGAGATCCAGGTGGACCCGATATCTTACGGCGACGTCATTCTGTCTTACCACAGTGCAGCGACGTTCTTGGCCGTGAACAGAGAGAGCGGACTTGAGATCCACCACGGCGGTCACAACTCAACCCGCACTGGGACGGCATGATGTCCGTCCTGCACGTGTATGTCGTCGTGTCGTACACCAACACACTCGTACACGTCGTGCGTCTGCCGTCCGACGCGTTCACCCGGGTGGTACTCTCACCCTCGGAGAGATAGCGCTACAGGCGATGCGGGGATCCCTTGCAACGGTTACCTGGACGAGTTACGCGTGTGGACGCGCCCGCGACCGCACAACCCGACGGTTGTGTCGCAGAACTACCGTGTCGCCGTGACGACCGGCACGCCCAACCTCGCCCTCTACTGGGACTTCATCGACGGCAAGGGCAGAGTGGCGTCCGAGTTGATGCAGTCTCAGCATATACAGGCGACTTAGATAATAATAATTTTAATTTGTAAAGCGCCGTATATCCGGAAACATTTCCGCTCAGAGGCGCATAAAGTACATTGTAATATATACATATTAAAAATATTCATAATCAGTTAAACTTGCACGTAAAGACGAAATGTTAAATGATAATAATAGATAATTAAATAAATCTTCTAAAAGTCCTAGTTCATAAGCTAAACTTATCAGCAATAAATAGATAAAATAAAATAATAAATAAAGAATACAATTTACTAATAACTTAATAATAAAGTAAGTTAAAACAAATGCGGCAAAGATGTGTTTTTAAATTGGACTTTAACAGTTCCAGTGAGTCTATTAGGCGCAGACTGTCCGGACTTCGCTCGAGCGTCCGTCCAGTTGGGTGGCGACTGACCTGGAACTGACGCCGTCGGCTGAAATGACGACGTGCGTGTTCGCTGTATCCACGCGGGAAGACGCCGCTAAGGCCGACCACGATTGAGCTACGTGCGTAACTCGCGTAACCACAGTTCCAATCGAACAGCCGAGATCACTCGAGCACGTGACCATTTTGGACCTAGATTAGCAAGGTGAATCTTCAAGGCCGCTACTCGAGGCGATCGCGAGTTTTACAGGATTCACTCGAGTAACTGACGTCATTAGCAGTAACAGCCTACAGGGAACGTAGGCCTCTACTGCATAAGAAATTAATTAAACATTACATGACACAAACATTTTAATATGGATAGAAGTCACCACATTCTATGAATTATAATTTAATACCAAAAAGATGAACGTCACAATTTACACACTAAACAACTGATTACTTTATTTTATTTATTTACATGAGGGGTTTATGTCCGTGATCACGGTCATCGGTGTTCAGTTGGATTACGCGCGCGCATTGTAAATTATCATAAACCAGATGCCACGTTGGGGTTACGCGAGTAACTCGAGTAGCTCAATCGAAGTCGGCTTAAGACATGCCAGGCTTTGCTGCAGACGGGAGAGCGGCTCCAGGGATGTGGCGGACTCGGCATTGACACCTTCAGTATCCACCTACAGCAGTGCATCGACGACGAGGTCCTCACCGGAAATCCATCGGCGGCAGACACGGCCATTGCGTAGGCCGATGCGCTCTGCTACAAACTGCTCAACTGGCGCACGCCGCAGAATTGAACATAATATGTCAGGTTAATTTACAGTCCTCTGTGCAAACGAATACATTCTGACGTGTAATCTACCCTCTTCCGGTTTCTTCGTGTCTTCGTTTTGTTTAACTCCGTTTTATTATTTTCACCTCATAACTAGATCAATGAACTCAACGATTCAAATGTCGAATTTCGAGGCGTTGACTGAAAACCTCAGAGTCTGTACGATACGTGACTAAACACTGAACATCATCATTTACTATACAGGTTTTATCTGTCTGTGCGTGCGTGCGTGCGTGCGGGCATACGTCTACTATTCACGTGACTTCGTGATGAATGAAGACATCACGTGGTTGATAAAAGTAAAACTATGACATCACAAACTAAGACATCGGGAACTATGGAGATGAAACGAGTCGCTGTTTGGAGGGTGTCATTCACAGTACCAGTGTTGTGACGGTGTATCATTCACAGTACCAGTGTTGTGACGGTGGATTTGTTTGGACTTAAGAATGTAGTCTGAGGACAGTCGACGTACAAGGCCATGAGTGGAACTCGCGATTGGGTTCACCGAGACAAACTTAACTATAAATACAACATAGGCGTTATTTTATAATATGTCATCATTTTATTTAATGGAACGAAGCATAGTAATATTCATTGTCAATGTAATGTTCGTTGGTTTTTTTTATTTGTGTATTTCATCGTTCCGTAATTAATTCGTCCGTAATAACAAGAGTGTGCTTGCGAATGACGCTTTCTCTCGTCGGACGATTTGGTGACTTTCAGCTTCCTCCGCGAATCGAACAAAACACAGTACATACACATAACAGACACGTAAGTCGAACAGACAAGCAACATTTGTCTCGTCCACAAACCACCACAAGCACCAGGTCTGGATACACAACAGGCGAATCCAATCAACAGTGCGAACTTTTTCAGGACGCTCAGTCGATTGCGCCTGTTTCTCATCCGGCGATTGCAACGGTCCCCCGTAGCAAACACCTCGTCACAAAACTAAACAACACTGAACATAGAATCGGGCGTTGACACTAATACGTCGTAGACCCACAGAGAAAGAGACTAGACACGGACAGGACGTACGGGGCGGAAGCTATACCAGACTTCAGCGACTGAAGATGTGTTGCCGGTAGCAATTGTAGCGGTCGTGGCGTTGCCGGAAGCGGTGGCGGCGAAGTGTTACCGATAGCGATGGCGGCGAAGCGTTGCCGGTAGGGGACGTGGCGTTGCCGGGAGCGGTGGCGGTGACGTGTTAACTATAGCGATGGCGGCGAAGCGTTGCCGGTAGGGGACGTGGCGTTGCCGGGAGCGGTGGCGGTGACGTGTTAACTATAGCGATGGCGGCGAAGCGTTGCCGGTAGGGGTCGTGGCGTTGCCGGTAGCGATGGCGGTGACGTGTTGCTGGTAGCAGTCGTAGCAGCGAGTGTTGCCGGTAGCAGAGTTCGACGCGATGAAATTGTAGCGCTTTGGCTTTGAGACCCGAAGGAAGGCACGATAGTAAGTATTTACCGTGTAGCGATAGGCTCGGTAGACGAGACGATAGCAGTATCTGGCGACGGCGCGATATAGCGGATAATTGCCCGATGGCTGTGAGCGATGCCGTGAGCGTGATTGGCACGGTAGTCGAATGCTGAGAGGCCCGATGGCTGATCAACTTGCCGCAGTTGGCCCGGTAGTCGACAAACGACGCGATTTAGCGAAACGGTCCGGCGGTAAAGACTTGCTTTTTCGCAGCCTTTTTATGTTAGCTTCTCAAGTTGAGCTGTTTCTGAACTGTTTCTGAACGCGCCTCTTTCTCGGAAAGTTGCGCTCAACTGATTTCCTCAACGGTGAAACGGTGAAACCAACGTAATAACATTACTCATTCGAAGGATTTCATTGGCTAATGGGGAAGTCTATTATCTAGCCAATCAGATCAATTCCCGCCACATCCTAGAAGAACGTTCTAGAACAAAACACTGTCCTGTTCTACGGACCAATGAGAACAATCGTTAAAAAAAACGGTGGCCATAGCCCAAACAGTGGGTGGCCAGGTTATTTGCCGCCACGCACGTCATCAGCATTTACAGCAACGCGACGTTTTTAGATATGAAACTAGTCGTTTCTAAGTAATTTTGTATTGTAGTTGAAATAGGGCTAACATGGCGTTTTGGCGGTTTTACGTTTATAATTATTTCAACCGGCATGAGTGTTTTAAAACCCCATTGATCAATGGACTGGCCCATGAGAATGAAGGCGCATGCGTTTTAAACAAAATGGTGGAAGTAGCACGTCATCGGCATTTATAACAATGCGATGTTTTTTTTAATATGAAACAGGTCGTTTCTAAGCAATTTTGGATTGTAGTTTAATTAGCGTTGACATAGCATTTGGGCGGATTTGCGCCAGTGATTGCTTTAACTGACGTGAGTGTTTTGCCCCCTATCGTGATCAATGGACTGGTCCATGAGAATCTGAACGTGAATGCGTTTGGTGACGTACGCGCTGACGTGTTTGATTTTACCAGTTATGCACCGCGAGAAAAGCGACCCCCCGCAATGCCGATAAAACGCGGGTCCATGGATAAAATAAATTCTTATTCGACCGTGCTTTCTCCGGAATACTTAAAACTCTGCTACTGAAAAGTACTTAGAAGTGTATGGACCTAACATGTTTGTACATCAATAAATAGTGCTTGAGCCAGTAAATGAAGTTAAAGCCTAAACATGCACCTTGCCGCCCTGGCTATCTGTCCATCTGCCTGTCATTCGCAGTCTCACTGTTTTCCCCTCCCTCTTCCTCAACCCGTCCTGAGACGCCGCCGATTGAATCTGAAAGAACCAGTCCTTCTCTAATACAGGTATCAGGGCAACAGTGACATTGACAGCGACAAGTTGCTCGTGGTAGTACCTAACGTCCTTCGTGACAAGACGCCGGCCTACCTTGCGTCATTGATTTCACCATACGAGCCGCGCCGCACACTCCGGTCAACTGATCGTGGACTACTGAATGTACCGCGGCACAACCTTGAGAGATACGGCCGTCGGTCTTTCTCGTGTGAAGTGATACGGTGCATGAAAACATTTAAATATCGCCTGATGTACATAATAATAGTTTACATCAATATTATTTTTAATCAACTTTTAGTCACTCTAGTGCAGCCCTGCACAACAATGCATATATGTGATGTATGTATTAATTTATATATTTTACTTGTATTATTATTTTTATATCTTAGTTACGTGTTATAGTTTATCGAATAACGTAAAACCTAAACACTTCTCAGCAGAAGTCTACTTTGAATATTAGTGTATAAATACAGTTATTATTATTAATTGTGTTGCTCAACACAGAACCCTAGTTGATGCCGTCACTGCCGTGTGTAGGAGGAACTAAGCTATGATCCTGATCCCGTTGGGTGGTACATGAGAAATTTAACTGCCTTAGTGTGTGTGTGTGTGTGTGTGTGTGTGTGTGTGTGTGTGTGTGTATGTGTGTGTGTCTGTGTGCACACGCGCGTGCGTGCGTGAATATGCACGACACTAAACTGACATCATCGTATCTCAAACAATAAACAGTATGTCAGTATTCCCCGCTGCATCCAGACGTTGTGTACCACCAATCATTTATTTGTAAGTGCAACAATAGATTATCTATATGCCGCTCGCAATGTTCTCGTCCTGGTACAACGCCATTGGTGTTTCGACATAGAGCGGTGTTGTCAGCGACGTTTTTGCGTCGTCGGGCAACATTAGGGTGGTCGAACCAAATTTTTCTTCCGAACAAAAATGTTGTTGTTGCTGTTCCCTGAAAGTAGTCACCATAAGAAGTATGATGGTAGTTGTTTCATGTATTTAAGTTAAATATTAAGCAAACTACAGACGTGTGAAGTTACAAATTTCATGACTTTTTCTGACGGCTTGCTAATGTAAACATGTAATTTTTTATATAAACCACACATATTGTAATTTTTTATATAAACCACATATTGTAATTTTTTATATTTTTCCTTGGTCATATTCATTAATTGAAGTGCAATGGTGCTTGTTTAATGTATGTAGATGAAATATTAAGGAAACTACAATTTTATGAAATTTCAAATTTTTCACAATTTTCTGACAGATATAATCTTGCCAATAAACCTTTAGAAATGCTTACATTTTTCTTCTGATAGTAGTAATTAGATAAAATGCAATGATGCTTCCTTCAAGAACACATATGAAATAATAATGAACATGCTATTTTATTTGTAAAAAAATATTTTTATGAAATTTCTAATTTTTCACCATTTTCCGACACTTCTGACAGATGGAATCTTGCCAATAAACCTTTAGAAATGCTTACATTTTTCTTCTGATAGTAGTAATTAGTTAAAATGCAATAATGTTTCCTTCAAGTACACATATGAAATAATAATGAAACTGCTATCTTATAAAAAATAATTTTAATGTTTTCCGAACATTCTCCTATTTGATTTTGTACATAAATCACAAGATCATTAAAAAGAAATTACACTGGTTTTATTGTACACTATAATGAAGGCCAATACATGCCTCAAGCTATGATGTGCAAATCCCCTTTAGTCGATCTTCTTCCAGACGATAGGTGTAGATCGCCTCGTCATTGTCATATTTGATGTTGAACCATTGTGAACCACTTGGCACCTAGAAATGAAGAAACAAACATTAATGATTATGTTGCTCGAGTATGTGTCAACTGCTTCACCATTCTTCTATATGATGTTACCAAGGTCTGGTATTCTAATGTGGATTACCACTGTGTCGTTTCATCATAATAATCTATAGCGTAATTAATTTGTCTGAAAGAAATACATTTATGTGGGACAGTGCTCCTGCTGATATTGTGGACTCAATGACTCGGAATCATGGCTAGTTTGCTGAAAATGACAAGTCAGATGTTTGTTTGTACCAGAGCTTTGTATTAAGCCAACATTGAAAATAAAATATATACATAATAGAATACAATATACAAATTGAGCCTTAGCCTATATAATTCTAAACATTTGACTACAAGCAAAGGTGAGGGAAACCAACCACAGGCAGGGGGAAGAACCCTGGAACCAAATCCTTATGCAGAATAGTAAAGCTCATAGCGCCCCAAAACCCCTTTTTTGTATACAGTAATCCCTAAAATTATCAAACACAGCATTATGACATAGAACACCGCATTGTATATCCTGCTCATCAAGCATCATCAGTGATGTAATTTAACACCAAACATAATTGAATCCCCCAGGTGTAGACGGGGTAGGTGGGTGGGAACAAGAGATTAGTATACAATCTAATTACAATTAACGCAGGATATAATAATATATTTCAAGTAATAAAACAGTTCAATAATGTAAGCGATAAGTGTTCTACCTTGTACTCGTGCTGAATTCAAGTGGGAAGCTAAAATGGCGCAGAGCTCCTTGTATACCCTACGATCACGTAACTTACTTTACGGTAACACTTGAATTTAGGAGTCGGTCACACTGCCCACATAAAAGTCATTTGATGTACATCATAATGTCGTATTTATGTGGGACAGTGCTCCTGCTGATATTGTGGACTCAATGACTCGGAATCATGGCTAGTTTGCTGAAAATGACAAGTCAGATGTTTGTTTGTACCAGAGCTTTGTATTAAGCCAACATTGAAAATAAAATATATACATAATAGAATACAATATACAAATTGAGCCTTAGCCTATATAATTCTAAACATTTGACTACAAGCAAAGGTGAGGGAAACCAACCACACGCAGGTGGAAGAACACTGTAACCAAATCCTTATGCAGAAGGGGAAAGCGTCATAGCGCCCCAAAACCCCTATTTTGTATACAGTAATCCCTACAATTATCAAACACAGCATTATGACATAGAACACCGCATTGTATATCCTGCTCATCAAGCGTCAGTGATGTAATTTTTTCACCAAACCTAATTGAATCCCCCAGGTAGACGGGGTAGGTGGGTGGGAACAATAGATTAGTATACAATCTAATCACAATTAATGCAGGATATAGCAATAATTTCAAGTAATAAAACAGTTCAATAATGTAAGCGATAAGTGTTCTACCTTGTACTCGTGCTGAATTCAAGTGGGAAGCTAAAATGGCGCGGAGCTCCTTTTATACCCTACGATCACGTGACTTACTTTACGGTAACACTTGAATTTAGGAGTCGGTCACACTGCCCACATAAAAGTCATTTGATGTACATCATAATGTCGTATTTATGTGGGACAGTGCTCCTGCTGATATTGTGGACTCAATGACTCGGAATCATGGCTAGTTTGCTGCAAATGACAAGTCAGATGTTTGTTTGTACCAGAGCTTTGTATTAAGCCAACATTGAAAATAACATATATACATAATCGAATACAATATACAAATTGAGCCTTAGCCTATATAATTCTAAACATTTGACTACAAGCAAAGGTGAGGGAAACCAACCACACTCGGCCATTCATAATGGCTCCCTCCCCCCAAGATTCCGTGTCTTAGGTAAAAGTAAATAACATTGGTGTGACTTCCTAACACTTGCAATTATCATGCCCCACCTAAGTAGAAAGCATAACATTGCAAGCCACCTTGTCACCTTCTATCCACTATCAATCTCTAATTGCATACATGAAATTGACAAAAACATGTCCCACCTAAGTAGAAAACATGGAAGTCGCTCCATTTGTTAAAACCATGCTTAATTCAAAGCTGTTCAACGAATATGCCTATCAATCAATGCCCCACCTAAGTAGAAAGCACATCATGATTTTACATATGAAATGTATACAAGTATTCTATAACTATACACCTATTCCGCTATTACAGTGTTACATCACCTGTGCCCCACCTAAGTAGAAAACACTATTGATGATGTAACACTGCAAATTAACATTCGCACTGAAGCGCTTACTGCATGTGAAGCATGGGAATACGTATGTATTTCTTAAATGCTTGAGACTTCCAGCGCCCCATGCGTTGGATCTCCTCCTCTGATATTCCCTGCATAGCCGCCACTGTCGCCGCCCCTATGCGAAAACTATGGCCCTTGTAGGATGACTTGGAAAGACCTGCCCATGCTAACGACTTTTTTAGCTGGTCACCAAAGAATGATTTTGACACTGGAATGCCACCAGGAAACATGAACAATGGGCCTGGAGATTTTGTGCGGACTGCCAGATAAGTCTTCATTGCTTGCACTGGACAGAAAGGGGAAGATGCAAGTGCTGAAATGAACAATGTCACTGGGGGGCCCTGATAATGTTTAAATGTGTGAAAGACAACTGTACAGTCTGTATTGGTAATGGAAAACTGGTTCAACTGCAAAACCTTGCTAGCCTGAGTTCCCGTGGTGACTGCGATTTCTCCAATTCTGAGGAAAGCATGAAAGGCCAAGAGATACATAGCTGCAGTTAGAACAGTATTGTAATAGCAACTAGAGACCTGTGGAGAAGAAAGCACTAATTGGTGTAAGATGGCCTTTGTTACTGGTGCCCGCTGATCATGTGATGGTCTGAGTTTAGCGGCCCCGTGAAGCAGCTTCCTGACAACAAATGAGGCAGTAGGGTCTTCCAAGTTCTTCATTTTATGAATATATGAGATGGCTGACAATGAACTAGTGATTGATGATGCTGCATAACCTTTTTTGAAACAAAATGCTATAAAAGAGACAACAGCTGATGTTTTAGATGGAAACCAATTATTGACAGAAAGTTCTAACTTACAGAATTGCTGAAACATGTCAACATTCTTCTTGTAGGAACGAGTAGTGAGGGGTGACAAAGCACCATCCAACAGTTGCTGTGTTACAGCGGCCAGGGCATGAGATGTTGCGGGATGACCGACTGTAGATGGTTGAGGCCAAATTGCACGCGTAGTTCTGGCGTATCCTGAAAGCGAGACAATGTATCTGCAATTATATTTTGCTTTCCTGGTACATGTTTTGCCCGAAGAATTACATTATTTCTCATCAGCGACACAGTCATAGTACGTATGAGGGACATGAGATGTTTTTCCTTACTAGTTTGGCTATTGATAACATACACAACCGCTTCATTATCACAAAGGATAAGAAGATGCTTGTCCTTAAGGATGTTGGACCATAGGATCAAAGCCACAACAATTGGGAACAGTTCTTTGATTGCGATATTGAAATCTTGCCAAGATGGTGGCCAGTAACCCTGAAACCACTGACCAATCAAAGTGCCTGCAAACCCTATCCCTGATGCATCTGTGAACAGTTCTAGTTTCTCTGAAGCTAGCCACTGATCATTTATAATGAGGGAGACTCCATTATAATTCTCCAAAAACATGGCCCATGCAGATAAGTCCAGTCGGGCTTCTTTTCCCAAACGAATGTGGAAATGAGGTTTTACTATGCCTTTTATTAAATCGTACAGACGACGTAAAAATGGGCGCCCACCTACTACAACTTTTGCTGCGAATTGAAGAGTACCAATGCATGACTGAAGTTCCCTCAATGTAACCTTCTTCCGTCGTTTAAAGGACTTTACCAAAGTAATTGCTGCATCCAGTTTGTCCTGTGGCAGTCTAGCCTGCATAACCAAAGTGTCTACCTCAATGCCATGCACCACTACACATGTGGATGGGAGTACGGTTTTACTATGTTTAACCGGAATGAACAATAATTCTGCGACAGATAGAAAATGTTGCAAATATACCTGGCACACAGACCGAGACTTAGACAAGAAAATGTAGTCGTCTAAAATATGACTCATTGTTGCGACATGATAGCTATGTTGTAAAATCCACTGTAGTGCACAGCTAAATTATTCGAATATCTTGCATGAAATGGAACAACCCATTGGTAGGCACTTATCATAATAGTACTGACCTCCAAATTTGAAGCCTAGGAGATGGTAATCATCAGGATGAACCGGGATAATTCGGAATGCGGACTTGATATCTGCTTTAGCAATAAAACAACCTTGCCCGACTGATGTTACTAATGACATTAAATAATCATAATCCTCATAAGACACTGAGCAAAATTCCTTTGGTATGCCAAAATTCACAGAATTCCCTTTCGGAAAGGATAGATCATGAATTACACGAAACTGACCTGGTTCCTTCTTTGGAATAAGACCTAAAGGAGATACAACCAAATTGTGAAATGGTGGCGCAGAAAAGGGGCCTGCCACTCTACCCAACGACAGTTCCTTGTGAATCATCTCCTCTGCAACAGACAAGTTTTCGGAAATAGATGGATGATTAATTGGCTCCGGCCTGTCAGTTAAGTGACCCTGGAATGGAATACGAAAACCCTTTGAAAAACCATCACATATAACCTGTGTTAGCCCCCTATCATAATCACTTTCGTTTAGGAGGCTGAAGAGCTTGTCGACGCACAAAGGTGTTGGGAGCTTGTGCTGGACGCTGGGGCTGGTTTGTGCGTTTTGCTGGGCACTGTGCTGCTGCGTGACTCCCATTGCATGTGGGGCAGCTGTGGATGTAGGGACAATTAGGATTTTTGCATCGTCCCTGGGAGGCAAAGGAGTAGCAGTAGCCTGGGGGACAGCCAGCAAGAAAGGGCTGCTTCTTGGGAAAGGGCTGCCTCCTCACTGGGAATGCTTGAGTTTGGACGACAGTAGCCTGGCGTGTGGCAAGAGAAAAGAGTTCTTGATGCAGTTTATACCAAGGCATGCCGTTGTGCGCTCTCAGCTTTCGGAAGTTCCTATCGTATGTCAGAAACAGACTGGGGCGTGAATCATGAGACATGGTGCGGATGAGTTGGAGGTATTTTAGAATGTCGGGGGTGTCAGTAGGATGGCGTTCAGTGTAGATGGCAATGTAGATTAGGAAAGCATCCGTCCACTGCTCTATGTTGATGATTTTCTTATTGGGCTGATCCCTAATCTGGACAACTGGTCTGTCAGTGGCTGAGTCCAACAAATACATCGTTTGTGGGGCAGACTCCCCCACTAGCAATTCTAATTCCACAAATTGATTCGCCCAAACTTTGGCCTTCACCCTGTCATCTACTAAACTCCCTAGCGGTACTGAAGAAAATGACTGCATTTCTGGGGGAAAAAGCAAGTCCTGTGGTGCCTCACCTACTGCACTGTCCGCACTATCTGCAGTGGCAGCAGATCCTGCTGCAGCTGCCGGTCGCCTCGCTCCACCCACTGTGGCCGGGACTGTCGCAGACGCCAACCCTGAAACCACCTCTGTAATGGTCCGCATCTGCTGCTGCATCAGCGCCATCTGCTCGTGCAGGGTCGCCATCTCTGCCGGTGGCGTCAACGGGGGCGCTTCCTTCTCGCGTCCACGATCAGGTCGGGTCCTCTTTGCGCTCACTGGAGCATCATCCCCGTATCTGGCGGGCGCTTTCGTTTGTCGTCGCTTCTTCGGTGGCATTCTAGAACATTAAGAAATGCCCACCGAACAGTACTAGGAACCATTTAACTGATACCTGGTCACCTTATTACACCAAACTTACTCACCGAAGTAGGAAACAACTTACACAAGTTTAGCTAACAAAATTTTGCTAAACACCACAAATCACAACATGATGACTGTTGACACGAGCTGTCATTAAATGCTGCAATTGTAACGGGTTGATTTACCTGCCTAAGATAGCATTATAAACAATAACAACATGATGAGTGTAGCCACGAGGCTGTCATGAAATGTTGCCATTGTAACCATCTGATTTACCTGCCTAAGTTAGCATTATAAACAATAACAACATGATGAGTGTAGCCACGAGGCTGTCATGAAATGTTGCCATTGTAACGATTTGAGTTACCTGCTTAAGTTAGCATTATCAACAATAACAACATGATGAGTGTAACCACGAGGCTGTCATTAAATGCTGCAATTGTAATGATTTGAGTTACCTGCTTAAGTTAGCATTATCAACAATAACAACATGATGAGTGTAGCCACGAGGCTGTCATGAAATGCTGCAATTGTAACTAATTGATTTACCTGTTTTAATTGTTGTGCATTATCAACAATAACAACACGATGACCATTGCCACGAGGCTGTCATCTTTGTTGGTATTGCAATAACACATTTTGTGTTGAATTCCAGTTAATATTAACTGTTGAAATTCAGCAACCTCACCATGTGCATGCCATAGCTAAATAAAGCTAGCACTGATCAAACCGACCACAAAACCGGCCAAATATGGCACCACCATGAAAGAAACCCAGCCCTCAACGGATGACATACAATATTGCACATTCAGCATAACAATGACATGTGGCCACGAGGCTGTCACCGAATGTTGCCTATGCGAGAATGCCACTGGGTTAGGGTTAAACAACAATATGAATTGCTGTTGCCACGAGGCTGTCATCATTAGTTGTTTTGGCAATATGACATTATTAAATACGATCCAGACATAGCTAAATAAAGCTAGCGCTGACCGAACCGACCACAAAACCGGCCAATTCTGGCACAATCACTGAGCAAACCAGCCCTTGATGGGATAACATACAATATTGCACATTCAACATAAAAATGACATGTGGCCACGAGGCTGTCACCCCATGTTGCCCATGCAATAATGTACCTGGTTTAGACTTTGCATTGCCTGAACTACATTACCTTTTATAAATTGGCTATATATTTAGGGACTATTAAATATGTAAACGTCAAACTACTGTACGGGACCTACCATAATGTTTACACCGGTTACAAGTAATCTGAAATTTTCCATTATCAATAATTTATTTAAATCATACATCAGAATGACTATTGCCACGAGGCTGCCATTAAATGCTGTAGTTAAACTAAGCTCGAGCCACAGCGGACGTGAGGTACATTGCACTCTACAATACGTTAGCTGCAGCGATAATCGCCCCACGAACACTATTGTAATCCTTCCTATTGCCCTCCTGATTAAAATGGACGCCATCACCCAGGTAGCTAGCCCAATCGGACCACACTCCCCGATGGCACCAAAACGAAACGCTATCAAAAGATGATACCGCATCCTTCATATACTGGTTATACGTAACCACGCGTTCGTTAAAATCCTCCCGGACCGCGTACCTCGACTGACTCGCGTTCCGGAAAACCATCTGCAAAATTATCACGCGCCGGACAGCGGCCATGACAGTCAGGTAACTCGCATAAGCGAGCACCCGGTCCGCCAGCAAGACTGGTTCAACGAGCGAAATATCATTCGTACCCATGTCTAAAAACACTATATCGCTACCAACCACATCCTGCGTAAGCGAAAATAACTGCTTTACTTTCAAACCCCCCCTCGCTACAAACGTGACATTAAACCTATCAACGTCCAGGTCAAAATCTAAAGATCTATGCTCTACCGCATAGTGGGCCAAACGTCGAACGAACGAATGGCCGAAAACTTTAACGTCTAACATGATTATCTGACCTAGACAGCACTAGTTACGCGAGCGAGTAAAACAAGAGATTAGTATACAATCTAATCACAATTAATGCAGGATATAGCAATAATTTCAAGTAATAAAACAGTTCAATAATGTAAGCGATAAGTGTTCTACCTTGTACTCGTGCTGAATTCAAGTGGGAAGCTAAAATGGCGCGGAGCTCCTTTTATACCCTACGATCACGTGACTTACTTTACGGTAACACTTGAATTTAGGAGTCGGTCACACTGCCCACATAAAAGTCATTTGATGTACATCATAATGTCGTATATAAAAATCAAAAAAATTCTTAATAAAAATATAATACATAATTAATAATTATACTTATTTTAAGATTAATGTAAGACACTTTGTAGTGAAATTAACTTTACAAATACACAGTATAGCAATTACATCAACATGCAACATATGAACGTGCTAATCAGCATTAAGCACTGGATGGTCTTGTTTTGGGAGAACATGATGTATGATTCTGCTGCAAGTGTGGTAATGTTGGGTTTGTGTTTGATGAGATGGTCTAGCAAGCCAAATATGCTCTCCGCATACTTGCTGCTCTTTGGCACACTCTTGTATTTCTGCCTCAGTGTTGGGTCATTGACATCCAGACTGCCATGGATGCCGCCCTGCAGATGATCCTTAAACAGCCTTGTGCACAACACAGCTAACACAGGGAAGATTACTCTCAGGTAGAGTTCAGTTGCTGCATCAAACTCATGTGTTTCCATCAGGCTGTCATAGATTGGGTCTCGTGTGATATGTGTATCATCACCAAATGGGAGATAATGTCCCTTCATGAAGTTGTCCATGTTGTCATTGACAGTACTGCAGAAGTCAAGTAGCTGCTTGTACTTCGAGTTCATGTCCAGTACATTGACATCCTTCTTCTCAATGACAAACCAGAGTGGTTGTGTGACAAGCCTTCCTACTAGTCCTAAGGCTTTGCAGGAAGCAAGCAGTTCTGGCACTTGAATGTAACACAAAACAGCTTTAATTAGTCTGTTTTCTGCACCGAACTGCTGAAGGAACTGTAACATCTGTTCACGTAGGAAGAACGTCCTGGCTGCATTATCGAACTGTATGTTAAAGCGGGATCCACGGGAAGGTACAATAGGCAGGCTGTGTAAGTGGTGACGGTGCAGGAATTCTTTAGCGAATATTCTAAAGTGGCCATAAACACCACTCTTCTCATCAGCTCCAGCAGCAAATGCTTTACAGGAGTTTCTAACTAAACGAACTGTAGCAGCTTCGTTTGTCTTGCTGTGTTCTTCATCAGCTTGAGGTGTACTGAGGAGTCCCTGTTCCACCTCACGTATCGCCTTCTCTGCCATCTGCGCAATCTGTATCAGTGCGTGGAGGCCACAGAAGAAGTTCGCAAGGTGGCTGACTGACTTCTGCTCATCTTCTGGCATCGTGTCGAAATTCTCAATGATGGCAGGCATAAACCGTGGTTTTGTAGTCTTGAAGGAGTGTGTTGAATTTGATTTATGTAGCGGCTCTGTCAGACATGGTTGCAACGATGTGTTTCAGTATAAGTTTTGATGTTTGGTCACTTGATTGCTCAGATGTGTAGTCAATGTCATTAACAATTTCCTTGAACACAGAGAGTGTGTCGGCAGCTGACTTAGTGGCCATGTCCCTAACACCCAACACCCACAGCCTGCCAGTGCTGTCACTTGCTTCGTAGCCCATGTATTTCTCGCCCTTCTTGCTCGTCTCGTCAGTCAGCAGACACGTGTCTTCCTCTTGCGCAAACACTTCTCCCACATGCTGCTGGGATAGGTGGAGACGTTGCAAGTTCATGTCAATGACAGTCCCTTTAGTAGGCACTCTGTCACAATGCTTCCCAGTCATATTTACAACACATTCGATCACGGGTCCTATTTTCGATACACTAACATTATGATTTAACAGTTCATACACACACTTTTGGCATTCACTTCTATAACTACGAGAGTGTTCATCATATAGAGTCATTGTGTCGGTATCGTCATTTAGCAGACATTCCATCCAATCTATAGAGCTGTGAACGTCGGCATTTTCCTTCTTGCATTTTTCCAGCTTCTCGCGAAGAGCCTGGTGCGACTTCACGTTGCAAGTGGAAGGTGTTGCAGTCCCAGGCAACATTTCACTCTTTTCCTCAGTCAGTTTTGCCACTTTGCTTCTGTAATATTCTTCCCTTGCTCCAGTGTGTTTCACCCCTCTCTTCAAATCTTCAATTGTATTTTGCTGTGCGCTGAGTTGTTGTGAAAGTTGTTCGATCTCCTTGGAATGTGTTTCTTGTGCTGTTGTTAGTTTACTTGCGGTTTCTTGATGTTCATCCTGTAACTGTGTGATGAGGCTATGGGCATCCATAAGGTTTGTAGGAAGGTCTACTGAAGGGGATGGAGCACGTCTAGTTGACATCACAAATTCCTCATCCAGAAAGGACTCAAGTTTCTTCTGGGCGTCTGCACGTTTATATTTCTTAAAATTTCTACATTTGTCGATGATTCGGGAGACTGAAGTATGAACACTTTTACGATTGACAAACAAAGATGAGGTTGAAGGCAGTTGCTCAAAGTGTTCAATTACAGCATTAACAGCAACAAGCTTCCTAGACTTACTAAAGATTTCTATAATTTCTTTAATCTTCATTGTTGAAAGTGTGTGCTATTTTGTATGGTGTTATTGTGTCTGTGGCTGTGTGGGTTGGTTAATCCTGTACAAAAGCAATGATAGATTGTGATAGAAAGAGTACAAATAACATACATTGAAATAAAAATACATACAGCAATATACACATAAAAGGTAAATACACACACACACCATGCATTATAATATCATTAAATCATGAATACATCACAGCAAAGCAACTGAGCACAAATGATAAATGCGGTTCAACTGTATAATGTAGTAACCACATGAAAGGCACTGTTGATTGCATTGTGTATTACAACCCTGAAACGTTTATAGTAGTATCCAAATTCCCAATACACACTTGTTGGGCAAAGCCAATAAAAGCTGTGATTGACAGGTCAATTAAGTTGTAATACACTGTGGCTGGTTAAACCCATTTTCTGTTCCACTTGGTCTGGCAATTATGCATTAGTATGTAATAAAATGGCATTTGTACTAAATGTTGTGTACTTTTAACAATAACAGTGGGCTTGTGGTGCCATATATACTGACCTTCCACCATTTTAGTGAAGGAATGTAATTTCAAGAATTGTGGCTAGCCTTTAGCACCCAAAGTAGCCATGCTAGTAGTTCATAATTATTATCAACAAGGTTGTTTACAGAAAACCGAAACAGACCCATATGAAGCCGGAATTTTTAATATGATACTAACCCCACTGTCTGTATCACCAAAATGTAGACTTGATGGCGGGTGATGGCAGCCCCGACTATTAGTGGATGACGTGGACAAGTGACGATCCTGCTGCATCAAAATGTCTAATGTTACAGTTCGCACTACTACACTTTTTATAATTAGTACCCTTTTTCAGTATACACAAGCCAATAGGTGTTTTTCAGTAAATCAAAACAGACCTATATGAAGCTGGAATTTTTAATATGATACTCACCTCACTGTCTGTGTATCCAAAATGTAGACTTGATGGCGGGTGATGGCAGCCCCGACTATCAGTGGTTGGAGCAGTAGCATGATGTTCCCCCTGCATCAAAATGTCTAATGTTATAGTTCATATTACTACCTTTTTTTTTTTAATTAGTACCCTTTTTCAGAATACACAAGCCAATAGGTGTTTTTCAGTAAATCAAAACAGACGTATATCAAGATGGAATTTTTAATATGATACTCACCTCACTGTCTGTGACAAAGTATTGACTTGGACTAGATGGCGGGTGCTGGCAGCCTTGGCTATCCGTGGATGAAGTGGACGAGTGACGATCCTTCTGCAGCAAAATGTCCAATGTTATAGTTCATTTGTTTATATTACTACACTTATAATTAGTACCTTTTCAGAATACACAATTCAATATTGATACTTCTAAAAGATAGCAAATATATAAAGTTCACTCAGCTGTATGAGTACCTGGCTATAGACAGTGGTGGATATGTGCACGAGCAGCCTTCGCGCATTAATTGTAGCATATAGCTGGATGCTTCCCAGAGAAGTTGAGATGGTGTCTGAGTGAACATGTCTGCCAGGGAAGTAAACTGTAAAAGTGCTTTGAGCAGTCCTGAGGATTGGATACTGCACTATATGAGAACTTACCTTCACTATTTTTCGTGGTGGCTCGTCAGAATGCTGCTGCTTGTTGATGGCAGAAGCTGGCCGTCCTGCCAGTCAACACAGGACCTGGGAGTAGATCCTGCAGCGTGACGGTTCTCATGTCGAAAACGTCTGATGCTACAGTTCAAGGTTTGCCTTTTTTCACTTAATGTAATTATCTCCTAATTTCTAGGCACATACGTAATACTGGTATTTCGTAAACACAGTAAATGTATCATGCAGCACTTAAAGAAAATAACAACCTCACTCTCGTCGAAGACTAGTGGTGCTTCTTCTGGTGGAGTTGGTGCAGGCACGTCAGAACTGCTGCTGGTTGATGGAAGATGTTGGCCGTCCTGCCAGTCGAAAGAGGACCCGGGAGTGGATCCTTTGGCGTGGCAGTACTCCTGTAGAAACATTTTATGGTTACTTACTGGGGTCGAAATAGTGGTAGTCTGGTAGTCCGAGGACTACCAGAAATTCGGTCGGACTACCAAAGATGATGACAGCAGTAGTCCGGTGGACTACCACAAAATTTGGGAATATTTTTCAAATTTTGTGTTTGTCATGTTATTTTGCTTAAATCTGAGCTATATGACTACCACAAATATCGGAGGACTACCAGATTTCCCAACTAAGTAGTCCTGCTGACTACCAGAAATGTTGGAGTTATTTCTACCCCTGGACTCACTTAGTTAAAAAAAGTGTTACTTTCGACAATTTGTTCACCAACTACACTTGACAATTCCAACTATGTAAATTACAATTACAAACATTCTAAACACCTATGAGAATTTTACTAACCGCACTAGTGTCACTCCCCCACAGAACAGGGGGAACTACTGATTCGTCGTCATCGTTGAAAGAGTAGTGACTTGCTTCCTGAAAAACATGTTTTTTTTAATAACAATTGATGTTAATCAATTAAAGATCAAGTTAATATTGTATAAATAATACAATGAACAATAAAATAAATATAAAAAAATTCGGGGGAAATAGCAATTTAACACTAAATAACTGAATGTGAATAATTTTTTTAACAATTTTTTTAATTTAATTTTTAATTATACATACACAATTAGTATTGTGGGTAACATATCTTCTTCTAAAATGCACCAATGTAAAAATGCGTATACATTTACAATAAAATAATGTTATTTATACCTCTGGTGGTGCTCGAGTCGTTACCCGACCAAACAACAACGGATAGTCCTCCCAACGGATTGGTGAACGAGGAGCTGGTGGTTCGCTTTGGCTATCTTCAGAGTCTGACTGAGAGATTAACAACAGAAAGTTAATCACCTTGTCATAATCTTTAAAAACATTATAGACACATGTTTTCATTCATTTAATGTGTCATAATTTATTAACATTATACAAATTACATAATGTATACTCAAAGCTAAATATTAATTGTCATCAAAGAGTACCCCAATAACAATACAATAAGTCATGTGTAATACAATTTGATAAAAATTAATAATCATAAATTATAATAATTAATACATAATTAATCAACACACAAACGTGCAAACAATAAAAATGTATGCTAAACAAATAAAATAATACAATACAAATAAACAATTTAATATAAATCAGCTACAATAAATATGGCAGTAATTAATTAGTTTGTACAGCCGCTCCTACAGGCGTCAGAACCTGCCATCTATTAATTATAATACTATTAATCACAAATATCCGCTGACGACCACTTCGGCTTCCGAGTGCTTTGTATACCACAATGCATTGGCATGCACCACGCTTACGGCGAAGAAGGCAAAATGGCGACGTAGTTTGAGACAGGGGCTCCATAAACGGACTTTGTGGCAAAATGGGCTATCACTTGGTAAGCCATCATTGTGACCACATTATTTTCCAAACAATTACTTACACTACTGCATACGAAGCAACTTGAAGCATATTAAATAAATACCCATAAAACATCTCCAAAGATAGGTAATTTTAACTGCCTAATTACTACAACTTTTTATCGACGGATTACCATGATATTTATATGATCACATAGTTTTACCTTTCTTCTTCCATCCATAATTTTCAAAATGGCCGTACTCATTAACATAATCTCGCAAAAATTTTTTGAAGATGAGGCCTGTCAACGTCATCCAATATGGCCGCGGGCGTAAACAATGAAAACCGAAATACGACACCGAGAGGGAAAAATCATTAACACCTTTTAAACACCGCCAAAAAAATCAGTTATCGGCGCAGAATCATAGATTGACATTATAACAACATAAGAAAAATTATACTAGAACAGGTATGTTGCGTGATAATAAATTACAGCCACTAAACTCGGACCCCTGTCTCTCCATGTTGTCAGAAGGGGCGTCAAATCGGTCTGACCTCCCTAGCAACATAATATAATAACTTTATTGTCCAATTCATAGAATGGAAATACATTTTGCACTTTGGAGGTTGCATAAAAACACAATATTTAAGATGCATGTATACAGTAAAATCAAGCATGTAAATATGTAAACGTTAGCTAAAAATTAAAATATGATATATATTGGAATAAATAAATATACTAAAACAATATGTCAATATTATAATAAGATAAATTAATTAATTAATAAATATGATAAAACAGCATTGCATTGGCAGCGGTAGAGAATGTGATAGTTCAGGGACTATTTTGTGTGTGGCTGATTCAGATACTTGATGGAGGATGGAATGAAGGATTTAAGTGTCGTTGTCACCGTTGCTCGCCGTGTGTTTCTGGTTCAACTCGCTGAAGTAGTACAACGCATTGCAGAAACTGTCGCTCAGGTCTGGGTTCAGCATCTCAAGGATTTGAGCGAAGCTGGGACAACTGTTTGGTCGCTGTAACAAAGAGCAACGGTGTGTCATTCTCCCACGGCCGTTTATATATTAGCATCTCCATTGTTTCCCCCGGGTAAAATGATGGGTGAGTTGGTAGGGTGGGTTGAGCAAGTGCTGTGTGTGAAATGTGATGTTCTGGGGGTGTGGAGGCATGCCCCTTAGAACTTGCTTCAAAATGGTGCATTATGACGTGGTTTAACTTATTCCTGGCATATAGTGGGAAATAAATCACATGTTAGCGTGTAAATGTGTTTGTGGCATTACTTCTACTTGGGTAACTAGTGTAAATGTGTTTGTGGCATTACTTCTACTAGGGTAACTAGTGTAAATGTCTTTGTGGCATTACGTCTACTGGGGTAACTAGTGTTGTAGGGCTGCCACCAAGGTGAGGAGATGGCCACGAGAGGGCGTGGCAGGGCCCTCCAAGTTGAGGGGATGCCCACTGATCACGTGACAGAAGGTTTCCCGCCTTTGGGGGAAAATATAACTACAAGGGGAGGGAAAGACATGAGCAGATTGGAGAGACTGAGATTGTGAGAGTGACGCATTGGTTCAGGGAAACAGTTTGTGCGTAGCCACGTGGCACGTGATTTGTACTTTTATTTGAA
This sequence comes from Oasisia sp. SBJ-2009, assembly GCA_964017155.1. NCBI lineage: Eukaryota > Metazoa > Annelida > Polychaeta > Sabellida > Siboglinidae > Oasisia > Oasisia sp. SBJ-2009. The sequence goes on from OZ024865.1 coordinate 37,797,783, forward strand.
TTATACTTTACTGTTGGTTTATTACATTTATAATTTCAATTATAAAATAAAGATTGCTCCTGGCAAATTTGATATAAGGTGTTTGTTCATAGTTCTCTTACGCCAGTACAGCGTAAGTTATCTACCAAGTTGACCCCCTTTATTTACTCTGCCGTTGCCGAATTATAATTAATCTAGGTGGCGGTACGACACATGCAACAAACTCTTTACTTACATATTAAGGCCTATATACATGGCTATAATTGTCCTACATACAAACTTCTTGTAAACTGAATATTTTACATTTTATTTCACATGTATTCATAGATGCAAGTAAAATTAACAGTTCCCATTCATAATCATCTTTCAAAGGCTGTTCTACAGGAATCTTTGACATATTTGGCAAGTATTGCTTATTTTCGTATTTACTATTACAGGGAGAAGACAATGCTGCATTATCTCATTCATACCTCACACTGAGAGAAAGACAACACAGGTTTATCACCATCCTACCTCACTGTCAGGTCGACACATTTGAAGGAAGTGTTTCAAGTCGCCATCATACATCAATTCCATGATCACTAATGTTGGCTGGCCTTTTGACACCACCCCCAATAACTTGACCACATGGCTGCAGTTGAAGGCCCTAAAACCAAGCACACCACACTGTAGATATGGCCCATTCTTCTTTAATAAATTAGTGAATATGGAAGTTGTTTACAGTTGTTTTTATTGCAATCACATCCATGTATACCACGACATTGCTAACTAAATACTGACAGGATCACTGCACTTTAATTGACACATGTTTGTATTCATATGTATGTGTGTGGGTGCTGAGTCTATCATTTGCTGGTGCATTATCATTTGCAGTCTGAAAAAGACAGAAACATGTAATGAAAAACACATCCATGATACAGCTGACATGAACACTTATGATGTGAACGTTTTGATGGCATGAAGAGTTATATTGAGATTGCTGACAACACAAGACTTACACTGACATATTTAATGACAGATATTTTTGATGACACAAAGATCGGACTTGATATTTGTGTGTTACAAAAGACATACCCTGATACGTGTAATGGCTTAAACATTTACATTTATAATGCAATCAAGTTATAATAGTGTATCGAGATCTTTCACGACACAAAGAGATACACCGATATGTTCAATGAATAATACCAATATCGCTGATGACATGAAGACTATTCCCGTGACCTCTGTCTCGTCACATATACACACAAGACAAGACCTTCTAGAAACACAAGGAAGTATTAGGTGGACTGTTACTTGCCTTGACTGCGACCGTGACAATGTCCGCCTGGTCCTTGATATTGCGGGCTGTCCCCTCGTACACCATCCCAAAGGAGCCCTGTCCCAGCTCCGACAGCAACTTGATGTTTTCCCGTGCCACCTCCCACTCATCCGGCTCATACACTGCAACAACCAGCCACTTCCCACTCATCTCCTCATACACTGCAACAACCGCTGCAACAACCAGCCACCTCCTATTCCGGCTAATACACAGCCGCAATTTCAATTTGATCTGAGACTTCCCTATGGTCAGGCCGATCGCTAGGTCCAGGGCATCCAGGGCCCAGTCGATAACACAGTTGAATAATAATGGAGACAACGGATCTCCTTGCTTGACTCCCCTATTCTGCTGGAGGGGCTCGCTGAAACGTCCTTCAACATGAAGGGACATGGTGGCACTGGTGTACAGGTTCCGTAACTACGAAACGAAAGGCATGGGAATTCACATCCTTATAGCGGCTTCCACTAGCATAGCGTGGGATACTGTATCAAAGGCCTTTCTCACATCGAGAAAGGCTACACATAGAGGCTTTAATTCCTCACAGTTGTCTCTGATTTGAGATCTCAGTAAAAAAGACATTATCGGCTTGGCCGTCACCTTTAACAAAGGCCCTTTGTCTGGACTGGAACGCCAAGAGTTGAGATAAGCTGGCAGGAGTCGATGGAATACTCGGGATACAACGGAGGAGATCGCGGTGGGACGGAACAACTCCGGGGCCATGGGAACTGTCACCTTCGGAATTAAGATGGTTCAGCTGTGTGGGAATTCAGCCGGCTGGTAACTGGCGTACACCCACAGGTTGAAGGGCGCTTGAAGCGCTCGTGGGTCCAGTTTACGTATATCGTCACGGGAGATTCGGTCAATCCCTGCTGCTCCATCCTTGGACTTCTGCAGGGTCGCCAGAATCTCCTCCAACCGAATCGGTTTCACAAGGTCCAACATCACATGGCCCTGAGGCTCGGTGGTGCGCTCATCATTGTGGGAAGGTGTTCAAAACACGTCACTCCAGAACCGTACCTGGTCTTCTAGAGGGATTGTAGGTGTCACACCTTCTTCCCACTCACCGCTCAGGACTTTGTGGGCACACTCCGTTTGGTTAGTGTGATACACTTTTCTTCTCCGCTTTCTTCGCCCCATGGGTTCAGCCGGGCCAGTGGCTTCACCGTCCCTCGGCCCAGCGTCTTGCCCTCCGGTACGGCCCCTTCCGTGACCCGCCCGTTCTGAGCTCGTTTTGTATCTAACAAGTGTATTCCTTGTCGATGTTTAATTTGTGCATCTGACTCAACTGATCGGGTTTGAATTCGATGAACTCTGTGGCGTCCAGCCCAACAAAACAATCTTGCGCTTGTAATAACACTTCACATAGTTCACTTCTGTATAGGGTAAATGATTCAGCAGAATCAAAAAGGTTTGGCGACCTTCCACCATCGTCCCCAGAGGGTTGACTCGCGTCTTCCGACTGGGGATTACACGACGGATGCGCCTAGGTGGAGAAGTCTAAAACTTCCCTTACATGATCTTCTTCACTTCTGGTCTCTTCACTCCCCTCTTCACTTGGTACATCGGGAGTCCGGATCACATTAGTTTGTATCATGTCTGGCGAAGCAGGGGACGGCGGGGAACCCAACAGACTTTCCACCTGGGAACTGGCCCCTCTTTCTACTTCCTAGCTGGGCGGAATCTCGACTGAGGCCACTACTAGCGGCACCACCGAACGGCCAAGTAACGCTCTGTACTTGGGCAGCCTTCAATCCCTTCGCATACCTTTGATCGCTTCTAGGGTGCGGTCAGGAAATTCCTGGTGTAATTTGTGGTTGATGTTCGTGCAGTGTATGGCCCTCAGATGGTATGGCCCTCAGATGGTATGGCCCTCAGATGGTATGGCCCTCAGATGGTATGGCCCTCAGATGGCAGCCATCGCTTCCATTTCCCCCGCCATCCAACGTACGATCCTTTGGCTCAGGCGTCCGCCAAGGGATGGACGGCACCTGACCCTCTCTCTCATTTCCGCCTGGGTAGGGGTTGGAGGCATGCCTCCTGCCACCATCCCTAAACGAGCCTCCCAGGGGCACTCTTAGTCGATCGGTCCTCACCTGGTGAAACTCTCAACAACAGTCTGTCTCTCATCGCACGATACTTAACCGATTTCCTCAGCCCTCGGATGGCATCGGCTAGCCTTTTCGGAAACTTCTGAAAAAGGTCTTGGTTCACTCTGGTGTTCGCCGATTCGTTCCCACACAGATGTCTACCTCTCTCCACCAGCCGATTCTCCTCACGAGCTACGAGCACCATTTCGTCCTCTGTCCACCCGGACTTCGTAACTAGATGGATTCTCGTACCGTGATACCACTCAGGGTGCACCAGCCTCTCGTGCTGTGATTTATCCCTGACGGTGGGGAAGATAACCGTGCACAGCCACATGCTCCGTACTTATTGGTCTTGGCGGGGATCGCCCGTAACCTCCCCAGCACTCTCCGCACCTTTACCAACATTGCTCATTGCGGTGCTGTCCAACACTGTGGCATCAGACTCACTCCTAGTGCGACACAAAGCGCACCAAATACAACTTCGCTAGTAACCTCTTCCAAAGGAGAGGGACAGAACACTTAGCCACTAGTCTATTACGACTAGTGCCCAGGTTGGACTACGAGGAAGTAGTTCTGCCATCCCAACCCGCCACAACCAGCCACCTCCCACTCATCTAGCTCATACACTGTAACAACTGACAACAACCACTGCAACAACCAGCCACCTCCCACTCATCCGGCTAATACACTGCAACAACTGACAACAACCACTGCAACAACCAGCCACCTCCCATTCTTCCGGCTAATACACTGCAACAACCGATAACAACCACTGCAACAACCGACAACAACTACTCATCCGGCTAATACACTGCAACAATCGACAACAACAATTGCAACAACCAGCCACCTCCCATTCTTCCGGCTAATACACTGCAACAATCGACAACAACCACTGCAACAACCGACAACAACTACTCATCCGGCTTATACACTGCAACAATCGACAACAACAATTGCAACAACCAGCCACCTCCCACTCATCTGGCTAATACACTGCAACAATCGACAACAACCATTGCAACAACCAGCCACCTCCAATCCATCCGCCTAATACACTGCAACAACCGACAACAACCATTGCAACAACCAGCTACCTCTCACTCATCAGCTAATACACTGCAACAACTGACAACAACCACTGCAACAATCAGCCACCTCCCACTCATCAGCTAATACACTGCAACAACTGACAACAACCACTGCAACAACCAGCCACCTCCCACTCATCTGCTCATACACTGCAATAACCGACAACAACCACTGCAACAACCAGCCACCTCCCACTCATCTGCTCATACACTACAACAACTGACAACAACCACTGCAACAACCCAGCCACCTCCCACTCATCTGCTCATACACTACAACAACTGCCAATCATGGGTGACTTAACTACTTGAGTAATAAGTAAAACGACTTGCTAAAAGTAATTGAAGTAAAAGTAGAACACAACATTTATTGTAACACAAAATATGACACGCACGCACGCACGCACGCACGCACGCACGCACGCACGCACGCACGCACACACACACACACACACACACAGTGCACAAACCTCACTGTATTCACAGGCAAGAGTTGCCTCCTTCAGTTCGCTGAACAAAGCTCTTGATCAAATTCAGCAAAAGCTGATTCTCTAAATTGCTGTCACCAATGCGTGTCCTCAGGGGGGTGAAGTTGTGCCCAGCTGCACTGAAGGCGCTCACACACAGCGCTAGCTGGCAGGGCAGTGTATGTCTCGGTGAACACTCACTTGACCAGTGGCCATGTCGCGACTGCCGCTCTCTCTGTCTATCAACTCAGCAGATACTACTACTAATAATATTTATTTGTAAAGTGCCATATATCCGGAAATAAATTCCACTCAGAGGCGCATAAAATACATTGTAAAACACACATATTTAAAATATTCATAATCAGTTTAAACTTGCACGTAAAGACGAAATGTTAAATGATAATAATATAGATAATTAAATAAAGCTTCTAAAAATCATAGTTCATAAGCTACACTTATCAGCAATAAATATATAAAATAAAATAATAAATAAATAATAAAATATATTAATAACTTTATAATAAAGTAAAAAATATAATTGTAGTTAAAATTAATTCATTATAAAATACCCTACAAGTAATTTACAAATGCGACCTTAAAAAGCTGTCTTTTTAAGTTTGATTTAAAACATTCAAGTGAATCTATTAGGCACAGACTGACTCATCTAGTTGTGTGAGAGCGGTGGATTTGTGACGCTTTCTAACGAAGAAGTCGTCGTCTTCATCTGAAGGTCTGACACCTGGTCATCTGGTGCTGACACCTTGTCATCTGGTGCTGACATCTCGTCATATGGTGCTGACACCTGGTCATCTGGCGTTCCCTCCTGCATGGTGGACAGTCACCACTTAATGACCCTCAGACTTGCAAACAGACGAGTTGTTATTGAATATAGTGTTCATGGCTCCAGTAATGGTTTATTGTATGAATTTAACATACTTTGGAGCATAAATTTGTTGATAAGTACATTTCGACCCGTCAGCTATGGGCCTTGTTCATGTACTGGTGTCACGTGTGTTGGCTCAGATTTCGGCCGGATAATTTGGTTGTAGATGTGGAACCATCTATAACATCACAATTGTGACATCGACAGCAGCCACACTACCATTGGTGAAACCAAGAAAACACTCAGCCAGAGATTCAAAGAACACACAAACCTAGACAAACCAACAGGAGTAGCTCATTGCCGGGTCACAGGACACTCAGTGTCCATGAAGAACACTAAAGTACTGACCCGTGAATCCAACTGGCACAAGAGAAAAGTGAACTGTGAAGGAGGCCATATACATCAGACAGAGAGCCCCTACCATGAACAGAGACCAGGGATACCATCTGCCTGCCTTAATACAACCAAACTATCCTGCCGAAATCTGAGCCAACACATATGACACCAGTATGTGAACAAAGCCATAGCTGACGAGTCGTAACATCATACTCATCAACAAATTTATGCTCCAAATAAGTTAAAATCATACAATAGACAAGTTGTTAGTAGCCTAGTTTTTATCAATATTAAAAAAATTATGATTAATCTTGGTTTCACCTGAAACGTTGTATAACAAAGTTAACCTTCAAAAATAGGTTGGCAAAATTATGATGAGTCTTGAATATCACTGAACATCAGTTGAAACACATATATCAAATGTTAGCATTAAACTATAATTTTTACAAACTTATTTCAATACCACAGCATATTAAAATATATGTGTTTACCTTAAAGTCATCAAATATATACAAGTTGGTGATTTGTAATGATAATTTGCAGCAACTGCAATACTGTTCTCTTAAGTCACAGGCTAGCATCTTCACAGTTAATTACACATCTACAATATGTGTGTGTTTGTTTGTTTGTTTGTGTGTGTGTGTGTGTGTGTGTGTGTGTGTGTGTGTGTGTGTGTGTGTGTGTGTGTGTGTGTGTGTGACGTGTTCTAACGAAATGAGTCATATGTAAAAAAAGAGTTATATATACCATTGGAAAGGTTAGCTATTAAGCTTTAAAATGGTTCATAGATTATGGATGTTGTTGTATTCTAGCTGGAGTTATGTCACACTGAACACTGCATGGGGTCAAAATATTGAAACTGCGAAAAAGCCGTTTGAAGTTTAAGAACGTTTGCTTAGAACTACCTTAGTTACCATGAACCAAAATCTCTTATATTTGGCACAGTCCAAGCTTATGGTATACTCTCAAGTTGCTGCAAATATGAAGAAATAATATTGGATATCAAAGTTATATGCAAGACGTTTCCAATATTGAATGGTCTTAACTTTTGGTCACACATAAACAAGGAGTCTGGTTTGTCAGGCTAGTATAATTAGTTTTGATGAACAACAAACAAAGTATAAACTAGACTAAAAAGTGAAATCCACAAAACAGTGAATGTCGGTCCACATTTCTATGCACCACGCCCTCTGGCTGCGCCGCAAACCCCCTGCCAGCATCACCGTGACCCCCCTGTGAGCACCACCACGACCCCCTGCCAGCACCACCACAACCACCCTTGGGCAATGGAGAAGGTGAGGTTGACATGTCAGCTCAATGATCACGTAGTCTTCTTCTGGGGGCAGCGGATGGTCCTGCCACGGGGCAGGAGATGGTCCTGCCACGGGGGCAGTGTCTCTGTCAGGTGAACTAGGGTGCAAAGTGTGCTTGAAACAGTCCTTCACAAATGGTCGGATGTTCTTGTGAAAGTACTGCTGTCACTCGTGTGTCAGTCCAGGGGGCTTCATGGCGACTGGTGAAACTGCTGGCAGAGGTTCGCTGCAGTCAGCCGACAAGTCGAACCATTCCTCTGCACTCTTATTTGTCAACTTCACAAAGACAACGCCAAACCTGAAAACCCAGCAGGTTTCATATAGGCATAAGCAAACATCTGAAAATTTCCATTGTATATATATATATATATATATATATATATATATATATACAAGTATTACATTACAAATTTAATACAAATGCATGAGAGGAACTAATATAAGCAGTCTGTCCTTGCAAAAAGTCTGAGAAGCTGAAAGATAAACTACAGGTAAATATATTTGTAAGCAGTGAAGACACCTTGTAGGAACTGTACAAAATACACAGAGTTAAACTTTGTCATTCATTTGTAACATTTAGCACTGAATGTACCTGAAATGAAAGTACTTCTTAGTGCCTGGCAATGCCTTGAAGTGGGGACCCAGGTGGGCTTGCCAGTGTGCAACTGGCACGAGTGACGTTCCATCTTCTGTGCCGACCAACTGGCACGAGTGACGTTCCATCTTCTGTGCTGACCAACTGGCACGAGTGACGTTCCATCTTCTGTGCTGACCAACTGGCACGAGTGACGTTCCATCTTCTGTGCCAACCAACTGGCACGAGTGACGTTCCATCTTCTGTGCTGACCAACTGGCACGAGTGACGTTCCATCTTCTGTGCCAACCAACTGGCACGAGTGACGTTCCATCTTCTGTGCCAACCAACTGGCACGAGTGACGTTCCATCTTCTGTGCCTACCAATTGGCACGAGTGACGTTCCATCTTCTGTGCTGACCACCTGGGATGAGTTCAGACAGGCGCTCTCATGGTGAAACTTTGCCAAGGGTTAGTAAGTATAAATATCTTGGCATATTATCACAGATCTATGCGACAATGATGACATATCTAGGCAAAACAAGAGAATTTATGCTCAGGGTAATGCCTTGATCCAAACGTTTTACATGTGTACAGAATCTGTAAAATGTTCTTTATTTAAATCCTACTGTACTTCATTGTATACGTGCCAGCTGTGGTGTTGCCATAGAGAAGAGTCAATGCGAAAACTGTGTGTAGCATACAATTTTTATGCAATGAACCTTGAGATTGTAATGCGAGTTATATGTTTGTGTCAAGAGGCTTACCCACATGTAAAATGTTAATTAGAAAATAATGTGTATAATTTTGTTGACGTGTATAGCTAGATCGGGCAATACAATAGTTATGATTTTATTATCTGATAATAAAATTTGCCCTTTTACACAATTAATATCTGTTGTTAAGTGTTTATATTGTTGCACCAAACACGCTACGGCCTCACATAGGCAAACCGTTAACTTGCTTTCTGGTAGGATTCATAAATATATATCATATCACAATCAAGATAAGGAGATTACATCGTTTGTAAGAGACTACTTCTTGTCTAGGGTTTCTTGAAACTTGCTTCTTGAACAGCCCCAAAAAGAGAACCACAACTTATAAAGCAGAACAACTTACAATTAAATGTAAAATACAACAAGCTGTAGGATATTACCCACATGTTGAGGCAAGCACATTATTACGTTACACAAATTGACCAAAAAACTATATTGAAAATAATCATACTAGTAATAATTGTAATCATTCTCTCACTTGGTGTAAAATCAGCAGTCTTTTCAATCGCATGTCAACAATTTGTTCTGGCTTGAACGCAGTCTAACATGGTTCCCCTTTGTTGTGTTTGCATGAGCATCTGAAATGAAATTTTTTAATTCTGAATTACCATCAATTAATAAAAAACAATAATTATTTAATGCCAAATAAATCATTAATATTTTTATTTATACATAACTGCTAATAACATTACATCATACCAATATATACCAACATATACTGACATATCAGCCACGTGTGCACATAAATTGAGGTATAAATCGAAAATTATGAATTCTACTCGAGTACAACTTAAGTGCACAAGCACTCAGACACAGATGTAAACAAAGTGTAAATGATATCACAGACACCGATTACGCTCTTAATCATTATTGTATACACTTTCATACAATAGGAATACGTTTGGACATACATACCTAAAGTGACTGACCTTGGCAAGTTCCTCGTCGGTGGAATCCTAGACGATCTCTTCGCCAACAGCTGTCAAGGCCACGGCATCGTCATAGCCATTTCGCCGTTCGTCGATTTCATCTTTCTCATCCAATGATGCACCGTTGCAAACATCTGAGTCTGTGTCACTGTCACTCTCGTCATCGCTTTTGTATAGATACTCCTCTAACAAACTGTTGATATTGTCACTATCGACTTCTCCACAATTAATTAATCTCGCTATTTCTGACGCCATTACACAACTCGAAGCGAACAAAAAAACTCGCTCTGCACATGCGACACGTCTACACTGGACAATAAGTCTTCATGCTTTTAGATACTGTATTTTAGGTATTTTAGGTATTCTTTACACATTTATTTTTAGGTATGTTTGTAAAGCGCCTGAGAGCAATTTTAATTGATCGGGCGCTATATAAGTATTGTATTATTATTATTATTATAAGTATGTTTGTTTGTTCACGTGTCTAGCAACAAGTCACAGGACCACGAAAGTGCATGCACACAAAGCCTTCCTTTTCGCTGGATTTAAATATGACGACCTTGACATTACCTTATTTGGAACATAGACACATGCAGCTTTCTGCCAGTCCCAAAACGTTAAGGGACTGTCCAAACATCACGAGTAAAACACCGTTGGAAATGTTGCATTGCATGAAATGGGACATAGCTCTCAGAAAATAAATGCATACTATAAACTCAAGTTTAACCAAGATACCGAAGTAAACTAATAGTAGACATATCAAAGATACATTTTATTGAAATAAGTGAAAAACAATTTTTTTTCCGGTTTCAACACATTATGGCGATTTGACTTTCGCTGACATACGACTCATTTCATTAGAACACGTCACATATATACCTATACATATATATATATATATATATATACACACACACATATTATACATATTCACACATGACTAACTTACCTTTGTCCAACATTGATGCATCATCAGTCCAGTCCTTTCTGAACTTGGGGCTAAGGATTGCTGCCACGATGTTCTCCACATCACACATGGTGGCCTGAAACCAACGTGCAATGCCTGCAACCAAGGCATCGACAAGTGATCCACAGGTGTGGATGACTGCACGCCTTATCCACAGCTTCTCCTGGAGAATCGTCAAGGCTGGGACAAGATACCTCACTGGAACAAACTGCCTACTGAGATCAGGCAATGTAAAGTTAAAAAAAGTTTTAGAAAAAAGGTAACGACCCTATTATAAAGCAGATTGATGGCAGACGAATTACCACCTTAACGTGGCATTTTAAATACTTTTTTATTGTTAATTTTATCTTACTACGTACTATCATGTTATTATATTTTAATAGAGCACCTTTTATGTTTGCACATTGTCTTATTTATGACATTTGTTTACCTGTCTTTTACAAAATATTTACATTTTAATTATTGTATTACTGTGTTTATTTATTTATGTACTTACTTTTATATTTTCTTAAATTCATTCTTAGTATTTTTTTGGAGGACCACATTGGAAACAAGTGTGCTATTGTGTGCTTTAATGTGTCTATCCTCAGTAAATATTATATATATATATATATATATATATATATATGTATTATAATGTTTTACCAAATAAACTCACTCACTCACATGAAGGCCTTCTTTTCTGCTTGGAGTATGTCGAAGGCCTGTGATATCGGCTTCATGACATCTCTACACTCAGCCAAGAAGCGTGTATCAGCTGGCTTCAGTCGGAAACATAAATGTCATTAAAATTGTATCACAACACCCAGGTTTTTATCTCGTAATACTAAACAGAATTATGACGAAAAGAATATACATTCAGCTTTCTATTCAAATAAAATATATTGTTTATATAACAATATATTAAACGACGGCAGTGGATAGGAAATAAATCCTTGTTTAAAAAGTGTTATTACTTCCAAGATGGCGTCTGAACATTCGTCCAATATCCAGGCGACAAATACCCATTGCTCTACGTTGTATAATGGCATATTATCATCGAAATCATGAATATATTCGATGACTACAGATTAGCCAACCTGGTTCCTGTAACGTCCATTACCTTATGAACTTATAAATGCTTACCTGAATATGCTTTCGCAAATTTGATGGCGATGACACGTACACTGATACCTCCTTGTAGGCAGGCGCACAGAGCAGGCACACCATCTTTAACGAATTTCCTTTCTTTGACAAGAAACAAAACATCATCGACAGATATGGCCAAGGGTGTTACCCTGGGCCCCGTTCCCCTTCACCACTCTCTCCACAGTCACATTCATGTCCGCCATAATCGCTGTAGAATTCAAAGTGAAGTGACCTCAATGTATTGCTCTCATTCTGCAAAGTGAATACACCCGTGGTTGGATATTAATAGCTTTTGTTCCGGCGACTAAAATAAAATGTTGACGGTCATGACTTACGCCATCAGGCATAAGTCATGACTAAAAAAGTTACGAAAATATTGCAGCAAAGTAAATGAAAGTAACAAAGTAAAAAGTAGCATTACAGCAAATAAAACTTCTTCATTACAAGTAACAGTAGATCGTTGAAGTCTTACTTGATTACTTAAAAAAACTACTCAAGTAGAGTAACAAAGTAGTTTTATTTCGTTACCTACTGGTAATGAGCATGGATGGTGATTACCACATTTTGTGAGAAAACAGAGGGTTGATAATGTTTGACGTGGTCAAATATTTGGTAACTGTAAATGCAACTACATTTTACATCTACTAGTGTGTGGACAACTTCATGACTGATCCTTGGAAGTTATTCTATTGGACATATACTCGACTTACCTGTACATTGGGCAACCTCCACTGATGTGTCATTTCCTCTGTTTATCCGGGGTTCACCCTGAAGTATCTCACAGAACTGACATTTATCACCAGTGGCTGGACTTGTGCAGTTGTCACAGACACTGTGTCCTCTTGTGACATGACAAAGTGTGACCATGACAGTCACAATCTACAAACACAAGGATTTATTTTTTAAACACCATGGTCAAATACACACATTACTTTTTTGCTTGAACAATGGCATGTTCACTGCGATGTATTTTGCACATCCAATCGGCATATTTGGGAGTGTGCACCTTCCCCCAACTTGACCTCAACTGGGTGGGGTTGTATTAGCTTTGATGATCACAAGTCGGGTGCAGTTGGAGGTTTTTTAGTGGTTCTCAGGGATTTGTGTATATATATATACCTGCAAAAATCCTCAATCTGTCGCTCTTATATCAAGTTCCAGGCCTAGGAAGATTCCGTGTCAAACTGGATGTCTCTCACTCCTGCTTGTACATGTACAAACCCCATGCAGTGAATCTACGTGGAGAGCGCCTCGATCACCGTCGTGACGTCATTCTTCGTCTAAGATGGAGTAGCGCGTAGTATTTGGATGGCTGGGTGTTAAAAAAAAAAATTCTGGTAAACCGCTGCCGTCAAAAAATTTAGTATATGTGGAAATTGTTACTTTATATTAACTCTATTAGGTGTATGCCACGAAACAGTTAACTTTGTTTTGCCTTTAAATAGCTCCAGTCGTGCAGGCCTACGTTACCATGGCTCAGTCCAGCTCATAAAATAATTAATTCCATATTCAAGTTTTATATGTAAAGATTATGTTAGTTGTGTAATAAAATATCATGTAGATGCTGTGCTTTTCATGCAAGGGATTATTTGCAACCTATGATATACATATCAGAAGCTGAACAAATATGCCAATGTTAGGCCTATACCTTGAACACAAGAAGTAAATTACTGAACATTATAATATTTATTGTTCTATAACCAAGCCTTCTTTTTAATTCACGAGGCCAAACAGCAACACATATTTTTTATGAGATTAGCAGGGAATTATATTATATTTGTGGTATTATGACTAGTAATAATAAAACATCTATGTTAATATTGAATATTGTTCATGGCTACAAGAATAGTTTTGCTCTAGAGCAAGTTAATTCATATAACAACATCTATGTCAATATCTTAATAAGTGGAATGTATTCCTTTTTGTATTATATTCTTTGCATTTATGATTAAAAACCTAATTTACGTACAGTAGCCCCCTTTTCCAAGAGCCTCCGATTTACGTATAAAATACCGTTTTTCCCCCCCGAGACCCTCCGATTTATGTATAAATCTCCCACATTGGCATTTCCAAAACTTAACATGTATTTTAACTGTTTAATGGCCAAGATAATCCACCCACCTTACACTGGCCACAGTCCAGACCTTCTGTGTTGAATTCCTGTCTCCTTGTCACACAGGTTTGATTGTTGACAGTGCCACGGCGGTCACATTGACACACTGCAAATACACCAGACATGAAGGACAATACTAGCGGCCACTCACAACGTGTTATAGGAGACATATTTGTGTCATTATTTAAATGTACCATCTCAGCAGACCTGTTAAGTTTCTGAAATTCAAAAACTGGAGATTTGTGCGTAAAATCGAACTAATCAAATATCGATGATAATGCGCGGCGGTAGATTGAAAAATTCACACAAAAACGCATATGCAAACAACATTTTATTATAAAATTATATATAAGTACAACATGCAATAATACCACAACCATCATATAAATTATGTACACACAACCAAACACATTAAATATATACCACAACCATCATATAAATTATGTACATACAACCAAACACATTAAATATATACCACAACCATCATATAAATTATGTACACACAACCAAACACATTAAATATATACCACAACCATCATATAAATTATGTACACACAACCAAACACATTAAATATATACCACAACCATCATATAAATTATGTACACACAACCAAACACATTAAACATATACCACAACCATCATATAAATTATGTACACACAACCAAACATTAAATATATACCACAACCATCATATAAATTATGTACACACAACCAAACACATTAAATATATACCACAACCATCATATAAATTATGTACACACAACCCAACACATTAAATAAATTCAACAACATAAGCACCTCACTCATGGGAAGGGTGGGACTTAACGTAGCCCCATGTCGCAGATTTGGTGGACTGCAGCAGTTCAGCAGAAGGCTGAAATTGAAAACAGGTATCCTCAGTGTTGATCTTACAACTGAGCAGGGCACATATTGTGTCCTGGCCAAGATCAGACCTGCTGTCCGTATCGATCTTCTTTACCATGGAAAAGACTCTTTCGCTATCTGCATTGCTGTTGGGCAGAGACAGCAGTGGCAAGACAACTGCACACAAGGTGCCAAAACGAGGCTGTCCAGTGCCAGCCTTACTCCTTGACATGTCGCCCCAGAACGAATCGATCCTGGTGTCGCCTGGTGTGTAAGTTGGAAGATCAGTGGATGGGCTGAGCTGGTAGTCCAGCCACTCATCTTCCAACTTTTGCAGATCATTGTCGTCCACCAGGGAGAAGCGCTTGGCCAGGTTGATCACTGAAACAGATTATGGAAAATCTTAAAATACAATTAAAATAATCTTCCTTAAAACAACCTGCAAAAAACATGTGTAATCACACATAACCACAATCAGATATTCTTTGTACACCCCTTGATACGGTTGTAGCAACATCCAGTCTGCTTCACCCTACAATGTTATCTTACTATGTAAGTGTGTACCAAATAATGACTCATTACCTGAAGATGCTTTGCATCCTTCACGAATCTCCGTGTCCGGGTTGAGGATGGCCATATCCGTCAGGGTAGGGTTGCCAAACGGGAAGCGCTGAATCATCTTCTCAACAACAGCTACGTAGAAAGCGCGAACACTCCTGAAAAAGAACATTGACATATGATTACCGAGAGACACAGAAGTAAAACCTGAAAGTGAAAAGCTCTTAAAATTATAAGCTGAAAAGAACATATTAATCAGTACATTACCAACGCAGTGTTTTTAAATACCTGAAGAACTTGGCCTCATCGGCAACGTCGAGGGACCCATCAGCCAGTAGCGCACGTGCCTTCATGCCAATGGCGATGAATTCATCGTCCAGTTGGTTAGCAACGCTCAAGTCCACCTTTGTCATATCACTGCTGCAGTTCTTGATGATGGATATCTTCACAAATTTCCCCAAGAACTTGCGCAGCAGCCTCGTCATCTCCGGGATGAGTTTCCCAATGCGAGCTTCATCCACCTGCACAAATAAATAGAATGATTACGCCAGGCAGCATAATGGCAATCAAGGTTGCTCCATGTCTCCATACCCTGTGAAGTGCTGTCAGAATGAATACACATGCTATGAATGAAAGGAGAACAACAATATCAACATTCCTATTACACTGCACACGATACACATACCTGAAATGTGGTGTTGAATTCATTCAGTGGAGTGAGGATGAACTCCAAGAACATATAGAGCAGCTTCGCGACAGGGTTGGACAGCAGCTCAGAGGTCCTCTTCACCCGTCCCGGCTTTTCCACTTCTTCGTGGCTCTCGAAGTAACTAGCCAGAGCAGGCCACTGCTGCAACGTGCGCCTGACACAAAGCTCGAGGCTGAGCCACCGGGTGCTGGCATGACGCAGGATCTTCATCGGTTCCACATCGCAGAACTCCTGGAAATCTTTATAGATTTCTTTGCGCTTTGAGCTATAATAGAAACAGCATTCATGCAGTGTTAGTTTGCCCAGTGCCAATCAATGCAACGTTAGTATCAAATTTCAGCAGTGGTCATAACTTGTCAATGCAAAATTACATTATGAATGGATCACATAGCACCTGAATATTGTATGTTGTCAACCGATCCAGCTGCAAGATGCTAGTAAAAACTACTGTACATAATACTCAGAAGAATAACAAATGTTGTAGCCAAAATTTACATTAAACAAATCAGATGTCATGGACTTAGTCGACTATACAGTCAAAGAATAAATATTAACGAAATGATACCTTTGATAGAAGTGGTGGTGTATGTCGGCGAGAAGCTCCTCAACAGGGAGAACCAACTTGTTGACGCCAGCCACACAACATAGGTTGGCCAGGTGACAGACACAAGCGATGTCAAACACTTCAGGTTGCACCGCCCGGACCCTGGACAACACGGAGTTGTGTTTCCCCTTCATGACACTGCAATTATCAGAGCAGAAGCCGATGACGTTCTTCCACGGGATGGAGCGTGACCTGAAGCATAACAGAGGTGCAATTGTAACAAAATTAATGTAAATAAATGTGCAACAATAAACTAAAATATACCTAATATTTATTACAACGAAGGCATTTATATTTTTTATGTTTAAAAATTAATAACATAACCATTTAACCCATTAGACCCCACGCGTCCGAAAGCGTCCGGGTCGCTCCTCCCCAGAGCGCCCGAAAGCGTCCGACACGGAAAAAGCCTCTAGCGGTGGCACCATCTTGCGGATACTTATGAGACTAATTCCCACTGATTCCTTGATATCTTAGCTATGAATCCTGGGTAATTTTGACATGGGTTCGCATTGAAAAAATTCGAGTTTTTCGTGACTGAAGTTCATCATCTGTGGACCTCCAAAAACATCGTAGCTGTTTACTACTGATTAAGTTTGTGCTTATATATCGTTGGATTTGGACACTTCTGGCATTGAACTGAAGGTGAGTTTACATTACGTTCGAAATACAACTGAATGAGCGATAAAATGAATGATCGGAGCTTTGTTTATGTTTCGTTGTCGAAGTTGGGTGAACACCAGTCGGGTTTTTAGCACCGAAACTGTTGATTATGTCGTGATATATGACAATTAGGTGTTTTATTATAACAAATCATTAGGTAACATTGTCAATTTTCGTAATGGTTGACATTTCGTTGTTTCAGGTTTCAAAATGCCAGTGATCCACGATGTCAACATACACAATGGCATGACACAGACGTCACATATAGGATGATGACAACCAAGATAGAAGTATTACAAAGCTGTGTTTCCTGTCCATATTCAGACAAAATGAACTGATTTATATAGTACTATGTCTAAACAAGGCAGAGCATGTGCAAATAGAACAATTATAATACATTTTATGTGAATAAAACGTGATATTCTACTATATTGTTGTCCAGAATAGTAATGTTCTATGTTTGTCACCTTCATATTACAATATATTGTTTTCCAACATACACCATAATTACACCATTTTAAAGATAATTAAATGAACATCAAAATAAACACAACTTGCAATTATAGAAAATCAGTAGTTTTGAAGATACAGCTTAAAATGTGCAAGCACCCCGAATTGGCGAAAGCAGTGGCTGCAGCTTGGGGAACAGGAGCACAAGTCAATTTAAACGGCTGGGGTCTAATGGGTTAACATACATCACATTTAATCCAACATAAGTTTACACCTATTCTACATATTTACTTGATTGGGCATTTGTACTATCGTGCCTGAAGCTGCAAATTAATTGGTTCGCTACAGACATGATATTGGTACTATAGATATTACAGGTACCCTCAGCATACATGCCAACTCTTACGGATTACCCGTAAGACTTACGGATTTTTTAGCATTTGGCAGTCTTACGGGCGTAGGACTAATTCCTTACGGGTAATACGTATTGTCAGGTTTTTATTTCTTTTTTAATATAATAATTTGCATAAGTCGTTATCATCTAAATAAGCAATCCTTCGTGCTTTTCGTTATCTTTTCGTGAATCGGAAAACGGCCATTTTGTTGTATTCATTTTGGATGAAAGCTGCCACCTAGCGGATACATGTGCGCCAGAGTCGTATGTAACGAAGTACATTTAATAAAATTATACTATCTCTTATGTCAGACAATCACGGTGATATTTTTGCTGAACGTCATCCAAAACAATATGAAAAAAATAAACGCACTATCCCGTTCCTAAATAATTACTGAGCGGACACATTTCTTACTTCCAGTGAGAAAAACATAGCCATACAAATTAGCTCCCAAATAAAACAAAAATGAATCAAATCTGTTGAGAACATTTATTTTTACGAATTAATTTCGACATCGCGGTAGGCCATTTTAGGCCGGCCGATTGCTGCTACATTCGCCACCGGCGCAAACCCGCGTCGCGAACGGTGAGATGTTGCACTGACAAATGGTCGAATTTTCACACCAAAAGGCATCAAAAGTTGTTCTAGCTATTTGAACTAGTATAATAGACACATTCTTGAATACTGTCAGTTGTCTTGTCGAAACATAGACGCGGTAACTTGAGATATATTCGTCACGGAAGGCGGTAAACAAAATGGCGACCGCTGCGTGATTACCCAGACGCCGTGAGGTGGCAGCACTTTTTAGCCCCTCAGACCAAATTTGAAATCACAATCAGATAATAATAATTTATTATATTGTAAAAACTATTCAAAACTAAACTTATAATGAAACATGTCACACACATAATAAATGAAAATGTTGTTGTTATAATGTGTCGACTCATTTTTTCCTTTTCTAATTTGTATTTTGTGCATTTTAATACTTAGTTTGTTTTCAAAAGCATACATGCTATTATGGACATTAATTATTATCAATTAATCCCAAACGGTCTTAAATGAGGGGTTCTACTGTAATATTAAATGAGATATTATTACACTTCATTTGTATGGGTATTTTAACTGTGGGCATAAAAGTGATTTATGTATGTTGTAATGTGGATGTAAATCAAAATTGTATGTTTGGGGAAAAAAATGCCCTGTGATAAGGGGACACCTGCAGTGTAAGGACACTTTTGCTTGGCCGGACAAGTGTCCCTACAAGACAGGTTCTACTGTAATGCAAAATAGTTTGGCTTTAAGTGACCCTAAAATTGCACAAAATTCAAAAACTTTCCCCCATTACACAGCTGCAAGGGACTCGCTACACTCGTATCTTATCCCTCATATTTTCACAGACTTTTTTCCCTTCTCCCACTCTCATCCCTGACTAATGTAAGTTGCACGTGATCTATCCCAGGGTCTATCCCATTTCATTTGTATGTAGCCGTGAATTTAAAATCATCAGTTCCCCCGCCTTTTGTTGCTTGCTTATGGATTTCTTATGGATTTTTGTCCAGAGTCTTATAGGTGTGGATCAGTAAAGGTTGGCATGTATGACCCTCAGTCAAATAAGTTTTTCTCAAGTCTTGCCAACATGACCAATATACCATCAAACAACTCACCAAATCCGTTATAACTAATTAGTACTTACCCAAGTGACTCCGAGATGGTGTCGAAGATCAATTCGCCTGTGCCGATGTTGCATGTCGGCATATCAAGAAATCGTGTGACCGCCTTGCCTGCATCGTTGTCGAAATATCGGACGAGTATCACCAGGTTTTTCGCTGCTGAACTATCGTTGCTTTCATCAGTCATCAGCGAAAACCGACTGGTCTTGCAGTGCTCGATGACAGCTTTGTTTCGCTCCGGGGCGATGGCGCTTCTGACGATCATGGTCGTCTTCTGTCGGCCACACAAAAACTTCTTAACTGTTTCGCTGTCGGGAAACATGCGTTTCACCACTTTCGTAAAGTGGTCCGCTAGCGAAAATGATAAATTGTGTTCAGCAACCATATTCGCGAATAACGTCTCGGCAACAATTACCCGCCTTGTGATCTCTTGGTCCTTCGCATTGACGAAGAACGATGTGACAGGGTTGCTTCGTGAAGCTCGCTCAAGCTGCTGGTGCTGCGATGTTGTCGCGTGGCGAATCGCATTGTATTTCCCTCCTGCAGCAACGCTAAAGTGTGAGTTACACACGCGGCAATACGCATTTGACAACCCTCGGTCACTTCGGCTGATCCAATGCAGATCGCCGACCCACGCCTGGATAAACTTGGAAGCATATTTCTTCTTTGAGGTCGAACGAGACGATGGCTTCGAATTCGACTTCGCTGACGCCATATTGATGAGTGCCAAGCATCGGCCCGTGGGACTTGCTTAAGTACGTCAAGAATTCAAACGCTATGATAGAGCAGTTACGATTGGCTGTTTCACGGCCACGTGATTGTTTCCATCCAATTAAAATGCCTGTTACGCTCGTTGGTTGTATTGGTGAAAAATAAAGCGCAATTTGTAACTGAAATAGATTAGCGATCTGGGGCGCTTCTACTCGTAGTACAATTTAAATCGCAGATATATATATTAATAAAAAGAACAGGGGTATGGGAGGTTACAAAAATACGAATCTGGAGGACTAATTATAAACTGGAGATTTCGTCTCACGCGCGGGAGGGCGGAGATGGGTTCAAAAAGCGGGAGGCTCCCGCGTAAAGCGGGAGACTTAACAGGTCTGCGTCTCAGTTCTCAGTCATGTCACTGGGTCCACTGGACATGTCGGAATGTGAATACAATACAAAAGATACAAAGAATCCAGAGGGAAATATTAGACATCTTCACACACCAGGGGGCGCTGATAATTAGAACAGTCCCAGTACCCCAGGTTACTGACATGTTTCTGTGATGTTGGAACTGCGTTCAACCAGCGTTCAGCTTGCATTCAGCATGCGTTGAGCTGTTGAATCTCAGTTGAGTTTCAACTCGCACATGTTGAATGGCAAAGCCTGCATCCTTTGTAGAAACACCGGCATGCGTGCGAGCCCTGGAATTCACAAAGCATCACAACAATTCAGATTCTATTCTTTCGAGTAATGGCGGACGAACACCTTATTTTACTTCAAAGAGATTCGCTGAATGCCTGAAGTCTTCACAAAAATGATATAGCATTGAAGCAATGCATATATACCAATAAATGGTCTATGCAAATTGTGAGTGATACACCAAATATCAATCAAGATGTCTTTCAAGCATACACCCGTCTAGTGGGGAAAAAACTCCCATGTGCCATGTATAATGCATATTGACAAGATTTCCGACTCATGCATCAGTTACTGTTATAAATAT
This sequence comes from Oasisia sp. SBJ-2009, assembly GCA_964017155.1. Classification (NCBI taxonomy): domain Eukaryota; kingdom Metazoa; phylum Annelida; class Polychaeta; order Sabellida; family Siboglinidae; genus Oasisia; species Oasisia sp. SBJ-2009. The sequence continues at coordinate 37,819,378 of OZ024865.1, forward strand.
ACAAATTCTGGTGTCAGTGTCTCACCATGAATGAAAATGAAAGAAAACCATATACACTCAACCGACATTGAAAGCATAGCCTTTGACAGATATAGTGCAATTTTAATATTTAATTTTGTTATCCAATATGCTGTCTTTTTCACAAAATCTGGACCATCTGCCTCTTTTAAGGTGACATATGTTCTTAATGGGACTTCTCAGCTTCATGGATTATATAGTCAGTGTGAAAGGAACACCATTTTTTGGGTAAACAATAACTGTCACATCACACAATTTGACAACATCCTGGTTTCCCATTACATACAGGTGTCGTACCGCTACTTAGAGATCACTCTTAGGCAACAGCAGAGTAAATTAAGAGGGATTAACTTTGTAGTGTTATAAGTACCTATAAATAAACACACTTATATAAAGTGAGATAGGTACAAACTTTATTTGACCCTTCAAAATAACTGTAGTAAACTAACAGCCAAGCATGATAAAACTAAAGATACCAATCAAGCTTCACATGGCTCCACTAAACTCTCCACACGGACAAACTAGATTCAGTTTACAAACTCAACTCTATACCCTGACCATGCCAGTCCAACCCAGCTTCAACACAGAGGCAGCTCAGCCTTACTTCCCAGCCCATGCTGGAGGGAAACCCTCCAGCTGCTCACTCTGCACCATGTGTGCGCCTGACAACTCTCTCAGTCTCTCTCCTCATGTGTTCCCGGAGCCTGGCGTTTATACCCCTCCCTAACTTTGGGAGACCTTCGTTTCAATAACTATTACACATACTCGCTGGTGGGCATCACTCAACACTGGGATGGTCCTACCACCAGCAGGAAACCCCTGTGGTTTGGAGACAGGAAATCTTTGTGGTCACTCAACTTTGAGATACCTAGAGTGGGTAGCCCGATTACTGGTGGGATACCCTTGTGGCAGCCTTACCATATAGGTACATGTAGAAAAACAGCGACCAGAATACCTGTATCTTTAGTTGCCCTCTACAAGTCTTGCCCAGCTGGCCAGAAATCCTAAGTCTGACTTACTTGAGAGGCTGAGGGTTGTAAATCACAATTCAAATATACATGACATTATGGCTGCAGCCACTGGCTAGCCTGGATGAAAACATGTCTCTTAATCTGGGGTATCTATACTAGGGTTAGCATTAGTCTGTCGTTACGGTAGACATCTCTGTTGAGCCCAGTTTGAATATTCTGTTGCCTTGGTAACAACTGTGATCATGTGTCATGTGTCTGGTAACATCCAGCCACCTTTGAACCCCAAGAATGATATGTGGGTTTAGGAAATAAAGGCAAGTTTTTATATAGTGCAGTATCCAGTCCTCAGAACCGTTCAAAGCGCTTTACACTTTACTTCCCCGACAGACCTGTTCACTCAGACACCATCTCAACTTCTCTGGGAACCATCCAGCCATATGCTACATTTAATGCCCGAAGGCTGCTCGTACACATATCCACCACTGTCTATAGCCAGGTACTCATTTATACAGCTGAGTGAACTGGAGCAATGAAGAGTGAAAAAACTTGCCCAAGGTTTTAACACCACAGCACAGGATTTGAACCCGGATTCTCATAGTCGAAAGTCCGAAGCCCTGAGCCATTGCGCTCTACATGTGCATGTATATGCAATGGTACAGCGCCTCACGCTGTATCTGCCTTGTGGCTTTTGCAATATGGCCACCTTTGCCTTGCTTGACTCTAGTGTTCTCAGGACGGAGGCCCCTGTGCCATAGTTCAGTCGGTCAATGTATACTGTACAACAAAAGAAAGCGATTTGATGCCGTCCATGTCACCAGATGGCAAAGAGAGGCTACTGCTGAGATGAATGCAGGGAGAGAAACATATCGGAAGGGGCAGCTAGACAGACCAGTTATTAAAATGAAAAAGCTGCTGTCCAGCTGAACAAGAAGACTAGTGAACACAAGTATTCGCACAGTGAGAGATCAGCATACATACCTGTATAACATGTAAGGTGTCTGTGTGACACTGCGCATCCATCCATGACGAGTCTGTCATCTCATCAAAAGGGTGACTTTCGCCCACTGTCAACCACAGCACACACCAGTTGATACACCTCAGTGAGCAATCAACAATAGAATGTCACATCTGCAAACGCAATGAGAGATGCACATATTTAAGTGGATGAAAGCATTACACAAGTTCAGACTGACAACTTACCTCACGGTGAGTAATTACAAATACCTTTATCTCATGTTATTAACTGATAATTTTGTTTTGTTTGATAATTTTCGCTTCAGCGTGTCCAAAGCATTTCTTTGCTGCAGCACAAGACTTCCTGTTTCTGTTCACAAATGCAAGTTCTATGGTCAGATGTTCAACATTGACACACCAAATTATTGTCACAGCGATGGCTGCTGTGCATATTTTTGGAAATTTCTGCTCTCACATACAACGGTGTACACACAAACACCTGCCATTTGTACCTATCACCAGGTAACAATTTTTTTACGTACACCCTCCCATAGAGAGAATCCACATTCCATAGCCATAACAAGTACATTTATTTTGTAGTTGAGTAAAAGTAAATCTAAAAAATGCCTCTCAGGTAAAAGTAAAAATACTTTCTGAAAACTGTACAAGTAAATAAATGTACTTGAAGTAAACATAAAAGTACCATTTTATTTTGTAAGTGTATAAAGTGGTTGATGCGGCTGCTGCAAATAAAACACAATTCAGTTGCAGAAAACTCACCAAACACTCTACTGAACAACACTGACTACTGAGAATACTGCCTGACTACACTCAACAGGCAGAGGACTTGTCTTCCTTGTCTGGGGTGGTAGATGCAGGTGTCTCTGCAGCAGACAGTCGCGGGTTGATGTACCTGTAATACCATTTCAGATGGATGTACAGGTGTACCACCATTGCAGATGCATGTACTGGCGTAACACCATTGCAGATGTATGTACAGGTGTACCACCATTATAGATGCATGTACTGGTGTAACACCATTGCAGATGCATGTACAGGTGTAACACCATTGCAGATGCATGTACTGGTGTAACACCATTGCAGATGGATGTACTGGTGTACCACCATTGCAGATGCATGTACAGGTGTACCACCATTGCAGATGCATGTACTGGTGTAACACCATTGCAGATGCATGTACAGGTGTAACACCATTGCAGATGCATGTACAGGTGTACCACCATTGCAGATGCATGTACAGGTGTACCACCATTGCAGATGCATGTACTGGTGTAACACCATTGCAGATGGATGTACAGGTGTAACACCATTGCAGATGGATGTACAGGTGTACCACCATTGCAGATGCATGTACAGGTGTAACACCATTGCAGATGTATGTACAGGTGTACCACCATTGTAGATGCATGTACTGGTGTACCACCATTGTAGATGCATGTACTGGTGTAACACCATTGTAGATGCATGTACAGGTGTAACACCATTGCAGATGCATGTACAGGTGAAACACCATTGCAGATGGATATACAGGTGTAACACCATTGCAGATGCATGTACTGGTGTAACACCATTGCAGATGGATGTACATGTGTAACACCATTGCAGATGGATGTACTGGTGTAATACCATTGCAGATGCATGTACTGGTGTAACACCATTGCAGATGCATGTACAGGTGTACCACCATTGCAGATGGATGTACAGGTGTACCACCATTGCAGATGGATATACTGGTGTACCACCATTGCAGATGGGTGTACTGGTGTACCACCATTGCAGATGCATGTACAGGTGTACCACCATTGCAGATGGATGTACAGGTGTACCACCATTGCAGATGGATGTACTGGTGTACCACCATTGCAGATGCATGTACAGGTGTAACACCATTGCAGATGCATGTACTGGTGTACCACCATTGCAGATGGATGTACTGGTATACCACCATTGCAGATGCATGTACAGGTGTAACACCATTGCAGATGCATGTACTGGTGTACCACCATTGCAGATGGATGTACTGGTATACCACCATTGCAGATGCATGTACAGGTGTAACACCATTGCAGATGCATGTACTGGTGTACCACCATTGCAGATGGATCTACTGGTGTACCACCATTGCAGATGCATGTACAGGTGTAACACCATTGCAGATGCATGTACAGGTGTACCACCATTGCAGATGGATGTACTGGTGTACCACCATTGCAGATGCATGTACAGGTGTAACACCATTGCAGATGCATGTACTGGTGTAACATCATTGCAAATGGGTGTACAGGTGTAACACCATTGCAGATGGATGTACTGGTGTAACACCATTGCATATGGATGTACAGGTGTAACACCATTGCAGATGCATGTACTGGTGTAACACCATTGCATATGGATGTACTGGTGTAACACCATTGCAGATGCATGTACTGGTGTAACACCATTGCAGATGTAGGTTTAATTCAAGTGGGAAAAATCTTGTATGAACAGTCTGACATGGTCCTAGTGGCCGATTCCACCGACAGTAACCAGAAACTACCATTACAAACCAAGAACAACTCACAAGGTGGCTTTTTGAAGAACAGGAAGCATAAGAACAGTTATAATGTACCCCGCAATAAAACTACTATGTTACAAAGTAGTAAACAGATCCCACAATTACTACCATTCTGAGATACATGAATTACATAACATTTGGCAAGTGGTTCCTGAAACTGAGAAGACGACAACACCACCACTCACCCCACTCCTTCACGCCTTCCTCTGCCTCCCAGTCCGCCTTGTAGGTGGGGTGTGGGGTGGCCGCAGCAATGGTCTTCTTGCACTGCATCGCACCAGCGAAACGATTGCCAATGCCTGCCAATAGCACATTGACAAGAGGACGATAGCACAAGTCCAGCCTTTCTCATCACTTCTCCAGTTTTGTTCTCAGCATTGAGATTGTTGGGATCAAGTACCCCATGTACACGTGTTTATCGGACTGCAACATTACATCACATATTACAGTAATTTCTATTGTTTCATGTAATGTGTCTTCATTGTGTATTAACATTTACCAAATACACATATATGAGCTTAACACTGACATAACCATATCTTTGCTTACTATTAAAATATCATAATTATCATTAAATGCAGTCAATTAATATGCACTGCATTACTGCTCTCATTTGCAAGAATTGCTACTTTTTGCTTACTATTAAAATGTCATAATTATCATAAAGTGCAGTCGATTAATATGCACAGCTTTTTTAATTTGCAAAAACTGCTACTTTTAAACATAGAAAGGAATTATATTGAAAAGGATTATATGTCAACTGTGTCTTTGCCATCAAAGCAGATGATGTGAAACTCTGTATAATCACTATAACAGGGGTAGAAATAACTCCAAAATGTCTGGCAGTCAGCAGCACTGCCTAGTTGAGAAAACTGGCAGTCCTCGGAGATATATGGCTGTCCTGAAAATGGCCCAAAAAATGTATTGCAAAATAACACAACAAACACAATATCTTAAAATGGAACAAATTTAATACAAAAGGCAAACATCAAACACATACATAACCCCGCACCAACAACATATATACACCAACACCAGAAACATAATTATATACACCTACACTGGAAACATAATTATATACACATACACCACAAACATATATACATAAACACCAAAAACATCAACAAGGTTGTTCATCTCTCTCTCCCAATCTGGCAAGAGCTGTCGCCAGATAACATCACTGTCACCGCCTCCACATGTCTGGTTGGGGCGACGTGTTGACTTGCCGTTCCAGTGACGGACAGGATCTTCGGGATTGAAGTCTAGTTCACTTGGTATCTGCAGTACGACTGTCGGGCTGTCGGCGGTGTCCTGCAGTTTACTCCGTCAGTCTGACTTCACCAACTTGGAGTGTGAAAACCCTCTCTCACAGTCGGCAGAGTGGGCCGGCACAGAGTGGGCCGGCAGTGTGAGGACCAGGTCAATGACGCTCAGGATGTCCGGGCACTGGTCGACGTGCAGCTCGTTGATGGTCACCCAGGTCTGCTTTCGGAAGGATCCTGCTGGTCTGGAACACATGCATTGGAAAATTATAGTGCTTCCTTCATATTCTTTAAAAACTGCTTGTCTTCACCCAAGCAACCTGGAATATACATTGACAGACATCAAAATCACTTTGCTTCAAACTGTAGTTATTTGCCCAACTGCAATCAGCAAAATATATATTTGCCTAAATATAATTATAGCCAGTTTACCAGAAAAGAGACATAAAAAACACTCACTTCCTATAGAGAATGTCCTTGAGGAGGGTCCACTGTGGGTCCACCTCGTAGACAGCCACACCTGCTCTCTGTAGGATCAGCTTAAACCTCTTCACAAGGTATGCAACACGGTCATCACCAAACTCTGAATTCCATAAACAATCAATATGATTTAATAAAACTTGATGTCAGCATGATTTCGTTAACATTTAGTAGGTTGATTTTATTTGGCTATGAACTGCAATATGCATGAGTTGTCTTCTGGCTACATTCCACTTTTATTTTAAATTCTGCAAAAAATATTCATGACTTGGCCTTATAACAGTCTTGCTACATTTCACTTTTATTTTAACGTATGCCGCGGGTCGGGAATTGCCGGGAAATGATAAAATGGTTGATTTTTAATAAAGTGGATTTTCAGAACGAACCATGTATTCCTCACGTGTTGGTAACTTTATTTCACTGAATTCGTCCTAAAAGTTTCAAAAAAACGATTAAATATGTCGCTACCCAACTTGCTGCTAACGTCGTTATGGCGGATGGACTTTTAAATCGACGGAAACGGCCCAACTTTCAGCGCGCTCAAACGTAAACATTGCTCCTTGCAACGCGGCCATGTTTGGTATCGTCTTGTTGGAAATGATCCCTTCCGTACGCTGCCGAAGTCAAAAGTCGACGACATCCGTACATAAATTAGTTATCGGCGTCGAAAGTGCCGTGAAACTATCCAATCACAAACTGTCTCTGCCGGTTGCTTGGCAGCCCGACCTCACGCGAACCATATATGGTGATCGCGGCCACGTAGCTAATTAAAATTGACCTTATGTAACGACGCCAGCCAATCACGGTGCGGCTTCAAGATGAATGACCTGTATGTGTCATGGCGTCCGATCGACGAAAGATCCGTACGGTTTACCAATTTGAAAGAAAGAAACGATATAATAAACGCAAATAAGCTGAATGCGCGGGAGGTAGCATGATGCTGTTCAGTCGCGCAACGGACCCGCGGAAGCGGCAGCGAACGGGGAAAGAAATGCCGACGGCGACGTCGGGCTGGCCTTGCTACGCGGCTATGGTCGCCGGCCGCCTTCGACCCGGACTCTCACCGACAGCGGCGCTGGCACTGGCGTCGCCGAAGTTTGTCGCTCTATCAGTCGGAAGTTACATTTATTTATTTATTTATTACAGAAAATAATTTGACTGAATTTGTTTCATTCATATTAACCCAATGTGGAATTAATATAAAACGAAAGGTGGTACTGTTGTTGGATTTACTTTTCTAGCATTATTTTGTTCTTATCAAATATGAGAAGTATTTTAGGTAATTAAATTTTTAAACAGTTTATTTAACATTAAATAATTAATTAAACATTAATTGTGGCAGCGTATGCTTATCATTTAATATATGTGTGCATGAAATTGACCAATTATTTAATAATAGATGTATGTGTTTGTGTGTGTGTGTATATATATATATATTATATATGATATAAATATGTGTATATATATATATTATATATATAGGTCCTACATATATACATATATATATACATATATATATACATATATATATATATATATATATATATATATACATATATATATACATATATATATAATATACATATATATCAAATTTTATTTCATAAAAGACAACATTACATAATACATATACAATGTATGAGTACGCTTGGCTAGTGATGAATTTCTTCGCCGCCGCTTGTGTAAAGTATATATTTTTTCCATATATATATACTGAATATGGTTCACACACTTTCATTATATATTTACCACATGTTGCTGGTATGAAAAACAGTCATAATGCTGACTTTACACTGGTGTTATTAAAAATATTTGATGTTCATTTGTTTTTTTGCCGTTTTCTCAAAACCTACTTTTCGACAATATTGCTATTTTGCGGGAGGTCTCCCGAAAAAAGTACCAAATCTAGGAGTCTGATTTTTTTACCATGTATTCCCTATGGTACAGTGGGTGCAATGATGCTTTTTAAACATGATAGCTTTTATATAAAGATTATTATTGATGACTGAAGTTGTTATAATATTTGGAAAAACGGAAAACAATCTTCGCAATTTCTTTTTTATAATAAATATTGTAAGGAGTTGAACAAAAACAGCATCATTCCACTCTACAACACTTCAGTGGATCATAACAGACAAAAAAGAAAGAAACATATGCACAGTTTTACTGCAAGACCTCCCGCAAAATCATGTGTAGCTATTTTCACAGAAAAGCCGGTTGCCATGGTTACGGTTATGCAAATGAGATGAAATTATACAATTGGTCTTAAGGTAGGACACTGGTCGGGAAATGGATTTTGATGATATCTCAACAACCAGAGAAGCAATCTTTATAAAACTTTCAGGATGTGTTTCTGGTGGGAAAAGATGACCAATTGTAAAATTTCATCTCATTTGCATAACCGTAACCATGGCAACCGACTTTTCTGTGAAAATAGGTACGCATGATTTTGCGGGAGGTCTTGCAGTAAAACTATGCATATGTTTCTTTCTTTTTTGTTTGTTATGATCCACTGAAGTGTTGTAGAGTGCAATGATGCTGTTTTTGATCAACTCCTTACAATATTTATTATCAAAAAGAAATTGCAAAGATTTTTTTCGTTTTTCCAAATATTATAACAACTTCAGTCATCAATAAAAATCTTCATATAAAAGCTATCATGTTTAAAAAGCATCATTGCACTCACTGCACCATTGGGAATACATGGTAAAAAAATCAGACTCCTAGGTTTTCACTCTGAACATCAAATATTTTTAATAACACCAGTGTAAAGTCACCATTATGACTGTTTTCCATACCAGAAGCATGTGGTAACTATATAATGAAAGTGTGTGAACCATATTCAGTATATATATATATATGGAATTTGTTTATAGTTTACACAAGCGGCGGCGGCGGCAGTGAATAAATTCATCACTGGCCAAGCATACTCATACATTGTATATGTATTATGTAATGTTGTCTTTTATGAAATAAAATTTGATATATATGTATATTATATATATATATACATATATATATATATATATGTAAGGCCTATACATATATATATATACACATATTTATATCATATATATATATATATGTATATATATATATATATATACATACACACACAAACATCTATTACTAAATAATTGGTCAATTTCATGCACACATATCATAAATGATAAGCATACTCTGTCACAATTAATGTTTAATGAATTATTTAATGTTAAATAAATTGTTTAAAAATTTAATTACCTAAAATACTTTTCATATTTGATAAGGAAAAAAATAATGCTAGAAAAGTAAATCCAACAACAGTACCACCTTTCGTTTTATGTTAATTCCACATTGGATTAATATGAATGAAACAAATTCAGTCAAATTATTTTCTGTAATAAATAAATAAATGTAACTTCCGACTGATACTGATAGAGCGACAAACTTCGGCAGCGCCAGCGCCGCTGTCAGTGACAGTCCGGGTAATCGGCGGCCGGCGGCCGTAGCCGCGTAGCAAGGCCAGCCCGACGTCGCCGTCGGCATTTCTTTCCCCGTTCGCTGCCGCTTCCGCGAGTCCGTTGCGCGACTGAACAGCATCATGCAGGCTGTTCATGCTATCTCTCGCGCATTCAGCTTATTTGCGTTTATTATATCGTTTCTTTCTTTCAAATTGGTAAACCGTACGGATCTTTCGTCGATCCGACGCCATGACACATACAGGTCATTCATCTTGAAGCCGCACCGTGATTGGCTGGCGTCGTTGCATAAGGTCAATTTTAATTAGCTACGTGGCCGCGATCACCATATATGGTTCGCGTGAGGTCGGGCTGCCAAGCAACAGCTGAAACTGTTTGTGATTGGATAGTTTCGCGGCACTTTCGGCGCCGATAACTAATTTATGTACGGATGTCGCCGATTTTTGACTTCGGTAGCGTACGGAAGGGATCATTTCGAACACGAGGATACCAAACATGGCCGCGTTGCATGGAGCAATGTTTACGTTTGAGCGCGCTGAAAGTTGGCCCGTTTTCGTCGATTTTAAAGGCCAGCCGCCATAACGACATTAGCAGCTAGTTGGGTAACGGCATAGTTAATCCTTTTATTGGTACTTTTAGGACGAATTCAGTGAAATAAAGTTAGCAACACGTGCGCAAGACATCGTTCGTTCTGAAAATCAAGTTTATTAAAATTCGACCGTTTTGTCATTTTCCTGCAATTCCCGACCCGCGGCATACGTTAAATCCTGCAAAAAAACGTATAGCACATATGCCATGGCACTCACCACCGGTGTCATCCGAGTCCGGCCAGTTCTGTAGGCTGGCGCTCTGAGCTGCCTCCAGGACGTCCTCTTCCACATCCACAAAGCGGGTGGAGAGACTGCGGAGGAGGCCATCGAGGGCCTTCTCCCTTGCTGACGTGAAGGCGATGATGTTTCCCTTCAGTTGCTGTCTATGAAGCACATCGTGGTCGTTGAAGATCTCGCTCAACCTCGGTCCTGGTCTGCAAACACATGGCTTTGTGATTATTGTCACATACAAATATAAAAAACAATCTTCTTCTCTCAACACTGGTCCAATCCCGTAAATGAATGATATAAAAAAAAGTCACAAAACTGGGTATTGGCTTACTAAACTGTGTATTATACAAATAGCGTATCTGGTTAGGAACCTCTTCAACACTTTCTCTGTGGTCAGTAGGATTGAGTGGAGGTCTGTGGTCAGTAGGATTGAGTGGAGGTCTGTGGTCAGTAGGATTGAGTGGAGGTCTGTGGTCAGTAGGATTGAGTAGAGGTCTGTGGTCAGTAGGATTGAGTGGAGGTCTGTGGTCAGTAGGATTGAGTGGAGGTCTGTGGTCAGTAGGATTGAGTGGAGGTCTGTGGTCAGTAGGATTGAGTGGAGGTCTGTGGTCAGTAGGATTGAGTGGAGGTCTGTGGTCAGTAGGATTGAGTGGAGGTCTGTGGTCAGTAGGGTTGAGTGGAGGTCTATGACTGTCACCTCCCGTCGCTGCATGGCCAGCGACAGCGTTGAGAGCTCACTGGTGACACCTCTCAAGAAGTGCAGGTATAGCACGACGTCTTTCTTGAGTAGATGTCCCAGGTAGCTCTTGTCCTTGCCACGGGCATCTGCTGAGCTGGCAGAGTTCTGTTTGACCTGTAACACAAAGTAAAACAGCCATTGAGCTTTGTCCACATATCTGATCTCCTGAAAAGAGGAAACATCAATCAATGTGAACAGCATCCAATGTACAGTAACACTGACGTACGTTGAGCAATTGTGTTAGTTAGTTAGTTACCTGAGACAGGTGTGTGTCGTGATGCCCTCATACCGCCAAGGATGGTGACGAGGCCAGCACATGTGTGGGGGATCCATCGAGTCCCCCCAACTCTGGTCTAATATTACTAATATCATAACTCTACTTATATGTTTACCTTGTATGCTGGCTCCATCTGGTGTGCAGCGCAGTGTACACCTGGTACAGCTGGCTGCAGTTGTCGCAGGAGAGTGATGACGCCGTTGTTCTTGCCGCCATCGCTTCCAAAGCCAACGAGCTTCTCCTGCCACTCAGTCTCTGTCACTCTCAGTCTTGTCATCGCTGTTGAGATGGCAGCAAGGATTCATGGGGCGTTTGCATGTTCGACATTTACGTACCCTGCAAGTTCCACACCATGACGTGCGTGGCATACATATATCATCTCGGCTTCGAGGGCGGCAGAGTCCGTTGAGCCATTGGAGGTGAGAGCCAGGAACGGGGCGACCTGGACGTCATCGCGGATCCAGCTGCGAGCTACTTCGGCGATGTGGTGGGTGAAGACGCGGGCCTGCTTGTCGTTCCGGTATGCCGCCCCAATGTCCAATCCCTTCCTCTCATCAACATCGCAGACCCAGACGAAGTCAGTGCTTGGCCAGGGCATGACACGTCCAAACATCCTGCACAGTCTGTCGACTGTCTGGCTGTTCAGGGAGGTCAGCATTTGTGCAGCTGGCATCGATCCCACCTTCAACACAATACAACACGCTTAATTATCCTTCAAGGCTAAATAAACTGAATTCCTTTGGAGTGTTAACTTGCCTGAATAAAATACAATACAAAATATAGCATAACTGTTAGATACACACATGCCTGAAACATGGTCATGTGAAATTGTGTTATATAAATACATTCTAACCAGTTATGTTTAATAAGTTAAAAACACCAATAAATGTTAGCAATTCAATCAATGGATTAACTAAAAACTTTAATGAATAATTAAACAATAAAACCGTACCTCTGCCGTGTATTATGTCCCAAGTCACTGATGTCCTAATATTGTGTACAATATGTCCCCAAAACAAGATGCTAAGTAACAGTTAAAATATGCAATGGGCTTGAAATGTTTGACACAGAGTGCCAATATTAATGCTAATATATCAACAGATTTATGTCAAGACTAAAGTGCAAAACTAACATAAAAACTTAATAAAAAATTAGGACATATCGTCTAGAACATATGTGACGTGGCCTTGGGACATAAGGTCCACTACCCTTTTGTAAAGAGTCTGTACACTTGTAACAAAAATACAAGACTTAGAGGTAAATTTCTAAGCAATATGAATACCACTATACAAACCTGTGGACAGGCGATTATATGCACAAAACGGCACAAGCGGTAAACTTCCGCTAATAAAACATATACCACGCTACAGTACTACGTAACGTTATTAGGAAGTCACAGAAAATAATAGGTACAACCATTTCAGCTGATGAGCATCACTGTTACGGCGTTACGCCTTAGCCTATCACAATAAATGCCAGACATATTTTGGTTATTTCTACCAAAATATTATCTAAGTTTACTTAAAACACAGTAAGACACATATTCATATGCAGATGGCTTCTCTAAATTGTAATATGATTAAGGATGGCATCAGATTAATAACCGCAATGGACTTGATCCAAGATGGATGCATAAACAAACATGGCTGACCACAAGCGTTTAGTTATTAGTACAACATTGAACAAGTATTCCCACTTGTTATGTTTACTGACAGTGCATTATATACAATACAGAGTGTTTTTAAATAGCATACAATCATATCTGCAAGCGTAATTACCTTTTTCCTTTCATTCATCCTCCGAAATGCACTGCCAAGTCGGGGGACGGGGCATCCACTCCGGAAATATGCCTCCACATGTTATTGTTGGTAAACAACTACGTGCATCGGTAACAAATAAATTTAACAATATCCAATAACACTTTCCAACAATAAACTCTAACTTAAAACTGACTCGCTCATATAAAAGACTCCAACATTTTAGTCTGCTCGCTCTGAAGATCGCTGTGAAAATTAAATCTAAACGCGCCTTCGAAGATCAAAATGGAAAACACAAATTACCGCAGACAATTTGTTGACGGATTTTAATTGGATAAAATTAATTTATAGTAACTGGTTAGTAATCCGGTAGGTTCGCGAATATTGTTTTCGACTTGATCAATGGGGGTCGTTGCCATTGTCGAAGATCGACATTGTGAATAAAAAATGGTAAAAATATTCCTGAATTTGGCAGGTGTCCGTCGGACTGCCACTGATGCCATCTTTGGCAGTCCGACCAAATTTCAGGCAGTCCTCGTACTGCCGGAGACCCTCTATTTCAACCCCTGTATAGGGTTACATATTAATATTTATATAAATTTTTAAATATATGCGTTACAAAGAGAGTCAAATGTTGTCAAATATTTAGTAATTGTAAATTCAACTACATTTTACAACTACTAGTGTTTGGACAACTTTCATAACTGACCCTTGGAATTTATTCTCTTCTGCTATCAAGAAGTATACTACACATTGTTATGTACAGAGCTATTTGTATATTAGTATGTTAATCAGGGCGTAACCAACTTGTACAAATATTAAACAGAATGTAATTATGATAGATACACTGTATATTGGAAATTAAATATTTATGTCAAATTAGTAGCCTGCTAACTCGGCCTGGCCCAGCCCAGCCGGGCCCAAAATCCAATCAGTGTTTATCGACATATCTTCACATAATTCCCTACCTAGACCACGTTACTGTCCAGATCAGAGAATTATTTTTGCAAAACATGACTTTACATCGTCTAAAACCTGCGATATTGCCTCACTTTCTATACATCTTAGAACTTCTTTCACGCTTGCCTTCGGAGGAATGCTGAAAACGAGATGCCGAATTACTGGCGAAAGTCAGCACAACATGGCAGGTGCAACTTTGCTTCCAATCGTAAATATTTATGATTTATTTCATTCGTCCATGATATATGACAGTCATTAAAGTCGGCCTTGTTTGCGACGATCACGAAAAGTTCAAAATAATTACATCTCGCAAGGAACAATGCTATAAACTCGAACTTCTGTATCTCTTAAATAGGCACGTGCAATTGATGTTTATTTCAACTGAAATATGTCTAACTATGACATTATCCACGATGCATTGCGGCAACGAAACACCGAACTGGCTTGTTCAGATGTAGAATTCCTCTTTTTGCCATTTGCACACAAACAGTGCACACAAATACATTACAACATTCGTTATAGTTAATAGAATATGGTACTTAAATATACTAGTAGGTACTCCAAACTGATTTTTCAAATGTGACCTTCTTGCTGGATTTTATCATAATATAGAATTTGTTATTCTCATTACAGTGACGCACACTTCATCTATGTGGCTTGATTAGAAGAAAAGTTATGATTTATTAAACATTGATTTTTTCCAGCTTTTTACATCCTTGGCTTTAAATTGATGATATTGCATTTTGGGGCAGATCACAGACAAAAACAATATTGATTTAATATGAATTTCTTTTATAACAATTAAGTATATACTACTTACTTTAAGGTTATTGTTTTGCAAAATGGTACACCACTAAAACTTGCAAAAATATGAACGTGAAAATGCCAATTATAATTATTATGCCATTATTTTCCAACACGCCATTTCCAAAAACAAAACGAGCTTATCTATACTCCTAGTTAAGCTAGAAAGGTGAATCCCATATCATTGGAATCAGAGAAAGGAGCTAGAAACATGTAATGGGTAATGTCAACATGAATATTTACAGTTTTACTCAGAAAGCTTTATTGATGCGGTCATAGTTTGGCATTGTCCTTCACCGATGCGAAATATTCAAAAAAATTGAATTACTAAAATTGTGGTGAATATGAAAACCGTACTTGTCAGAGCACTAGTTTCCACTACACACGTCTTAATTCTAAACCTTTCCCATGCTGCTGCTGCTGCTGCTGCTGCTGCTGCTGCTGCTGCTGCTGCTGCTGCTGCTGCTGCTGCTGCTGCTGCTGCTGCTGCTGCTGCTGCTGCTGCTGCTGCTGCTGCTGCTGCTGCTGCTGCTGCTGCTGCTGCTGCTGCTGCTGCTGCTGCTGCTGCTGCTGCTGCTGCTGCTGCTGCTGCTGCTGCTGCTGCTGCTGCTGCTGCTGCTGCTGCTGCTGCTGCTGCTGCTGCTGCTGCTGCTGCTGCTGCTGCTGCTGCTGCTGCTGCTGCTGCTGCTGCTGCTGCTGCTGCTGCTGCTGCTGCTGCTGCTGCTGCTGCTGCTGCTGCTGCTGCTGCTGCTGCTGCTGCTGCTGCTGCTGCTGCTGCTGCTGCTGCTGCTGCTGCTGCTGCTGCTGCTGCTGCTGCTGCTGCTGCTGCTGCTGCTGCTGCTGCTGCTGCTGCTGCTGCTGCTGCTGCTGCTGCTGCTGCTGCTGCTGCTGCTGCTGCTGCTGCTGCTGCTGCTGCTGCTGCTGCTGCTGCTGCTGCTGCTGCTGCTGCTGCTGCTGCTGCTGCTGCTGCTGCTGCTGCTGCTGCTGCTGCTGCTGCTGCTGCTGCTGCTGCTGCTGCTGCTGCTGCTGCTGCTGCTGCTGCTGCTGCTGCTGCTGCTGCTGCTGCTGCTGCTGCTGCTGCTGCTGCTGCTGCTGCTGCTGCTGCTGCTGCTGCTGCTGCTGCTGCTGCTGCTGCTGCTGCTGCTGCTGCTGCTGCTGCTGCTGCTGCTGCTGCTGCTGCTGCTGCTGCTGCTGCTGCTGCTGCTGCTGCTGCTGCTGCTGCTGCTGCTGCTGCTGCTGCTGCTGCTGCTGCTGCTGCTGCTGCTGCTGCTGCTGCTGCTGCTGCTGCTGCTGCTGCTGCTGCTGCTGCTGCTGCTGCTGCTGCTGCTGCTGCTGCTGCTGCTGCTGCTGCTGCTGCTGCTGCTGCTGCTGCTGCTGCTGCTGCTGCTGCTGCTGCTGCTGCTGCTGCTGCTGCTGCTGCTGCTGCTGCTGCTGCTGCTGCTGCTGCTGCTGCTGCTGCTGCTGCTGCTGCTGCTGCTGCTGCTGCTGCTGCTGCTGCTGCTGCTGCTGCTGCTGCTGCTGCTGCTGCTGCTGCTGCTGCTGCTGCTGCTGCTGCTGCTGCTGCTGCTGCTGCTGCTGCTGCTGCTGCTGCTGCTGCTGCTGCTGCTGCTGCTGCTGCTGCTGCTGCTGCTGCTGCTGCTGCTGCTGCTGCTGCTGCTGCTGCTGCTGCTGCTGCTGCTGCTGCTGCTGCTGCTGCTGCTGCTGCTGCTGCTGCTGCTGCTGCTGCTGCTGCTGCTGCTGCTGCTGCTGCTGCTGCTGCTGCTGCTGCTGCTGCTGCTGCTGCTGCTGCTGCTGCTGCTGCTGCTGCTGCTGCTGCTGCTGCTGCTGCTGCTGCTGCTGCTGCTGCTGCTGCTGCTGCTGCTGCTGCTGCTGCTGCTGCTGCTGCTGCTGCTGCTGCTGCTGCTGCTGCTGCTGCTGCTGCTGCTGCTGCTGCTGCTGCTGCTGCTGCTGCTGCTGCTGCTGCTGCTGCTGCTGCTGCTGCTGCTGCTGCTGCTGCTGCTGCTGCTGCTGCTGCTGCTGCTGCTGCTGCTGCTGCTGCTGCTGCTGCTGCTGCTGCTGCTGCTGCTGCTGCTGCTGCTGCTGCTGCTGCTGCTGCTGCTGCTGCTGCTGCTGCTGCTGCTGCTGCTGCTGCTGCTGCTGCTGCTGCTGCTGCTGCTGCTGCTGCTGCTGCTGCTGCTGCTGCTGCTGCTGCTGCTGCTGCTGCTGCTGCTGCTGCTGCTGCTGCTGCTGCTGCTGCTGCTGCTGCTGCTGCTGCTGCTGCTGCTGCTGCTGCTGCTGCTGCTGCTGCTGCTGCTGCTGCTGCTGCTGCTGCTGCTGCTGCTGCTGCTGCTGCTGCTGCTGCTGCTGCTGCTGCTGCTGCTGCTGCTGCTGCTGCTGCTGCTGCTGCTGCTGCTGCTGCTGCTGCTGCTGCTGCTGCTGCTGCTGCTGCTGCTGCTGCTGCTGCTGCTGCTGCTGCTGCTGCTGCTGCTGCTGCTGCTGCTGCTGCTGCTGCTGCTGCTGCTGCTGCTGCTGCTGCTGCTGCTGCTGCTGCTGCTGCTGCTGCTGCTGCTGCTGCTGCTGCTGCTGCTGCTGCTGCTGCTGCTGCTGCTGCTGCTGCTGCTGCTGCTGCTGCTGCTGCTGCTGCTGCTGCTGCTGCTGCTGCTGCTGCTGCTGCTGCTGCTGCTGCTGCTGCTGCTGCTGCTGCTGCTGCTGCTGCTGCTGCTGCTGCTGCTGCTGCTGCTGCTGCTGCTGCTGCTGCTGCTGCTGCTGCTGCTGCTGCTGCTGCTGCTGCTGCTGCTGCTGCTGCTGCTGCTGCTGCTGCTGCTGCTGCTGCTGCTGCTGCTGCTGCTGCTGCTGCTGCTGCTGCTGCTTTTTTTTATCAATGAAACATCAACATTCTACCGAAGAATAAGTCTGTTACAATTATTTTCTAAATAAAAAACAATATTTGCTGTAGTATCCACCATCTGCCAAAAAATATGTCTACGTCTTCGACTACGTCTACGACGTCTACTTCGACTACGTCTACGACGTCTACGTCAGACTACGTCTACGAGAACAGTTTTTACTGATTTATGCCATTTTATGGCACTATATAATCAAATTATAATATCATGAATTGACAAATTACTTTTTAAAGTTCCATAGAATTATTGTGACTAATTATTTGTCTCTCAGGGTTATTACGTTCTAAATTATGTCCCTCATAATGGTTCATTGCATGCGACTTCAATGATTTAGAAAGTTTTGAGCAGTACAGCTGGCGGCCATTTTGGAAAATGACTGCCACGGCCACCAGGGTGCGAATTTTCGATGTCCCAATATCCACTTTTGTTCCCAAGATATCTATCAACACATCTGCCAAAGTTGTGCTTGTATCACAAAATGAACAATTGGTCTGATATGTTGAGCTATGCCGCCCAACTAATACACACGGTCAGTGAGTGAGTGACTCCACCCAGCAACAGCCCAGCCGCAGGCACACACTGTCACTGGCACTGGCAGACTAAAATAGTGGGACAGTCGCTCAAATGAGTCAAACATCACACATTTTTAAACCGCGCACATAGTTAAAATTGTCTAAAACACTTAGAAACTTGCAATTAAAACACAGCTATGTCATTAAATCGATGACATTTCGCTTATGTTTGGATTAATTTATAAAACAAAACGACCCACAGAAAGGACAACTCACCCGCCAGACGAGTCTCACTGCGAGTAACGACCTTGACCGTTAACATAGAAGACCGCGGACACACTGGTTGAAATAAAACGCTGCCCAGGTGCTGAGTAAACGATACGCGCTGTAGCGACCCGCGAAACACGCACGCAAAAATGGTTGCCCAAAATTGAGCATTGAGACCGTCTCAAGGTTTATTTCCTGATGTTGCAGTTTCTCTGTTGATGCGTTTTGTTTTCATATGCTTTTGTCCGGTTTGCATAGTCTAGATTGATTAATTTGAAAAACAAATTATTATTGTAATTATATCTGGGTGGCCTCTCCAATCTCTTCGGAGCCGTGACTTGAGTTTGTTTATTGTCCTGGCCTGAACTGTGTCGTCTGAGAGAGAATTCCACACTTTAGCTACTTAGGTCGAGAACAAGTAGTGTCTATAGCCTGTTGCACTCTGCGTTTGAAGTTTTTCACTATGCTCTCCTGTGATACCAATGGCTTTTTGGAACATCAGATCGACACTGTGATTGTGAAAATTTGCAGTCCTGGTTGACCGAATCTATTCCTTTGCCTTTGCGTGCGTGCGTGCGTGCGTGCGTGTGTGTTTGCATGTGTGCGTGTGTACACGGGTTTAAAAATGTACAATCAGTTCGATTGTTTTTGCTCCTCGCGTTTCAGACTAATTTCACGAAAAAGCAAACCTACGAAGTATCCCCTGTGACATGCTAACTCGTTTGTGCAAATGTGTGGCTTCGTTTTTATTAAATAAACAGAAAACTCAGAAAAAGAGTATTTGCTATCATAGCCGAAACTCTAACCGGACACCCTGTGTTACCGTGACTTCCGGAAAAGACTGTAGCTTGAAAATCTCGCGTGAGCGAAAACGAGCAGTGAGATCGACCTTTGACCCGTCCATGCTGTCAGTCCTTCGATAAACTGTTTACTATAATTTATAGAGTCGCAATATTCCCGTTCTTTTGCTGTTTTTTGTTCAACGATGGGACGCCCGCGTATGTTTGCGACCGAATCGGCAAGGAAACAGGGAAGTGCACAAAGAGCCGCAGAAAGACAGAAACAGCGGCCGTGCGCACACGTGTATTTGGAAAAAGTTATAGACTTGTGCAAGTTGTGGAATCAAATGACATGTACGACAGGTTAGTACTCTGTTATTACTCGGCTTCAACCATTTCACATTGTTTTAATATTGCGTGTGCCAGCTGACAACATTGTTTTGCTATTAAATTAGTCGACGGTATTAGGCCATTTAGGGTCATTCCGAGTGAACGCAAATAAAATTCCATAAATTGGTTGCTGTCATCGACGTCTTGGACTTAATTTTTTTAGTCTTAGATTATTTTTGAATAGATCAGTACTAATACAGTATGATGAGAGCCTTTCCAGTTTTGCATTTGGTAAGATTAGCAAGAATCCAAAATTTGAGCGTTGTAGCTTAAATAGGTTTCAAGTTATGGCACTTTGACATTTGACAGGTTGTTAAAAATAAATAATTGTATTTACATTTAATTCACTAGTCAATATATTCTGCAATCTTGAGCCTGTGTCAGTGAAATTGTGGTGAGTTGATCTATATAATATAGAGATTACATAACTACAATTAGAATATAAATACAGTGTACGGTTAATGTACAGCTAGGTGATACAAATCATGATTAAGATTTATTCAAAATATCACTCGCGATAGGGTTTTCAGACCCTGATTGTGAGCAGAATACACATACCTTAGACATAAATTGATAAATTGTACATATTTGGTATATAAATGTGCAAATCGGAGGAATATGGCAAGTCTGGTTGCCTTAATTATGAATCTATACATGTATATGCAAAGATGGTATGTTATTATATTTCTTAAAATATGACCAACTTCCGACCCAAACATTTCGATGAGGCGTAGCTTGTATTGTCACAAAACCTTTTCTATGTGTAAGCTCATTCCTATAACTCAAATAACTAATAAAATAAGTCTCAATATCCTTCCGAGCTTCCTTCACAACAAAAATGGAATACGCCTGGGTGCCACAATTTTTAAAATAAATTGCTCGTGATATACTATGACACAAAATTGTAACTTTTGTCATGATTTAAAGGTAAAGGTAAGGATTGCTCAAAGCGCTTTTTACACTTTACTCCCTGGTAGTTCAATCGAAGACCATCTCGGCTTCTCTGGGAAGCATTCAGCCATGTAGCAATTTTGCGAAGACTGCTTGTACACAAATAGTCATCACTGTTTATAGCCAGGTACTCATTCATACAGCTGGGTGAAATGGAGCAATGTAGTGTGAAAAAAACTTGCCCAAGGTTTCACATGGCAGCACAAAATTTGAACCCGGGTCCTCTTATTTTAGAGTCTGATGCTCTACCCCTGAACCACTGCGCTAATACTAGCAACCTTTGTTTATGACCAATATTAAAGAAAAACTGTTAGTCTCACAGACTGGTACATTTCGTCATGATGAAGTTTCAGTAGTATGCCTGCAGTGCAGTTGTGAGGAACACTAAGCAGGTTTTCCGCTCACTTAGTCTTCATGGCATTAAAATTAACTGATTTTAGTAAGTTTATTGTAATATTATTTTGCCTAAAACCACTAATGACATGTTATGGTCCTGTGCAAGTTAACAAACACAATTTGCTGTGTTTTGTGGTGAAAAACTCAGCAGTGATTAAGATTAACAAAAATATATTTCATTCAATATTACAAATTAACTATTCAGGGCTGTATAGTCCAAAGGACCTGAGGACCTCTTGGGCCAGTGTTGATGATTAAATGTCCATTTTGAGGTGTTTACAGTAATGCTCACTGGTTTGGTTATGTTTTATTTCAGATGTCGCAAAGACGTTGCCACTCTGCAGCCTGTTACTATATGTGAACTTTTGTGCATGACATTGAAGAAATTGTGACTGATGAGTACAGACGATGAAGACATGACACTGATGACAAGAGCGGAAGACGTCACTGGCAAACCATGCTGCATTGTGTACAAAGAATGCCTTTTGGAGCTTGCCAGAATGGAGGTAATCATTGGTATTTGATATTCATAAAATATCATCATGACACAAGTAACTGCATTTTAAAAATGTTTCTTAAAAACTATTCATTTTGTATAATGGCAAGAAAGATGTTATGTTTGTTTTGATTATGTTTAAATTGATGAAAGTGTGGTGTATATTGGTTAATTATATGTTGCCATATTTATGTTACAAACATAGAAATTAATATTATGGAAATTATACATTGAAATACCATTACATCATGCACTATAATTGGTATCAACTGCATTCTGATTGGGCAGGCTGAGTAGAGTGGAATACATAACTATCTTTACAGAAAGCACTAATTAATGCCCACCTATATCACTGCATTCACACAATTTTGCTGTGTTTGTGGTCATCTCATATGAATAACCAGAGAAAAATATGCCAACTAGGTGATTATGGTGAAGAAACATTTAATTCATAATTACAAACTTACAACATATTCAAAATTATTCATTATTAGCCCCATGAAATTATGTGTAATAATTATTTGTCACAGTCGTCTATTTGCCTATTTGTGTAGATGGATAGATTATGCAAAGTCAAAGGGTGCAGGCTTCCCTATGACCTGAAAATATAACGAGTTTCAAATGTGCGGTACTTCTGTCATTGAGTAACACAAATTCTTTATACTAATCAGTTCTGCTGGTAAAACAATTATTACAATTGTTGTCACATACACAGCTATGCACGGTTGTAACGTTTAAAAAAATTAAACGGCTTAACCAGTAGAGCATTATATATGTTAATATGCATCTAAATTGTCAGCTTAGGTATATGAATTTTATTCATCTGCCAGTGGAAGTTTTTGTGCCCCCTAGAATTAATTTCTGAACCTGCTCCTGCGTATGACAGTTTATTTGTCTGCATGAGGTTTTTGCAGTAATGGGTGTCCTGGATAGATTGTATATTGTTGGAATCACATGTGGACTAAAGTAAAGACAACATAAAGTAAAAACATTTTATTGAAACTTTTGACAAGATTGACTACAACATAATGGCAAGCACTGCACATGATATATGTATTTATTTTTAATATCACATGCACATCAGATAAAACAATCAGTAAAATATAAAATTAGGAAAAGGTTGAAAACATGTATGGTATATATATATATATATATATATATATATATATATATATATATATATATATAAACAAACAGTTACTTTTATCACGATTCATTCATTCACAAAAATATCCAGCACAAATACATAGTATGTCAAATGCTGGTTAGTAAAAAACATTAATCCCATTTATTAGGCTTTAAAATGATGCCTTTACCCGAAATGACATTAGCTACTGCAAATGTGTGCCTAAAAATGTGTGCCCAAATTGTTCAAAATCCTGAAACAATTGTTACACAAGAACAAAATCCTGGCAATTTACCTAAAATTGTAAAGTTTACTCATAATGCATGCATTATGGATATTACTGAAACATGCTCTAAATAGCTTATTTTTTACAGCAGTAGAACATAAATTGATGTTTTATTAAACATATTTCTCTTGACAATCTTGCATACAAGTTTCACTTTGGCTTGAATGGCAGACTCATCTGACAAGATTTTATAAATGACTTGTCCAAAATATTTACAATGTGACAAAGTTTAACTGGTTAACTCCTGAAGTAATTGTCTTAGAAAGATTTGACTTTCTAGATACAAAGTACATATACATACTATATACATGTAATGTGTACATATTAAATAACAATAATAACAAATAAAGTACACTAAGTTAACTATAATTATGATGATTACACTAGTCATGGTCCTCGCCATGTGGCTGAGAGTTACATGTGCAATCACTACCCCGGGTATGTGTTTACTCACCTGTATGAAGAGTACCGGCTACAGATAGTGGTAGATATTATTACTTTATATAGTTAGTCTTTGCATAATAACATAAGTGTGGCTGAATGCTTCCTACATTAGTAGATATGTTGTTTGATTTAACAGATCTTAATAAAGTGTAACATATCTGGCATGTAGAGTTTACGATATGAATACCAAATACCAAACAATTCTATAATTGACTTTTGCTAAATGTATCATCACATATGATATCATAAATGTCACAGCCATGTTAATTGTCACTTTGTTTCTTGCACAGGTAGATGTGGATGCACAGAAAATGTCAGGTACCTGGCATGCAGTACCATTAAAGAGAGTGAACTAAGTAACACAGTAATGCCATCGATATCCAAGCCGATGAAGTTCACCAAAGAATGCCAAACCTATCTTATAGTGTTGAGAGAGGTTGACCGAAGGCTCATGCCATATTTGCCAGACCATGGTACCCACTGTTCTACCACAAACTGCAAAGCTAGTCAGATATCACCATATTCGCATGTCAAGCAACCTGCATTCTATATGGGTCTCTAGTCAGTTTGGGTAACTGACTGGCCTGGAAGTCAGTGCACACACCATCAGTACAGGGGAGTCTGTTATGGATGCAACACACGACTGAGATCACTCGGTTGATATTCACATGACATTTGATCTGCAGCGTCTTGCACAGCCCATGGTTGTGGAATCTTGTCCGGGATCTTGGATGGTATATAGCTTATTAACTTGTTGACCTAGTGGTGGTGTTCAGTTTCCTGTTGAGTGTTGACCTGAAAAGAAAAGCATAATATTCAAACTCAGTAAACAAAAACTGGCATCATGGTATTAGAGTTGTCATTATGGAGTGTTCTTTGCCATAATCAATAAATCTACAGCTGTATAACATAATATTTTATGTATGACCTAAAGCATTCCACAAAAAAGGCAGCAAGAAATATTTGGCTACAGCAGCATGTACAGGTTGATATCTAAGCAGGGTTGTAATTTATTAGGTCTGTATTGTCATTACATGAAAGTAAAATTACCATGCTATTTTTAAATGTAGGGATGCCTTATCTTATATATTATTATAGAATTATATTTACTCCCAAGCATAGCGCATTCATATTTTCTGTTTTATTTTCAATATACAATTTTGTGTCAGGGTATGTCATGTAATAACTACTGCATGTTATATTTGACATTTTATGGCTCAGCTGGATGTCAAAGTAAATGTTGGAAGTGACAAAATAAGGTGTTGTTGTGATGCCAACAGTATATTTCCTTCACTGAATATTCAAACATGTCTACCTTCTTCAGAATGAATAATAATTGATTTTATAAATTTATTTCTGAGTTATTGTTGTATGCTGAATAGTTTTTTAAAGGTGTTGACCGAAGTCTGTGTGGACACTGGACTGGACACACTTAGTATAACATGCATTACACAACTGCAAAGGTTATCCTAGTTTTCCATATCTGAGATATTATGAAAATGCTAATGAAAGCAAATGAGTATTGAAATGGGCATATTAAAATATTTATAAAATGTATACATTGTTGATTGTTAAAATGTTTAATTCACTTGGAGTGATCAGACGTTGGCCTCTTGCAAACTACGTATCCTCCATGCATTTGCCCGACACAAGTGATTGCATTAATCTTAGCCCCTCCTCTGCCTCGTCTCACTTGCATTGTAGTGTGGCCCGTACTAATATATCATAATTTGAGTTGTATTATGCATTCATATATTGCTGTGATGAAAAGATAAAGATTAGAACAGCTGGCATATGTGAGTTGAAAGGTATCAGGTATTACATAGACTACAGCCAGGCATCACTGACCACAATGGAAACAAGTGCAAGAATGTTATGTGTAATACTTGCATATGGTGTACACTGGCTAGTAGCTATACAAGCATTTTATATTCATGTTTACCTTTTTGTATATTGAATAAATTCATCACCATCATGGTTGTCATAATTTTTTTAATTATTATATAATTATAATATTATTATTATATAAAATATAATGCAAATCAGCAACATCCAGCAATCATAGTAAAATGTGAGTCACAAAACACTGTTTAAATAATTGTGATAACCAACATAATTCTTCGTTTGACGTTCTGTTGCACGAGATAACGGATGCTCCCCACGGTGACCATCACCCGGAGCCTAGCTACTGCCAATGTTCCGAAGCCAATGAGATATCATTTCGTCCCTAACGTCATCTACACTCTCTAGATATGTACTTTTGCAATTACACAGCTTATGAACAAGATCCTGCGTTATCAAATACAATACATATAAACTTATAAATAAAGGCTGTATGAGTGTATCTGGCTGAGACTAAGCGATGCCGATGCCGACTGTCAAACTTTAAAAATAATCTAACAAGTTAGAGAATCCACGTCGAGTAGGCCTATAATGA
>OZ024865.1:37847925-37860425 GCA_964017155.1 Oasisia sp. SBJ-2009
GTTGTGTTCAGCATTACTGCAGACGTATTTTTATTATACCATGTGGATGCAATGCATGATATGGGGATTAGGGGCAACAGTCAAAAATAAACTGTAAACAGCTCAAAGTCATAATAATAATAAGAATACGATTTTTCATTATTCACATGCGCTAATTCCCGCATAG
Organism: Oasisia sp. SBJ-2009; assembly: GCA_964017155.1. Classification (NCBI taxonomy): domain Eukaryota; kingdom Metazoa; phylum Annelida; class Polychaeta; order Sabellida; family Siboglinidae; genus Oasisia; species Oasisia sp. SBJ-2009. Next base: position 37,848,092 of record OZ024865.1, read on the forward strand.
CGGATCGATGCGCTCTACAACAGTACAAGCAATATATTAATACCTATTTTTGAAAATTATTGACTAGATAAATTGTATAGCTTGTAAATTTATATATATATATATATATATATATATATATAACGTGTATATATAATAACGCATATATAATAACGCATATATATATATTTCGCATCAAGATAGTTTTTCTTTTCAAAGGTAAACCTCATATTTACATAATAGGGTTGGAATATCAGGATGTCGGAAATTACGTAGGGAGATTCCTGTTGTGTTTCTGTAATTTTAACTAAATAGTCTTATATAAGTTATATAAGTATAAACTCTATAATAGGCATACGCGCTTTTTCTGTAGCTGGGCCAACAATCTGGACTCAACACCCCGTTACAACTAAATCTTCTGAAACTTTAGCCAACTTTCTTAAATAAAACTAAAAACATATTTGTTTGGAATTGCTTTATTACCATACATGTTCGGTGGTTCCATGTTCCAATGAGGACTTTTGCCTGTCCCGTTAATGGTTCATGTAGGCGCTATTTCGCTCTCTCAAGAAGAACCACTGATGTGAACTGACTCTATCACCACGCAAACCAACACACGCAATCACGTATCCACACATTCACAATCACACATACACACACGCACGCACGCACGCACGCGCACACGCACACACCCACACACACACACACACACGCACACACGCACACACGCACATACGCACCCACACACGCACCCACCCACCCACACACACACGCACCCACACACCCACCCACACACACACGCACCCACACGCACCCACACACGCACCCACACACACACACAACCACCCACCCACCCACACGCACTCACCCACACGCACTCCCACACATGCACCCACACACGCACCCACCCACACACGCACCCACCCACACACGCACCCACACACGCACGCACGCACGCACCCACACGCACTCCCACACACGCACCCACACACGCACCCACACCCACACACACACACACACACACACACACACACACACACACACACACACACACACACACACACACACACACACACACACACACACACACACACGCATATATATATATAACTACTGTGGCGCCAATAACTACTGTGGCGCCAATATCCTCAGACTCCGAGCTCAGTGGCGCAACAAAACCAATGGTATAGTCAAGGGCAGTGTGTTATAATGGGTCCACGAAATCGCTAGTGCGCGTCTCCAGGACAGTCTACTGTGAACCGAGACAATTGGACATTTGTTACGCAACACCAACACAGTGACGAAGCACTGCATGACTGCGTTAGTTGGGTCAGGGTAGAAAATATTTTATATTTCATGGTATTAAATTGTGGAACGAACTTCTACATCAGGTGCAATCCGTACAACAACAAAACATATATTTTTTTTTAAATGTAATTAATCAAATGAAGACAAAAGTGGAAAGTTAATTTATATTTTACTGTTTTTATTTAATGCATTACGTACGTGCGGACTTAAGTACATAGTTACGCACATAGGCTCAAACACATAGGAAAGCACACACACACACACACACACACACACACTCACACACACACACACACACACACACTCACCCCCACACCCCCCCCCCCCACACACACACACACATACTCACACACCCACCCACACATTCACCCACCCACACCCACCCACCCACCCACCCACACACCCACACACCCACTCACCCACACACTCACACTCACACTCACACTCACACTCACACGCACACGCACACGCACACGCACGCACACGCACGCACACACGCACAAACACACACACACACACACACAAACACACACACACACACACACACACACACACACACACACATTTGCACTTTTGGATGATACGTGTTTCCGGTTTGGGATTATTTCCAACAAATATCATCACAGGTACATGTATATAGTGTGGGACATTTCAACTTTCGAGCATTGAACATCTTTGCTGTACAATGCTGTATTGTGGGAGATTTTCGCCATCCGTCGAGGAAGTAGTTTTGAAGTATATCCGGAGAATAAGTGTTAAACTTACTACATTTAGAAAGCAATCTTATTACTATTTTCAATTAAACGTTAAATAAGTCATGTGATCTAGATCCGCTACCAACCACACTGCTAAACGCACGCCTCGACTCTTCGTACGTACAGTAACAAGTAACATATATTAGTCATTGAGTTCAGGTCAATTTCCAATGTTGTTAATCCTATTTTTAAGAAGGCTTCCCTTCCAAAAGATGATATAAACAATTACAGACCCATTTATAATCGTAGTTTTATTTGTAACATACATGAAAACGTCGTAGCAAGTCGGCTCAGATGTCATATCAGCACAAATCTGATGTTTTACGGTCGGAGCACAAAGAATTTCATTCTACAGAAACTGCTCTCCTTAAACTGCACAATGACATTACACTTAATATCGATCAAGGTAAAGTAACAGCACTCACCTTGCTTGATTTGCCTGCCGCCTTTTAAACCACTGATCACAATACCCTATCGAACGTTTATCTATCTTGTACGGCATACTGCCTAATTTTGTTATCATACCTACCCGGTAGACTTAAAACTGTAAAGATAATTACTTTTCGACCGCACTTCCCACTTCATGTGGTATTCCCTAGGGTTCTGTTCTTAGGCCTTTGCTTTTCACCCTCTACACTACATCACACGGCGCTGTAATCCAAAGCCATAATCTGGATTACCACCTTTACCTAGATAATACTCAGGTTTACATCTCATTAGCTACGTTGCATGCAATTCGCACCTTACTAAATGGTTGCCTCCAAGACATGTTCAACTGGATTGTTGCAGCGAATTAAAGTTGAATGCAAACAATATTGAATGTCTTATAATAATTGGTATTCCAGTGCAGCGCAGTAAACTAGATGGTCTTTTTCCAACTCATATCCTGAGTCAAAACTACTAGCTACCTTTGAACGGAATCTAGGCGTGATCTTTGATCATAACAACAACCTTAGATAACATATCTCTGATAAAGTGTCGTTGCTGTTTCCATCATATCAGCGATCTTCGCCGCATTTGCCGGTAATCTCTCTCTCTCTCTCTCTCTCTCTCTCTCTCTCTCTCTCTCTCTCTCTCTCACACACACACACACACACACACACACACACACACACACACACACACACACACACACAGACAGACACACACACACACAAACGCACGCACGCACGCACGCACGCGCGCGCGTAAAACTATCGCAACAGCTGTCGTTAATAATAGACCTGCTTGCTGTACAATTATATCCTTCATAAAACTTTGCTAAACTTCAACAAAGAATTGTTTGGCAAGGGAAGTTTCCAAGTCTCCTCGTTTCTCTCGCTCAGTGCCACTCCTAAAATCACTGCATTGCCCCCCGTGCGATTCTGCATCATGTTGAAGATATGCACAATCGCCTACCAAACCCTTTCATCCAATTAACCTTCCGCCATAGCTTCTTGATGACGCCCTTTTCACTACATTTGACTATATGAGAAAGCGTAATCCATCGGGTTTGTTGCGCCACTAAGCTCGTATTCTAAGGATATTGGCCATAGAAGTTATATATATATATATATATATATATATATATATATATATATATATATATATATATATATATATATATATATATATTATATATATATATTATAAATTATATACATTATAAATTATATATTATAAATTAGATATATATATATATATAATATTATGTATATATATATATATATATATATATATATATGTATGCATATATGTATATATATGTATGAATATATATATATATATATATATATATATATATATATATATATATATATATATATATATATATTATGTGTATAACTATGTGTGTATATATTTATATATATATATATATATATATATATATATATATATATATATATATATATAAATATACCTTGTAATTCAGATATGCATCCGTTTCACGTATGTGCAGGGTCAATAAGAAACAAAAAAATTACTTGCGGTTTTTGTTAATTGAATTGTAGCTGAACTAGTTACTTTGCCATCAAAGTTTAATATTTTATTTTCCCCAAAACTACGCTTTTCGACAATTGTTGCACGTTGGGAACACTGCCCTATCTGAGAGGTGAACCATTTATTAATTGGTGTTATCTTTTCTATCACGAAATGACCCCGACGGTATTACCACCTGGCAATAATCATTTACATACATTAACAGCACACAATGAATTTACATTGTAAATATAAATTTACATTGTCAACATACAAAGTGCCCAAGACACTGGCAACAGGCCCAGAAAGGGTCCGAAGAAGGGTGTATGGAGGCTGACTCTCATTAGCTTAGATGGATGGTAAAAATACTTTGTCCCTTAAATATCCCTGGTAAATAGTTTAGTTTTCGGAAACTTTCAGTGGTGGATTAGGCACGCACGCACGCACGCATACCCGCACGCACGCACAAACGCACGCACACACATACACACACAATTAATATAATAAACTTTATTTATTCACAATAACCTCATAAAATGTACATTTTATCTCCCTAAGGTTCGTGATTGTAGAACATAATATACATGCACTAAACAATTTGATCGACTACCTTATATATGGCGTAATGCGTTAAAATCTGGTGAATAACAAATAAACAAATGAATAACAATAAAAAATAAGTATACTGAATAAATATTTTAAAAACTAGATTTCCATTAAAAAATATTAAATAGATAAATTATAAAATAACATAAATAGCATTAGACATGTATATATATATATATATATATATATATATATATATATATATATATATATATATATATATACATATACATATATACATACATACATACACATACATGCATAATAAAACGCTTAGTAAAAGTGTACACTGTAACGTGCGTCACTGTTTGCTAGTTAAAAACATGATGCATATATGTCGTCTTAAAGGCAGAGAGAGAGTTCGAATTTCTAATTATTGGGTCTAGTTCATTTCATATGTGTGCGCCATTTACAGCAATGGAATTCTTGAAAACATTGGTTCGTGCTTTATGGACATACAAGTCCCCTCTTTCATTTCACCGGATTGTTCTGGTCGAGATGTTTGAGATCTGTGTTAACAACGCACACATAATATGTGTGCGTTGTTAACTATATTATAGTCTGGTGCCAACCCGTTCACTGCTTTATACACCAACTGCGACTGTTTGTATTTGACGCGCTCCGGTAGTGGCTGCCAGTTTAATTGTTCCCAGTGGATCGCTTGGAGCCCAGTATTCAGAGTCTGTTATTATTCTGGCAGCACGTCTTTGGAGTTTGTAGATGCGATCTGATGTTGTTGCATTTCCCCGGAGTGTGCTGCAGTAGTCCGTGTGGGGTAGAATGTAGCTGTTGTAGAACGTTGTCATTGGTTTGTACGGAAGGTATTGTTTTATTCTGCACAGAAGTGCGAGTTTTCCTGCAATCCTGTTGTGTATATTGTGTATATGGGCCTTCCAGGTTAGGAAATTGTCAACATGAAGCCCAAGTAGCCTCTCATTTTCAACCACTTGAAGTTTATTTCCCTTGATGCATACGTTAATGTCCGTTTTGTCGAGGTGCTGCAATTTTTGCCGGGTCGTGATGTGATGATCATGATCTTGGTTTTTTCAACGTTGACGACCATCCTATTTTCGTCACACCAATTTGATATTTTTTGTAGGTAGTTGTTTAGTTTCCGTTGGATTTTTTGTATGCTCTTTCCGCAGACACTGATGGTGGAATCGTCAGCATACATGTCCACATTGTTGATTGTTCTTGTGCTCATGGGCATGTCGTTCATAAAGTCAATGAAGAACAGTGTTCCCAAAATAGAGCCCCGTGGAGACGGTAGGACTCCCGTTGTTATTTCAGATAGCTGCGACTGTTTGCCCTTGAACAAGACAAACTGTTTGCGCTCTGACAGGTAGGACGAGAACCATCGCATCCATTGTTGTGTACATCCATATATGGACAATTTGTCCAGCAAAATTGTGTGCTTCACAAGATCAAACGCTTTTCGCAGGTCTAGCATCACTACACCATTCACAAGTCCTTTGTCAATCGCCGACGCCCACTTATGCACCATGTGGTTCAGTGCTGTCTCGCATGAGTGCTTAGCACGGAAACCCGATTGACAGTCATGCAGCATGTTGTGAGACATGATATAGGTATACAGGCTGTCATGTACATGTCTCTGCAATATCTTGCTGAGAGCACACAAGATTGATATCGGTCGATAATTGTCCTTGCTTTCAGTAGGCCCCTTCTTGTTTATCGGGGTAATTTTCGCAAGTTTCCACAGCGTTGTAAATTTTCTACTCACAATGCTTTTGTTTATGAGTGTTGTGACGGACACTATGATGACAAGCGCAGTCTAGCACTGATTTTGTCGGCTCCTCTGGATTTGTCAGAACGGAGGGTCATGAGTGCTCTGTACACCGTGTGCTGTTTGATTTCTGGTATCGAGAATGATGTATCCAACTTGTCACTGATAAAATGTTTGAGCTGTGTGTGTTGTTGTTGTCGTATGTCTTGGCTGTACGGACTGGCTATGTTTGTGAAGTATTCGTTGAAAGTATTTGCAATGTGTTCAGGTTCTGTGATTTCCTGTTCAGCATCCGTGATGATACATGGCGTTCTTGTTTTATCCCGTGGACACATTGGGTTGCCATAGATTACTATATAGCTCGCATTGTCTTGATATTAGTATAAACCATTAACTATACGCAACTATGCGCCGCTACCGTAAGCCAATTCTGAACGCGACCTCAAATAAGTCAATAATCAAATTGGTAATAAAGCACAGACGACATATCTCACATGGACGTCTGAAACCGCAACAACTGACACTGATTGGCAGTATGTCAGTGCCCTTCTCAATAAAACAATTAAGTACAGTGTAATTGTTTTTTTCCATCAACTGTCTGCATATAGTCCTAAAAATAGGTCAATGTGTTAGTTCGTTTTTAATTAATCCTTATGTATTGACGCGGAAGGCGGGAATCACGAACTTAGCTTTAAGTCCCTGTCCCTTCACTTTACTAGTTGCTTTTCAAGTCCATTGCGTATAATGGGCAGGTGCAGTGTGTACGGGAAAAAATCTGTGCGGAATGGGAAAAGGAGACATGATTAAGTCTTAAGAGTGGATTCGGAGAGTTACTAGGGACGAGAAGAAATGTTATGTCATTGTTGATGCTGCGAAGTGCACGCCACGGCGATTTAGGTGCGCATGGTAAAACGAAAAAGCATCGCAGAAATGCCACTCCGTTTTCTAACATCCACACACTTTTCGATGCTGCTGTGTCATCGGTGAAGTTGGACACATCCGTTAAAGTGTCAGAATTGAAATTACGTCTTGTCTATATATATATATATATATATATATATATATATATATATATATATATATATATATATATATATATATATATATATATATATATATATATATATATATATATATATATATATATATATATATATATATATATATATATATATATATATATATGTATGCGCCAACTGTCACATACACCCTCCTATGCAAAGCAACAATGCGAGACCAATGTAGATTGAAATAAGCCAATTTAATGACATTTAGTTTTATTTATTTACACCGGATATATATAAACCACACCACAGGTACATCAGTACATTGTCACAGCAAGCATGCCACCCCAACGGTATTGCTACTCAATACCTACATGACCTAGACATATTAACAACCACCAACACTAACTATACCAATATACACTATATTTATAATTGACACCATATCGGTGGGGGTCATTACGCTACACCGGATATAAACCACACCACAGGTACATCAGTACATTGTCACAGCAAGCATGCCACCCCAACGGTATTGCTACTCAATACCTACATGACCTAGACATATTAACAACCACCAACACTAACTATGCCAATATACACTATATTTATAATTGACACCATATCGGTGGGGGTCATTACGCACTACTTTATTTACCGCACTAAAAACCCTGCGTACACCGTAAGAGGGGAAAAAAACTGGGTAAAACCTCGTGTACTCACAAAGGGAAAAGCGTCAAGAAACTACAGTGCACACAATACAACTAGTGTAGCACAGGGAGGTGGGCGGGTATAATTGTTGTCCTAATAACAAACAACACACTCATAAAATTGCATTGCAAAATACAGTCAAATACAGTTAACTGTTTCGTGAAACCAAGGCACGAAATCACTTCGTGAGCAATGTCAGCCAATTAGGCCTAAAAGTAGTTCCTGAGGGTTGATCACCATAATTAAATCATTCCGCCTGAGTAAACCAGCTATATTACAAACATTGGCCTAATCCGCTAGGTCGCTACTCGCACTATTACTTCACATAGGATCATTATATATGGCATGTGTGTGTGTGCCTGCGTGTGCGTGTGCGTGTGCGTGTGCGTGCGTGCGTGCGTGCGTGCGTGCGTGCGTGCGTGTGTGTGTGTGTGTGTGTGTGTGTGTGTGTGTGTGTGTGTGTGTGTGTGTGTGTGTGTGTGTGTGTGTGTGTGTGTGTGTGTGTGTGTGTGTGTGTGTGTGTGTGTGATTACGTAGAGGACCATATATGTGTGGGGAATTATGTGACGTTACGAAGTACACCATGGCTATTAATATACAGTTCACCGTAGAACCGTAGGTGGAGCTCATTGGGGTCTAAGCGAGACAATTGGGGACTGGCCACAAGAATAATACACAATAAAATAGTTTACGGGATTTGCATTTTACATTGCTGTACATTGTGGTTTCGATAAGCACTTATATCTGACAAGTTGTCTAAATTCGCATAATCATAACACATGTGTACGTTTGCCCCAAACAGGTTGTACTACCCAAAAAATGGCACTTTTCATTATTAGTCAAGATCGCCAAACGCAAGTACTTGCCGCTATTGCCATGGCAACCACCATTATAATCGATTAAAATGCATGATTTCCGTGATCATTGTCACCGGCAAAGTGTTTCATTGCTTCTGCTTGTAATAATCCTTCGGACAGTATAACTGAAATAGTTAGACTGGAACCGTTCGATTATTACAACCAAAAACAAAACGAAGTCCTATACGTTAACATGGAGAATATGGACCTCCTGCCCCCAACTGCTCCCAGCCTCGTTTTCGCGCGGGAGGCTTACACGCCCTATACCACTGCACAATTCTTGTCAAGCGCACCAGCAGTGTCATGCTGAACACGCAGCAGAGCTGTTTCTGTACTGTGAAGCATCTTATATATGCGGATTGATATTCTTTATGCAGCCCATTCAAAGTGAGATGGTCAAGCAAACGACGAACTGCAACTTTCTGCAAGATTTGACCGACGAATGCTCTATTAAAACTGCTCTGTAATTCTTTAATAGGTCTTTGTTGAGAGTGTGAAATTTAACAAGCGGTTTTTACTGCTGCTGTTCTCAAAGTTATAGGAAAGAGTCCTTGTTTAAAGCTATTGTTTACTATTTCAACGAGGCTGCATGTCGTTACTAACTTCGATATCATTTAAGTCCACAGTCGTAAAGTAGCATATTATGGCCAACCCGTCATTCGTAAATGGTGCGAGAATGTGTAACTCAAAATCCTGACTTGCTGGGACAAATCTGACTTCAGATTTGGAATCAGCATAATATTGCGAAATAGACGAAAATACACAAAATGGACTAAGTGCAAGAAGTCAAAATGGAATCCACGAAGACGATTACGTGAAATATGTACGTTATTACAGTATCGGCCAAAAATATTACATTATCAGACAGGAACACGTTATTACATTATCAATAAAAATATTAGGGGCCTTTATCAGGCAGCAAGTATATTCCATTATCAGGCAGTTATTAAATTACCAGGTTACATTATCAGGCAGTTAATATATTAACAGGCGATTATTACATTATCAGACCCATTACCCTATTCCGTCGAAGTCAGTATAATCAAGTTGGCATTATTTAGACAATTTTGTTTAGCAACAAAATTCCTCGTCCTTGTTACAATGGGTGGAATTGGTTCTGGCGCTCGCAGACGACACTGACCGCCAGTGGTTCCTCTGTGTGTTGTTGTTGCGTAACAAATGTCCAATTGTTTCAGGTCATCATAGACTTTTCGGGAGACGCGCCTTAGCGATTTCGTGGAGCGCTGACTCATCATAACACAGGCCGAAGTACTGTCTGTAGCTAGAGTATTGTCGAGCTTGGTTTTCAGAGTTGTCCTTCTCTAGAATTATTGAGTCTACTACAGGTTACACATTTACCTCCTGTGTGGGATCTTTTACTTCCCCTGGCATAGACACCAGATAGAAGGGACCACCAGCTTTTAGTGTCTCTTCCGAAAGACACAGGCAATGTGAGGTGAACGAAATTGCCTCAGTTTCGAAACGGTGGCAGGTGGGATTGAATCACCATCCCCGCGATTAATAGTCCGGCACTCTACCACGTAACCACCATTCCCAACTGTTACCATTTCTATCACAAAACGGCCATGGCGGTATTACGACCTGGCAACAAACGTTTATATACATTGACATTCAGAGTAGGTTTACATTATCAGCATACAACAATAGTGCCCTACACACTGGCAACAAGCCCAGAAAACATGAGCGTCCGAATAAGGGTGTGTGTGGGTTGACTCTCAATAGTTTAGGTGGAGGCTAAATATAATATGTTTTGTGCCTTAAATATCCCTGGTAAATTTTTACTTTTCGGTTAGTTCCAGTGGTGGTTTAGGAACGGACGCATGCACACACGCAGGCGCGCGCGTACATACACTCACACACACACACACACACACACACACACACACACACACACACACACACACAAACACCCTATCGTGCGGGTGCACACACATGCAGATATTGAATACGAAGCATATTGTGTTAACAATACATCATACACCTTAATACATGTGCAGCAATCAAATGTATTTTGTGTACATTGGATGATATGTATATATATATATATATATATATATATATATATATATATATATATATATATATATATTATATATATTATATATATATATATATATATATATATATATATATATATATATATATATATATATATATATATATATATATATATATATATATATATATATATATATATATATATATATATATACAGCATACTGTTTCCACGTCTGCCTGTCTTGAACTATTCTCTGCAAGATGGTGCTCTTCCAGGTCTAGCTCGTCTCTCCAACGTCTCACCAGTCTTCCTTTACATCGTTTCCCGTCGTAAGGTTTGCAGGTGATGATATGCGATGTCTATCTCTTATCTCGTATTCTGCCACGTTCACTTCCGTCTATGTATACCATTTGGCTGCACACACACGCACGCACACACGCACGCACGCACGCACGCACGCACGCACGCACGCAAGCAAGCAAGCACACACACACACACACACACACACACACACACACACACATACACACACACACACGCACGCACACACACACACACACACACACACACACACACACACACACACACACACTTGTCCACGACACAAGAACGAGTGTCCATACGCAAACAGGAACATGCGTACGCACACGCCAAACACTAACAACACAAGTTACCCATACCTAGCTTACGTAACACGTCCAGCACACCGGCCTTTGTTTCGACATGCTATTCAAGACACACCTGTCGGGACAGTAGTCACATGTTGTCTGCACATGCGCAGAGACTTCTGTTTGGTCTGGCGTGGTTTGTCAAGGAGTGTTTTCTTCACGGAGGATTACCTTCACGGTGGATTACAACAGGACATGCATACTTTATACAACGAAACCTTTGCAAAAGTAACACAACAAAGTGGAAGTGTTTAGAACGTATGCATGTACGCCAGATTACAAGGTTGGATGGTTCCAGCTGATGTCATAGAAGTCATTCATCCGTAAGTTACAGTAGCAAACTCGTGTCTTGTCTTGTCTTGTCGGTCAACACTCCTGGTGGAGTCAAACGGTCAGGGTTGGGTGCGCATGCTGTTGGGTTGTTAGTCATGTATTAACACTTGTTTAAAATGTTGTGGTTTAGAAAAGTTAACTATTGCATCTTGCAAGGAATTCCAGTCTCTTATTGTTCTAGGGAAATATGAATATTTATAGCAGTTCTTACTGGCATGGATAGTGTTGAATGCTTTATTGTTTAAGTGCCTTGATAGGCGTTGTACGCACTGGAGGAGGTTATTGACAGGCAAGGATAGGTGTCCATAAATGGCTTTGTGGAGTATTGGAGAGGCGTCTGTTTGTTCGTCTGGTTTTTAATTGATGTAGGTGTAATTGGTTTAGCATTTC
>OZ024865.1:37867925-37890425 GCA_964017155.1 Oasisia sp. SBJ-2009
TGACACACAAATGAAACTTTCTTGACAAATTGAAGCCTACAATTTAACGCAGGCCTGCTAAGTTTCGAGGCTTGTGTATCATTTTCAGAGTAAATGAATCGATTGCCGCCCACGGAAGATAATCCACACCAGGAAACACTGTAGCCGATGCAAATGAAAATAGGATCGGATGGAGTCGCTAGTACACGGTTTCCTACGGATGGGCGAACAATGATCTATCATCAGTTCAGGTATTGTCCGACTCCGCTATAGCCGGCGTAGGACAAGGAATTGCACCTGAAACGTGCGCGGGTGCTGCGGTATGTGTAAGTGTAAGTGACTAATGACAGCAGTAAGTAACAGTAGAAATAAGCTAGTAATACATGCAGTGTCAACTAAAATGGCAATAATTGCGTACACGTGTTTAAAGTAAGAAATCGTAGAAAACTCATTATAAGTAATTATGAATTATTGCTGTAGATAAACTAAACAGGGGTGGATGAGACTGTCACTAAGATCACTGTCATTGTCGTTCTCGTGACAGCCACCCCCACTAAATGACAATTAAATATTGTTAGCTCTCTTGAACACGTTCAATGGGACCATAATAAACACATGTGCATAATACAGCAACGGTAACACCAACATTAGAATAACATTACAGCTAATAAATGTCACAAATCTCAACAACAGCAACAATAACAACAACAACAACAACATAATTAGTACATTAAATTCTCTTAGAATCTAGCAAATGATTACAATTTCATAGTTAGAACAATACTTTGTATATGTACAATTTACAGAGATATCTAAAATAAAATAAAAATGAGAAACAGCATATAACTGTATGGCTCATAACACTAACAGTTTTCTTCAGTGAGGTTGTAGTCCTTTTTCAGACGTAAAACATAATAAATAATATATGTACCACAGACGTCGTATTAGTATTAATAGTATTATTATTATTAGCAGTAGTAATGGTTGTTGTAGTTGTTACTTAGTTGGTGGTTAGTTGGTAGTTGTTAGTTAGTTGTCAGTTAGCTAGCTAGTTAGTTTGCTAGTTCGTTGGTTCGTTTGTTCGTTAATTTGTGACAGTCGTACTTGGCAGTGGCAGTGGCAGTGGCAGTGGCAGTGGCAGTGGCAGTGGCAGTGGCAGTGGCAGTGGCAGTGGCAGTGGCAGTGGCAGTGGCAGTGGCAGTGGCAGTGGCAGTGGCAGTGGCAGTGGCAGTGGCAGTGGCAGTGGCAGTGGCAGTGGCAGTGGCAGTGGCAGTGGCAGTGGCAGTGGCCGTTCGTTCGTTCGTTCGTTCGTTCGTTCGTTCGTTCGTTCGTTCGTTCGTTCGTTCGTTCGTTCGTTCGTTCGTTCGTTCGTTCGTTCGTTCGTTCGTTCGTTCGTTCGTTAGTAGTTCGTTAGTAGTTCGTTAGTAGTTCGTTAGTAGTTCGTTAGTAGTTCGTTAGCAGTTCGTTAGCAGTTCGTTAGTAGTTCGTTAGTAGTTCGTTAGTAGTTCGTTAGTAGTTCGTTACTAGTTCGTTGCTAGTTCGTTGCTAGTTCGTTAGTAATTCGTTAGTAGTATTAAAGTAGTTATTTGAAGTAATCCAATACGTAAGTAATTCAATACGTAAATAATCCAATACGTAAGTAATTCAATGGTCAACAACACTATACAGACATGAAAATACACAGACTCTCGTCGCACCTCATGAATATTTAAGTGTGAAAGAATCAATCTTACTTTGAATGGCCATGATAATAGATCTTCTTCTTCCAGATACTAGACTGGGGCCTTTCAGGACGTTACAAATCCAACGACGCTTGTGCGTACTGGGCCACGGCGTATGCTCTCTTAGAAAGTTGTTAACATGTTCAAATGCTACAAATGTTTTGCATAAGTATTTAACAGTTTTAAGACTCATCGGGAGATTATGTTGCAGGAAAAAAGACTGGTAAAGATTTTTTAACGGTCTGCTATCGCTTAACGAAAACGCTAATCGCTTCGATGTCTGAGGCACTCCGTTGGAGGTATTAGTCTATGGTGATGTCAACGTTCTTGATATTGATTTTGTGCGAGATAAGAGGGTTGTTTTTCCTTATCGCTTGAAGGCTTTTTCACGTATATCTCTTCAGTATATTTTCGATATATCCTGGTGTTCTGTAATTATAGTCACCCCAAGAGAATATGGCTACTCGTCGCTGGACTGTCGCTAGTTGACTCATGTCTTTCTGCCTATGTTTTATGCTACCGAGGCGGGTTTCACAGTTAACATACTAGAACAGTTTGTTTTGCAGTGTACCTGGTCACACCATTGCTACATAGTCAAGTTGGTCGGTTGTTGGGCACATGGTTGGTATCATCGAACGCAGACGGTTCGTCTTTCAAATTGAAATACATTTCTATGTTGATGTTGGTAGCCTAGGTTCGAAAACAGCCATTTGAGTTGATGCATTTGATCGTTTTCCATTTCAAGAACGTACTGTGCGACATAAACACGTGCATATGCGCTACGCGATTCATACATAGTCATCATCGAGGAGAGCAATTTCACAACTTGCTCTCGAAATATTCTACGGACGACAGACACTCCAACGATCACAATCAATTTGTATTTCAGATGGTAACATGAGTCCATTTCGGATCCAACCGTTTTGAACGAAGTTGTATTTACTTGTGATAACTTTCTTCGAGGCAGATGATGATGTTCGGGATTAACGTGATGTTTCATCTTTAAAATATCAATCAGGTGTGGTGCACTAAATATTGGCGATATGGTCTGTTTGGGATTATTACTAACACTAACCCTACTAACCATAACTTACTAACCGTACTCATAATCCTAACCTTAACCAGGACCGTACTTTTTGAAAATATTTAGTGCGCCATACCGGTTATGTGTATTTTGAGATGAAACATAACATTCCAGTCATTTACCCCATTGTGGAGTGAAATCCGCTTTACGACCTTTGGATGAGAATTAGGCACGGGGCGATTTTATTTGTATTTTCCAACTGGTACTTGCCACGACAAATCGCGAGCTCACTTCACCGTTTCAGTGTCTGCAATGATTACGTACGTCTTCAGCTCATATGTTTGCGGTTGTCCTGATGTCCACGACATTGTCGAATGTAAATAGCCTAAGTTATGACAAATGACGCGATGATGCTGATGGGCAGGTAATGTCGATCCAGTTGTAGTCCTTCTGAACCATCTCTCGAGCAATTTCCAAGATGATATCGTGGATTGTCATGGTTTTGTTTTCAGACGGGATGCTAAGATTGATCTATTCTTAATATAGCTTTTTCTTCCATATCCTTTCTCATCGATAAATCTTATTCCTACTGGCTGTGGCAGAAGTGGTTTAATTATTTCAGTACTTTGGCCAACGTTTTCTCTTTCGTGATTGGTCGAAACGATGGTCTTTTTTGGTACGCTAGTTTTGAGGATGTTCTTTTGAATGCTATATCCTGAGATAAGATGTTATTTTCCGCATGGCTGCACAGAGCGGTGCACATTCTTAGAATACTTGAAATTAAGCATATTTCGAAGATGTAACACTGGCTCGATCTGTCCGTTTGTGTTTTCCTGCTCGAAATATCCTATATTCTTCAATTTCAGCGGTGATATCGTCCACGTGTGGTTTCAGATTCTTCTTTGACGCTGGCGTCAATTGTTTGCAGGGTTATGTCTTATGCATACAATGCGTACTCATACATTACTTTATTGGACTGGCTGAAGATTTCTTTTACCCTTGCTTGATACATCTGGCGCGGTTCTGTTGTGCTTTTACCTTACTTTATCGGAGTAGCTGACGACGTAAATTGCCTTTGATAATTTTAGCACGGTTTTGTTGTCTTTCGTCTTTTCTTAGGTCATTTGCAAAATTTATGCCAGAACTATCTTAGATGCTTAGCGAAGAAGCCTACTTGTCAGAATGATTAGCCATGCAATATACCGACGATATCGATGTCAACATATTCGTTTTCCTGGTTTGCTGGTACCTACTCTGAGCGTTGTTGTGTTTTTTTCGGAGGGCATTTTAGAACTTTCTTTCCGCAAATGGTAGGGATGGCAACGGGCTAAATATGCAGTTTCCACCTATCGGTAACAGCCAGATATGCTTTTATAGATTACACCCCAAAACACAAAAATACACAAACCATAAAATAAAAAAATACAATTCCAAACTGTTGCATAACAGCCATGCAACACAATGATATTAACGATAGCAAGGTGATTAAACATTGTATTATGTGGGTAATTGCCAATTTGGTATTTTTTATGCAAACTATTCTGAACGATGCTTGCTTTTACTTGCAGGACATTTACAGATCTCTCATTAGGAACGCAGCATGGATGACAGCATGAGTGCCACGAAATATACTGACAGTGTACATCATCGAGGTAGAACGTCAATGTTTCAAAGTCAGTATGTGAGCGTCAGAACAAACTGTTATGTGTAACCCCTTTTCCGAACTTTCTCTTGTAGCACATTTTCAAGCGGAAGTATATGCAAAATTGAACATGTTATCTGCTGTCAAAACATAGAATAGGACATAACTCTGATTTGAGATAACGTTTTTTTTTGTTTATTAGATGCCGCTTAAATTTGCTTAAATTAATATGACATAGTATAAAAACGCAAATTTTCTTTTCAAAAACGTCCTCCTTGTTCGTCATCTTCTCCTTCTTCTTCTTCTTGTTCTTCTTCTATTGATTCCCCTGTCATTCCCTCTCTTTCTCATCTTCTTCTTCCTGTTTAAGTTTTCCTGTCGTTCTCGTCCATCTTCTTCTCTGTCTTTAAATGGCCTTACATTTCCGTCTTCCTCTCGTTCTTCCTATCTTCCTCTTTCCCTTTCTTGTTCAATGTTCTCCCCCCTCACCCTCTATCGCGCGCTCACTCTCTTTCTGCTCCACCATCATCCCCATCTTCGGCTAGCCATTCCTCTTCCTCTTGTGTCCTTCTCTTGGCCGTTCTTCCTGTTTTCGTTCTTTCTCTCGTGTCCCTCTGTTGTGTCTCTCGTTCTTACTCTTCCTCTTGCTCTTGTGTCCTTCTCTTGGCCGTTCTTCCTATTTTCGTTCTTTCTCTCGTGTCCCTGTGTTGTGTCTCTCGTTCTTCCTCTTCCTCTTGCTCTTGTGTCCTTCTCTTGGCTGTTCTTCCTATTTTCGTTCTTCCTCTCGTGTCCCTCTGTTGTGTCTCTCGTGTCCCTCTGTCGTGTCTCTCGTTCTTCCTCTTCCTCTTGCTCTTGTGTCCTTCTCTTGGCTGTTCTTCCTATTTTCGTTCTTCCTCTCGTGTCCCTCTGTCGTGTCTCTCGTTCTTTCTCTCGTGTCCCTCTGTTGTGTCTCTCCTGTCCCTCTGTCGTGTCTCTCGTGTCCCTCTGTCGTGTCTCTCGTGTCCCTCTGTCGTGTCTCTCGTGTCCCTCTGTTGTGTCTCTCGTTCTTCCTCTTCCTCTTGCTCTTGTGTCCTTCTCTTGGCCGTTCTTCCTATTTTCGTTCTTTCTCTCGTGTCCCTCTGTCGTGTCTCTCGTGTCCCTCTGTCGTGTCTCTCGTGTCCCTCTTTTGTGTCTCTCGTGTCCCTCTGTCGTGTCTCTCGTGTCCCTCTGTCGTGTCTCTCGTGTCCCTCTGTCGTGTCTCTCGTGTCCCTCTGTCGTGTCTCTCGTTCTTCCTCTGCCTCTCCCAGTCCTTCGTCCTTCCTTCCTTTCTTTTCTTCCCCCACTACTTCATCTCTTCTACTCCTTTTCCACTCTTTTCCTCTCCTTATTCTTCTTGTTCATATATTATATATTTCTTCCTCTCTTTGTCATTCTTCCTAACGTTCTCCCATTCCTTCCCATTCATCTTCTCATTCCTCATGGTCTTGTGTCCTTCTATGTTCTTTCTCTCCATGCTCTATTCTCCCTTTCTCCGTCTCCTCTCCCTGTTCACCATCTTCCTCTCTTTCTTACTTTCCTTCTACTTCTCGTCCTTCCATATCTTTTTGTTCTCCTTCCTTTCCCCATCTTCTGTTTCTTTCTTCCTTACACTTTCTAGTTCAAGTAGCTTTTGTTTTTCATCTCTGTCACCATATCAATCTTCCGTTTTACAGTTAGTTTGATCTTATTGAGATTTTACCAACCATAGCAATTTCTTTCCTTTCATGGCAAATAATTTGTTTGATAAATATTATCTTCAGTTATATTGAATAGCTCAATCGTTTTTTACTATTGTTACATATGTAAGCATTATATGCATGAATTCATTCTATATTTTGCGTTCTTCTATTTATTCTTCTTATTCATCCCTCCTCTCGGTCTAGCTGTCGTTCTTTTCCACGTTTCGTTTTCTGCCTCCGTCTCTTTTTCTTCTACTCATTATTCCTCTCATTCATCCTCTCTTTCATTCTTTCATTTTTCATCTCATTCTTCCTCTCGTTCTTCGTCTCATTCTCCTTCTTTGCCCTACCTTTCTAATTCTTTCTCTCCACTTTCTTATCGTACTTCTTCTCTTTCCTGGTCTTTTCCTTCTCTCGTTCTAGTTCTTATTATTCTCTCTCTCTCTCTCTTATCCTATCATTCTTCCACATGTTCAGTCCGTTTGGTCTTACTACGCGAGTCCCATCCCTCAGCAGTTTCGTTGTCTTCTTTTCGCTAAATGTATGCTTTGCTGACCTTATGTGTAAAGTTGTATTGCATAGTTCACACTATGACAACTATTATATCATATTATGTAAGGTTTCATGTTTGTGTGCATATAGCTATACTAAATTTCTCACAAAACATGTATTTGTTTAAATGTCGTTGAAGAAATCAAATTATCCTTATTCATAACTACTTGTTCATCCTTCCGTTCCTTTATAAAACTATCTTCATTCCTTCTCACCTTTTCCATTTTGCTCTTCTTCTCTTATTCTCATTCTTCGTTTTGTTCTTCCTCTCTTTCTTATGCTGTTTCCAATTTTTACAATTGTTCATTATCGACTTCCTATATTTATTGCCTTCCTATATTTATTGAAGTTGTTCTTTATATCCTTCGTCTCCTTCTTTGCACTCCTTCTCTTGTTCTAACTCCCACTTCTTCTTCTCACTGGTGTTTTTCATATCCTTCCTCTTCTTCGTTTTCTCCTTCTTTTCGTTCTTTATTTTTGCTCTCTCTCTCTCTTCTCATTATCCTATACTTCGTCCTCTGATCCATTCTTTCCGTTCATTCTTTCTTCCTCCCTTTCGTCCTATCTTCCCATCTTCTGCTCCCTCCGTTTCTTCTTCTCTTTCTCTTTTATCATTCCTCCTTCTGCATATTTCGTTTCTCTTTCATTAATTAATTTCCTCGTTCTTCCTCTCAGCCTTTCTTTCCTTCCACACCTTCTTCCTCGCCTTCTTTCTCTCCTCTTCATCTGCTTTTCCCTCTCATTCACGCTATTCTTATTACTACCGCCCTCGTTGTCTAGCTTTTGTGAATCCTATTCTTCACGTTTTTCCTGTCATTCCTTCCACTGGTGTAGCTCCCTTCCCTCTCTTTGTCTAGCTCCCTTCCACTCGTCGCTTTTCGGTATCTTCCTCTCGTCTGAAGTAATAATCACCTTCATAAGTATCTACTTGCAAATTTCCCATCATCATCTTCTTCACGTTCATTGTTTTCACCCTAACTTTCTCCAAAACATAGCATATTCGTAAATATTGTGTAGACCGCCAATTTAACCATGACAATATTTGGTCAAACTACGAATAAAGGCACATAGCTTTGACAGCGATTAGCTGTTTCTTGTCCGTTGTGACAGCAGATAACATAGCATTTAAACGTCGGCGCCAACACATTAATTTTGTTTTGTTTACTTATAGGTCATTTAGCAATTAGCATATTTACAGAGCTGTTGCTATATATACACATATGTATGCCACGGTACAAGAAGCTTAGTTTTCTCGTAGAATAATTCATCACTTAAAGAACAGTTGGCCGTGTGAAACGAACAGTATTGACCTGAACGACGTTTGTTGTTCTCGCAGGCCTATCGTAGAACGTTCTATTAATGCGTGGCACTTGTGAGCACCAGTTCTTCGCAATAGGTGTACGTCATTCGAAATATACTGTTTGTATTTCTGGCAAGCTTAAGTTTCCTGGATCATCATCGGGACCAGCCATTCTGAAAGATAAGCGTATGTCATTCTGTATCAGTACGTGAATCACTTAGTGTTCCGATGCCTTACAGAAAATAGTTGTCTTTCTTTCGGATGTAAGCTGATAGCTTCCACAGGATGCTATTGTTGATAGCAGGTCATTTCCACCATTGGGGTGACATCGTGGCTAAATTGTATCCCTTTATGGCGTGATTCTTTTTCCAGCAACCAACTTTCAGAACTTCCTCTCGAATAAATTATGGATGACAAAAACTCCAACGATCACAAGTAATTTGTTCCGTTTTCGCTATTGATTTTGTGAGAGACAAAGGCAGTTGTTCTTCCTTATTGCTTGAAGGCTTTCTCACGTAAATCTATATCTCTTCAGTATATCACATATACATACCCTGGTGTTCTGTAATTATAGTCTCTCCAAGAGAATCTGGCTGCTCATCGGTGGACTGTCGCTAATTGACTCATGCCTTTCTGCATATGTCTCAGGCTGCCGAGGCGGTTTGTTTTTCAGTTAACCGGGTCATGCGATTGTTACGTCGTCAAATTGGTCGGTTGTTGGTACAGAGTGGGTGTCATCGAACGCCGACGGTTCGTCTTTCAGGTGGAAATAGATTTCAGTTTTGATGTGGGTAGCCTGTGATCGAAACTAAACATTTGAGTTGATGTATTTTATCGTTTCCCATTTCAAGAACGTTCCGTGTGACAGGAACACTTGCATATGCGATTCATACATAGTCATCATCGAGTAGAGAAATTTCACAACTGGCTCACGAAATATTCTACGGTGACAGATACTCCATCGATCACAAGCAATTTGTATTTCAGATGGTAACATGAGTCAATATCGGATCCAACCGTTTTGAACGAAGTTGTATTTACTTGTGAGCGATTTCCTCGAGGCAGATGATAATGTTCAGGATTAGCGTGATGTTTCATCTTTAAACATATCAATCATGTGTGGTGCACTAAATATTGGCGATACAGTCTGGTTGGGATTATTACTAACACTAACCCTACTAACCATAACTTACTAACCATACTCATAATCCTAACTTTAACCGGGACCGTTATATTTGGTAGTATTTAGTGCACCATACACGCTAGGTATATTTTGAGGTGAAACATAACATGCCAATCACTGATATCAGTGCGAAGTGAACTGTGTTTGGCGTCCTTTGGAAGATAGTTAGGCATTCAGTGATTTGATTTGTATTCTCCAACTGGTACTAGCCAAGACAAAACGTGAGCTCACTTCACCGTTTCAGCCTCTACAATGATTAAGCATGTATTTAGCTCATACATTTGCTGTTATCCTGATTTCCGCGACGCGGATTTTTCTTTCACATTCTTTCCGTCGACAAGTCTTATTCCTTCTGGCTGTGGCAAAGGTGGTTTAATCATTTCAGTACTTTGGCCAACGTTTTCTGTTACGTGATTGGCCAGTTTTCAGAAAGTGTTGTTGAAATAGCACGCACGTGATCAAACGGCAAGCATCAGCGAACAGTGACGTTTTTCTTGCAGTCGAAAATGTGTTGTCGTGTTAGTTGGTAAGCGTATGGTCGGAACGATGGTCTTTTCTGGTACGCTATATTTGAGGATGTTCTTTGTGAATACCATGAAGAAAGATGGAATATTTCCGATTTGCGTATATATTCTCATGGTTTCTCCAAGGGTTCCGTGCTCCGTCGAAACTCTTTCAAACATAAACAGATAACCTGCAAAGTGTTCACTTGATGCGCAATCAGTATGACAATGCTTATACAGTACCACGTATGAGACATACGTATATAACGAGGAAGTTTGTCGGTCAGGCGGAAATTGTAGTGGGCACTATTTTCAAGAACGTTTTTACAGCGCTGTGAGCTGTAGGAATAGCGCTATGTAAATGTCACGATTATGTCTATGGTCGCTTTTTGTTAGTATCATTGCCAACTTTATGAAATATGTTTCATGTTCTCATTCCGAATGTTTTGTCGATAGCCTTCTTGAAATCGATGAAGGCTGTTAGATATATATGTATTTTTCTTTGTTTATACTTTCCATGGCTTTAGAGTTTAATATATTTACAATAAGTTAAGTTTCTATTTTTTTTTCAGGTTAATGAAGTTGATTTTATGATGTTACCATTTGTTCTGCTGTTGTTCTCCTAGCCGAAAGTCAAGTTGGTTATTCACCAATTGTAATATATATTTGTTTTAAGAATATTTTACGTTATTCTGACACTGTGGCTGGTGGCTTTTTAAGCTGAACACTACTGTACGTTGATTCTCCTACACATTTTCCAAAAGGTTCTCTTCAAATTACATCTCTTATGTATTGCGACACGCAGACATTGCTTTACGCAGTACCGTGAAGGCAGAGTTATACGTCGCAGAGTCCTATAGAAGGTCTGGGATAATCGTTTCGAGCGAGGTTGTAAAAAGTTAACATTCCGTTGTTCATCTTTTTTGCAGTGTCTCTTCAAGCGCCCGCAAACTGATTATAATATTACGTGTAATCAAACGTATTTTTTCAGGTGGAAGTACGTTTCTGTGTGAGTAATAGAAGTCCTATATGGACGACATAGTTTGTCATCAAATTAACGTTACCTAATGAAATAATGATAATAATACGACGTCTGTGGTACACATATTACTACAATTGCATAGGCCCTACCACTATAGTTTTTAGTGATGTTATACATACGATGTCACATTACACTACTTAGAGGCCACATTTAATATGGCATGAAATGCCTACAAGAACTGGCAATATTCATATATAAATAAAAAAAAATGGTCAAACGCAGTACAAATTAAATGTCGCAACCACTAGGCCATTTATTTAGTTAGAAAATGCATATAGCAATGTTTTTGAACAATATTATTAATGAAACTATTACATATCTGTATGTGTATGTCCTATGCATTAACATTTCTCGGAAATATCAACGCTACAGCCACTCTAGGTCACACATTCCATTCCATACGGAACATTGAATATGAATCCATTATACACAGACATTCGCCATTGTAATAATAATAATTTGTATTTGTAAACGCCGTATATCCGGAAACATTTCCTCTCAGAGGCGCATAAAATACATTGTAACACATACACATGGTTTGAAATAATTGCATTATACAGTTTATAATTGCGCGTAAAGACGAAACGTTAAATGATAATAAATACGTAATTAAATAACGCTTCTAAAAATCCTAGTTCATAAGCTAAAATTATCAGCAATAAATAGAAAAAATAAAATAATATATATAATAAAATATATTAATAACTTAATAATAAAGTAAGTAAACGCTAACGATCATAATTATCTTCTTTAAACCCATTAGTTTTGATCATAGTAGCGGTAATACCAAGTATTTAATATACGTTTATATGATTATTTATTACAATTATGGTCATGTTCAAATAGAATGCCAGGAAACAAACTGCATAGTTATGTGTGTGCAACTTATAAAACAAAAAAAAACAGAATAGTATTTGTTCGTCTTCTTCATAACTAATATTAACAAACATAGTTATTTATACCAAGTAGAGTTGCATCTATTATTTTTACTTTAAATGGGCACTGCATTTACAATAGCATTTTAGACCTGATTTAGATCTAAGGTTAGATTGCTTGTCTGTAATATTCTAAGACTCAGTGGTGGAAATAGCGTCAAGTTCATTGTCAGTACATTCCTATAATTCCGTGTACAGTCCATTGTCAAAATTACTGACGCATGTAAAATGCACGTCTATTTTTACGTACTATACGCACACAGACCAAATTGGCATATGGAAGCTTTAAATTACTAACGAGACACATTGACTAATGAAGAGTAACAGAAAGTAACGCTGCCACATAAAGAAACCATTAAAACTGTATATCATGCAAATTTGTTGGCATGTATTTTGTAAGTTAATGTTATATTATAAGACGTATGTTACCCAGTGAAATTGTTTAAATATGTAAATAATACATATGCTGCCACGGCTCTTCATGTTAAACTGTCCATATATAATAATTCATATTATTGTATAATTATTTGTGAAATTTCACTAACTTTTAGCTGTCTCCTTCAGAAGGGAGTAGCTATAATTTTGAAATGTCTTGATCAAATTAAATCTTCTTTTTCAGCGGTCTCCAAGTAACAATTTCCGGAAGAAGAAGATACAATTTGTTGGTTTCTTGGTGTCACCATCAGTTCGACCCCGCCAGATGGCAGTGCCAGCACATGGTCCTTAGCTATTGAACTCATTAATCAATTAGTCCTTAGCCATTGAACTCATTAATCAATTTGTCTGTAAAAGCAATTCAGATAAAACATGAATAAATGTCCTTTACTTTTTTAGTCAGTAGTTTTCCTATTTTAGAAATCTCGTAACTTTATCAAATTGTGCATTAAATAAAATAAAAACAATTAAGTATGGTATCATATTTTCCTCCAGCATCTATAGACACATTGTTGAGGGTGGCGATATGTGCTGCCCCCTGGCGATTATGCAAGCACTAAGTACATCAGTTCAAATACATGTATAGATAGGACGGTACGTGTGTGTGTGTGTGTGTGTGTGTGTGTGTGTGCGTGCGTGCGTGCGTGCGTGCGTGCGTGCGTGCGTGCGTGCGTGCGTGCGTGCGTGTATTGCTGCATGCATGAGTGTGTGTGTGTGTTTCTGCATGGGTGAGTGCGATTATACACATCGTGAATGAATGTGTACATGTGAGAGATGTGTTTGATGTGTGGTGATTTGCATTTTGTGAATTTAACGATAATAGTAGGATTGTGCATGTGGTGTTATAAGTGCATGCGCTCTGGTTTGAAATCATTGCATTATACAATATTACATATTTTTGGAAACTCACACTAAGTTATTTCCTTTCGAAATTGGTGCCATGCCCTGCCCTGCCCCGCCATACGACCTTTGTGGCACTAATTGTCAGACGCTATATTGTTAGTTGGTTAGACAGCGGGTGCGATATTACCTAACATGGGCTGGGCTTACCCACAACTCCGGAGCCGCAAGTATTGCGTAATTTCTCTGTCTGCTGTATTGCAGGATGGTCCCACTTGTCAAATTAGGGTATACTATCAGTACATAGACGTACGCTTGGAGTACGCACGTCTATATATGTGTACTTTTAGAGTGTGTTTAACTTTAAATAGGGAGTATTTCTTCTTAGTTCTATTTGTTCCCTTGTGAACATTCCATCCTGCTTCGCGTTGTATAACATATATGTTATGACTGAGATATCTCCCTTATGATGGACTATTCCATTGCAGGAGGAGTGGTGGTCACTTGGCGCTGCTACACTGGTTCTAGTAGTCGTGCCTTCCGGAGAAAATAGTATGGGCCACGCGGATGCAGACGATCTGTTTGTCAAGCCTGCGAGTGTGGTAACACAGTAACGATTTGAAACACCTGACATTTATCAATCACGGACGTTTACCAAGCACGAATGTTCACCAGACACGGATGTTTACCAAACACGGACGTTTATCAATCACGGAGTTTACGTTTAATTGGAATGATTAATACAGTACAACGTGGCTGTTCAGAAAATTGCACAAATTGCGTTTACTCACTTGTGGATAATATTAACCGGGATTTAAGGTTTGTGATTAATCTACCCGTGAACATGTTTACAACATAACACAGCAAGCTTGTGGATACCGGTTATGTGAATGGACAGCATTTTAGTTGTGCTAACGTGTTGTCATCATGAGTCTTGCATGCATGTTCTGAACAATTTAGATGACATAAATGTCGCGTGGCATGATTACCATGTTTATGTTGTACTCTAATGATAAGAATAGTTCATTATGTTCATGTTTGTGTTAAAATAATTGCTGCTATTCGTATGCTACTGACGATACGAATATATATATACCTTGCAATGTGTCGATAACAAGTTAGATTGCACATTCCGATTCGCAACGGAAGTGACGCGAGCCTGAATATGAACTTGTGTACTGTTGGTTGCTGCAGACTACATATCTTAAAATGTATTAGAACAATACACTCTAATACTTATACTTTGTGTCACTTATGCTTTGTGTTACTGTAATACTTGTATTTTGTTTATCTTCTGTTAATAAACTGTGAAAACGCATTATAGTTTTTGTTTCCAATTATATCACGGTACAGAAACATTGAACCGCAAAATAGTAACATTGCATTCTATCTATCAAGACACAGCATTGTTGACATAATTGAACGCAAAACGTTATCAGTCAAAATGGTTCCTTTTGTTGAATCAGCATGCCGATCGTATTATACACGTTACTTTGTTTATATATTATGCATGCAACTTTGTTTATATACCAATTAGCGTATGTTGCATCCTTGACACCGTTTGAATTCCAACAACATTCCACCTTCCGTGATGAAAACATAGTTCAAACTTGTCATTTATAAATTTCACATAGATGAAAATTTCATATCTCCAGAAAATACATGCAATGTAGCTAGTTTATAAAGTTCACATTGATGAAAATTATTGTGCCTACGCTGCTGGCACTTAACACCATCCTCGAATAAAAACAGAAAAAAAAACAAAAGAGAGGGTTCGGAGTATAGCAGAGACTCTGAGAGACGGCCTCCATGCACACACACGGGTGTGCATGTCAACCGGAACATCCCAATGGTTGCTCCCAGACATAATCAGAATGAACTGACATGGCGCAAAGACTCCTCCCGACCTCCCACAGCTGAAGACTGGTACCCAGCCGTAGGGTCCACTTACCCACTGTTCCGCAAGGGAGGGAGAACCTGTATCCTGGTCACGTAACGGAGCCCCACATCAAATATAGGAACAGTGGAACTGCAATTAACGAAACAACATAATTTTCATATATACCTACCACACAACGGTCAGGTGGAATTGTGGTGTGTCCTTTCAAAAATTAAATCTGATATATCTACGCCCAGTGAACTTAAACATTTAATAAAACGGTGCTATAACTCTGTTGAAATGCTATTGTACCTGATGCGATGCATAACAATTGTCAATATACGTACATTAAATTTGTAGTCCTTTGTATATTTTTACATCCTAATCTATGCAGATTCATGGAAGCAGCGAGATAATCCGCAAGGTGGCGTCACCGCTGCGGTTGCTTCCCGAAATCAACAACAACATAAGTTACCTTCAAATATTATGAATTAAGGCGAAGTTATCGATTGTCTGGTGGTCTGTATTAATGTATGTAGTTAATTCAGATGTGATCAAATAGAAAGCGTAACAGTAGCTACGGGACAAGACGTTTATTTGATTATGAAACGGTAAATATCATATTATCGCTCACATCACGGACTGTTTGACAGTCGAAGGAAACGTCATGATTAAAGACAAAGATGGATTATAACACTGACATGAAGTCACTATAGTTGCTGTTATTATTCCACAACACAATAATAGTTTGGTCAACACTATTAATGTTAGAAAGTTATTTTATACATAAAATATCCTACAATAACATAATTGTTTATAAATTAATTAAAATAAATATATGAATAAATAATTTAATCAGTATTAAAATAATTTCTAAAACATTTAAGTGTTCAACCTAGGTATAGCCCGCCCTTGCCAGATAATTGTCAATTTTATTTTTAAGCATATTTACACTGCTGGCATTTACACAATCATGACTTAAATTATTCCAATCAGTTATTGTTCTCTGGGAGAAGGAAAATTTTCTTTTTTTATCTAATCTAGAGTATGGCTTGACTAACGCTGCATTATGCCCCCTTGTCACACTACCTTCTTTTTGTTTGAAAAAAAATGTTGCTATCAATATCTTCATATCCATTCAATATCTTAAAAACTTCTATTAGGTCTCCTCTTAATCTTCTAGTTTCTAATGTTGTAATATACGAAGTGGATCGGTCATAATTGTGTACAAAATGACGTTAAGTTAAATGAAGTAAATCTTTATTAATAACTTATGTCCTTGAATGTATGAGATTAATTGTGTAAACATCTAATAACAAAATCCAAAAAATACGCTCTCAAATTTCTATTAACTTTACTATGTAAGACTATCAGATGACCAAAATCATACCAATATAGAAACGTTGAGTAGGTTTGAACGTTTGAACACAAATATAAATAAACGAAGGAGTGAGTCTTCTTACACTGTCTGTTTCGACACATATGGTAGGAAAATTACAAATAAGCATAGCAAATAGGCATAATATTTTCTTTGCAAATATTGGTGAAAATAGATATCAACCATTACATGTATACATGTATATAACTATAAGTCATAATAATATAAATTAAAACGATACATATGGGTGGAACGTGTGCCAATAAAAGCAAACATACTGTAAAGACAGTATCTGACATTCATAAGTTTCAGGAATGTGTATGCTTAGCAGGCATAATTTAATGTGTATTACACAGTGGCTACACCACGAACAAGAACTCTAGTGCGTTTCACAGTTTATTTACAATATACATACGAAGTACAAGTATTATACTATATATATGTAATACAAATTCAACACTACACGACATTATATTGTCTATACATCTAAACCGATAATAAATTAAGTTTGAATTGAAAATGTAAAATAATGTATTCAACTGTCAGTTACATACAACGAAAAGTATGTCGTCTCATACAGCGCACACATTATATGTAAAAACGAAGAATGACAGTATTGACGAATCAGAATGTTCAGGTTGATTGAAGCCAGTTAATGCAACGTTTTTGTTGTTGAATGAGACATACTCTCCATAGTCCTCGTTTGCACTGGGATGGGCAATAAAAACCAACATTCACACCAAAAAATAACCAATGTTATGTGAGTGAAACCATATAAAGATAAACTTTCGTAAATGTTTGTGCAACAAATATCAATTCATTTGAATATGTTTGTGCTTACCCTTCATAGCGAAACACAGTTCATTCCAGTAAGCATTGTTTAAGTAGGTGGCACCATATGGTATTCAGTAACCAAGTCTCAACATTCGATTGTGGGTGAGCCACAGATTTCTGAATGTCTGCAACTCTCTGATATTAGTAGTATTAAAGTCCCACTCTTCTTGTTGGGTACCCTCTGTCATCCTGTTTCTGTGTCTTCACATACTTCTTCAGACATTTCAGCAAGATGGGTAGATGCGCTGACATCCAGCCATGCACTCCTGAATTGCCTGAAGAGAAACAAACTGTGATGCTCAAATTCACCAATTAACTATACAGAAGTATACATGGTCTTTGTAAAGTCATCCTGCTTTACGGACTAAATAAAGTTTATTATTATAATTGATCCTCATTCAAGAGCTGTCTCTAATATCTAAAAAAGGGTGAACGACATCTTAACAGGCCGTGCTTCTGTAGATGGATAACACACATGCAATGATAGACTAGTTACCACATATGTTATAGACTAGTTACCACATATGTTATCATGTACATGTAAAGCGCCCTGAATAGTTTTTAAGCTAGATTTGGCGCTATATAAGTTTATTTTATTTATTATTATATAAGTTTATTTTATTTATGTAATAAAAGGGTAGTTAACATACATGCAATGAAAAGTTAGTTAACACAAATAAATACACAAATACACACAATGAAAAATTTGGTACTACACACACACACATACATATCCATTCAAAGAAACATTGGTTAACACATACACACACACGTAACACACACATGCAATGGAATATTAGTGGGGTTATGGTGTTCATTTTATCTGGACACAGATCATCTTTTGCCAACACATTTTGTCTGCCCAAGAAACACCCATTGTGACAACGTTTATGTGAAGAAAACGCATGTGAATATGGCTATGAACACGCCTCAAGCAGATGCTGTATTAATTATTATTAAGTATGCAGTATGCCTAGAAATTATTTTCTAGTTGGTGCATTCTAATGGGTGTGCACCAGTGACAAAAGATGGCTATACTTGTCATTTTCGTGACATGGCGTCCACTGTTGGTGCTAGGGTATAACATCTTGGTGTATGACCCCAATTAGTGACCA
This sequence comes from Oasisia sp. SBJ-2009, assembly GCA_964017155.1. Taxonomy (NCBI): domain Eukaryota; kingdom Metazoa; phylum Annelida; class Polychaeta; order Sabellida; family Siboglinidae; genus Oasisia; species Oasisia sp. SBJ-2009. Next base: position 37,885,985 of record OZ024865.1, read on the forward strand.
TTACTCATCTGAAGAGTGTGTATGAAAGTTGCATTTTTGTGTGAATTATTTTAGCAGTTTTAAGTTGGATGTGATGGTTCGGGGAAAAATATTCAAGAGATAATAATTAACACAAAATCCAACACCAGACTGGAAAAACATTTAGGAGTATCAGGTTTGTATGGATTTTTCTGAAAAACAAAGTATGTCTTGAAAAACAGTGCCAAAACGCTGTAGTCTGATATTAGATGACAATTATATATCAGGTGTATATATGCACAAGGCAACATGAACATAAGGAAATTTCATGTGTTCAAATGATGTGTAACAAACTGGTTTACTACTTTTTGCTCACATATGTATAATGCTTATCTCTGGTTATATGTGGTGAATTTGTCTATCAGTAAATAATTGTACATATCTTACATGATGCATTTCGATTGGTGTTAGGTTACAACAGACAGAGTAGAACTAGGGAATGATTGTTACTACACTAGTAAAATGTTTGTTTACTATTATCAACACCCTGAACCAAGGATTTGAACAATATTCTTTGAAATTAATGCTATTGACCAAGTATAGAACTTGTCAGGGACTATATCTGCCAATTTAAATAGCAACATATTAGAATGTCATTTACTTGGTTTAAATATAAATATTACGTTCATGTCACCTTTAATGCTGCTTTATAAACAGATCACAACCAAGACAATGCTGCATTCTCTCTGGCTCATAAACATTGCCGTTAACTTACATTCCATTGACTGAGAAATGACAATTGTGAGACTACACATGAGGTTTCCGAAGGCTGTGTTACCTGGTTGGCTCTCCAGTGTCATCTTCCCTTTCCCGAGATGATGCTGAGATCTGTTTTAATGACAGTATCAGACCACGGTGATTGCTCCGTAACTTGTGTCTGAATAATCCATGTGTTTCTGAACAAAAAGTGCGACACAAAATAATTGTTTATACCAGGAGTGTGCACATCTCAGATGTCAGAAACTTTATTTACTAGACACAACATCAGTATTTACAATAATAGTAGTATATTAATATAAAATCATCAATGTGCAGCGCAACGACAAAGCATTTTTTTTATAAATGCTACGGGCTGTTCGTTAACTCTCCTGCGATGATTACTGTGAAGAGTTGCTTTAAATGTCATTAAATCCATTAAAATATTACGTTAGTTTAAATCGTTGTCACGGATTATAGAGCACTACAGTCACGTGATTTGCGCTTGCTATCGAAACAGGCTTCAAACGTGTTTGCCTCGTGTTAATCTGCGACAAATAACTTTCCTGAGAGGTTATAATTATACATCCTAACAAACAGCCCGTGGTATTTATACCATAAATGCCTTGTCGTTTCGCTGGACATTGGTGATTTTACATTTATCGCGCATGCGCAGAAACGTCAATTGGAACATTTATAACGCCGGAAAAATGTAAGCGCTACAAAACTAATGCACTTGGGGGGCCCTTGAAAAGGGGTCAATATGTTAAAAATATATTTTATGTTGAGACGTGAATAAATGATATTGCATAGACCACTAGCAAGTTTTAAAAACTATGTACATCCCCCGTATGATGTATAAGTGCATCATGGCGTGTCTCATGAGGTGACTAAGATGACTCATGACGAAAACGTTGGACTCCCGGAGTTCACTCTGTTGATGGTATTCATCTATGGGGAGTGCAAGGTGATTGGTGTTGATTTTGAGAATGACACTAGGCACACTGTTTCATGCATAACAACTACGACAAACTTCAATGTCACATACATTTAAAATACACTGTTAATAAAACAAAGCACTTTAAAGTGAAATCTGGTTAAAAACTGTATGAACATACCAGGTAGATACTAAAAATATCTGTCTACTGGATTATGCCCCAATAATGCCTCTTTCAAAATATATGCCAAATCAACTTTTAACCAGTGACGTCTTCTCTAAACATGTTAGTCTCTCATCACACCGACCTGTGATGCTCTCACGTATATTCCTCTTCTGTGGTTGTATCAATAAGTTCTACATCTCGAGATAATGTCTGAAATCACAACAATATTGTATATAACTTAATTATTTAAATTAGCAATATGTGTATAGGTGTATTATGAAAGAGATCAATCTCAAAATCACAAGAAGTGTTACAAGACTGTTTCCTAGTAAACTAATTATGCTGCATTTACAGTAGTGCACTCCTACATTCTGACACAGACGTAAAAAGGAAGAACTCTGCTCCTGGTTTGTCATTAATTAATTAATTATAATACTATCCTTAAAATAAAATCTACACTATGTTGAAGACATGCTGCCTGCCAAGTAGTATTTAGAAAACCTGTAGCAATGCTCGCAATTTGGAAGACATTGTTTTGAGATATGTTCAATTGGTGATCACAACATCCAGTTTTAAAATAAGTCTTATTGGCAATACCTAATAGATGAACAGACAGTAGGCGGAAATAAAATCACAAAAAGTCACAGTTTTGCCAAGGAAAGGTCACAGGAAATAAATCACAAAATACTTGTATTCGAACACTATTTAGTTAATACAAAGGCAGCGTTTTGAATTTAAGTTCATGTGTAGCTGTTTAACCTGATGGTCATTCTTATTCAAGTCAGGTCCCTAAACAGTATCAATGATAACCCAGAGGTCTTACACAATCAGGACACCATAAATACAAGCTATGAGGCATCTTAACTGAAGATCATAATATAAGATGTAACGATGAATACCAACAAGTATGAGGAACAACTAACGAGTATCCTGTCTGCCAGTCTTTAACAGCAGGAATTGTCAAAAGTACTTACAGAACAATTATAGTTTTCGGTGCTACTTTTTAATTTTATGTTTAGTATTATATACATTTATGGTTTTTAAATGCATATCACTGTGTAGTGATTTGCATCAATATGTATAATGGTAATATTTAAAGTAGTGTTTTTTCCACCTTGTGACTTTATTTCCTGTCATTTTTTCCATGACTTTTCCTGTGAGTTTATTTCCTACATTTGAAGACACACCGGGCTAAAATATGATGTGTCAATTCACCATATTAGATCTGTAGTAAATACTATGTGCAAATACTATTTGTCGACATAAACCAAATGCTGTCTGTAGCCAGGTATCTATGTATATAGCTGAATGAAGCCCAATGAACTAAGGTATCATGTACTGAACACAATTTTTAAATTGTCAAAGCTTCAAAACTGCAATAAATGGATCCCACAACCTAACCATGGTAACCACATTGCTATTGTTCCCAGGAAATAGACAAGGACAACCTAAGAGTAATATTCTTGAATATTCTTCAGGATAGGTTTTCGCAGATCACAAACATTCACTTTTTCTTAATCAAAATTGTATCTTTGCCTGGTAACTTTTCAAACATGACATTAATTTCATCAATGCTGATGATGTTGAGTGACGTGTCACACTGAGTGAAGAGCTGGAGTGATATTCAGACTGTGACACAAATGACATAGACATGACACAAACCAGAGAGCAGACTGCCATGAGGTCGTGCATCTCTACTCCGGCACTGGCGAGAGCCACTGATGCCCAGTTGGTGACAGCAACCAGAGCTGAAACAGACAAACAGTCAGTGTACAACATGCGAACAGGTCGACTCATCTGTTTGCAAAGTCTGGACAAAACGCAATGTTCCTGTTGATTCAACCGTTCTAGCCATTGGTTTACCTAGAGACTCTTCACTTGGATGGGTAAAATTTATTCTGGATGGGCAAATTGATAGTAAACGGGTAATAGATGGGCTAAAATTTGAGGAACAAAAAAGCTAAATAGACTGACCTCGGTATATATACATATGTGAGTCAATTCACATATTTAACAGGGAATTATTGGACTAGCAAAAATGTTAAAATGGTATGTACTTATGTTTGTGCAATCATTTCTCAAGCATTTCACACACCACTCAGTGGTGATGTGGCTGGATTACTTAGGTGACAATAAGCCAAAGTTCTGTAGATTCTTTCAAACTGTGACCTCAAACTTAACTGCAGTTACAGAAAAATGTTGTGTGTGTGTGTGTGTGTGTGTGTGTGTGTGTGTGTGTGTGTGTGTGTGTGTGTGTGTGTGTATGGTGTGTGTGTGTGTGTGTCTATGTGTGTGTGTGTGTGTGTGTGTGTGTGTGTGTGTGTGTGTGTGTGTGTGTGTGTGTGTGTATGGTGTGTGTCTGTGTGTCTATGTGTCTATGTGTCTGTGTGTGTGTGTGTGTATGGTGTGTGTCTGTGTGTCTATGTGTCTATGTGTATGTGTGTGTGTGTGTGTGTGTGTGTGTGTGTGTGTGTGTGTGTGTGTGTGTGTGTGTGTGTGTGTCTGTGTGTCTGTGTGTCTGTGTGTATGGTGTGTGTCTGTGTGTATGTGTGTGTGTGTGTGTGTGTGTGTGTGTGTGTGTGTGTGTGTGTGTGTGTATGTGTCTGTGTGTTTGCTGTGTATGT
>OZ024865.1:37892925-37895425 GCA_964017155.1 Oasisia sp. SBJ-2009
ACACGACCGGACAAAACCCCAACGGACAAAATCCCAACCACTGGTTTTAGATGTGGGTGTCCAGACTTTCTTGATTTATTATACATGCATGCATGGTTCGGTCTCATGGTTCATGTATACATACATACTATCACCATTCAGAGCTGCTTGATGCGAAGGCGGGACAAAACCCCCTCCGGAGAAAACCCCCTCGGACAAAAAACCCTCGGACAAAACCCCCTCCATACATAACTCCATCAAGACAAAAGCTCCTTCCGGACAAAACGCATTCGGACAAAACCCCCTCATCATAGATACTAGCCTCAAGAATTATCAAAAGACGTAAACTTAGCTTGGCTGTATATTTGTGCATACTATATATAATATAGCGGATCGGTAGTGCTGAACAACAATCTTCTCTTCTGAAATTTTAGCTTAACTTAATAATTGTATAAATATATTTTTTAAACAAAATTGGATGCATTCAATTGTAATTATAATTTTAAATGCTATTTTAGTCCTCTTATAATGTAAGTCTACTAATTTAAATTATACTTATTTTTAGAAGATAATATATATATATATATTTTTTAAACAATTTTAAAGGACATTTTATATATATTTATTTATTTATAAACTAGTTTACACCACAATTATTGTTAAATAGATGTATTATTTTAATTTTATCTTTATTTCTTTATTATAGTAAAATATTTTTTTCATTTTAAAGAACAAATTATGTACAATGTGTATATCTTATATCTAAATCTTATATTTATTTTCCATATTTCATTTTATTGTATATACATATATATATATATATATATATATATATATATATATATGTATATATATATATAGGCACTATATGAATCAACGCCAGTCTACATTCCAATTCATCATGTAATACATGTTGAATATGGCAATAAAGCTTTATTATTATTATTATATATATATATATAATATATACAGCTGTATATATAATTTGGTATGTAAAAAATGTAAATACATACAAAATATTTTATAATTACTGGCATAATAAAGGTGCTATTCAAGCAAGTCACCCTCTGACTAGTATCATTAATGAGAGGGTTTTGTCCGGAAATGGATTGTCTAGAAGGAATTATGTATGGAGGGGTTTTGTCCAAGGGGTTTTGTCCGGAAATGGCGTATGTCTAGAGGGAGTTATGTATGGAGGGAGTTATGTATGGAGGGGGTTTTGTCCGAGGGGGTTTTGTCCGAGGGGGTTTTGTCCGAGGGGGTTTTGTCCGGGGGGGTTTTGTCCGCGCACCGTTCTACACACATGTCACATCACTGGAGTGCATTTCACACAGCAGTAGAACTTTACACACCAGGTTAATTTCAATGTCAATGCAACTACCTGGTAACTCAAATAATTAAAATTTTCTCAAAATGCCTAAACTAATTTAATTTACTTTTCTGGAACAGGTTAATATAAAATGACAACATCCGGTGACAGTCACTGACCTACCTGCTGCTTCAGCTGTAATAGTCACTTTCACAGTGACTCAATCCACACCAGACAAACAGTGGACCTTTTGAACAATGTCACTGTCCAGCCAGTGTGAATCAGTGAATAAGCTCCATGGGGATTGGCAGTGACAGTGTACTGTATTATGTAAGAGTACTGACATTTAACACCCATCATTTGAAGTCCATAAATACAAGAGTTGTCCAGGGTCTAGTGTGAAGGGGCAGTTCCTCTGTTCCCAGTGGACAGTTGCCCAGGTTGGCAGAAATGAAGTATAAAGTCATAGGAAAAATCTCAGCCAATAAGTCGCAGTTTAGTCTAGGAAAAGTCCGAGGAAATTAAGTCACAAAAAGTTGTATTCAAACACCGTCTAGTCAATACAATTTAGGTATTGTCTGGAATACTTGAGCAGATTTGAAAGTATTCATACTTTTGAAAATCAATTGCTAGTGTAGGTCATTGATGTGATGGTCAGTCTTATTCAAGTGATCTTGACCAGTCATTAAACAGTTCCCATGACAATGCAGAGGTTTTGTACAATGAGAAATCTTAAGTATATGACATTAGGACTCAAGATCATGAAATAAATATAGTGATGAACTCCCAAGTACTCTCAAAGTACTAATTTTATGAGTAATGGATATAAAAGTAAGTCAATGTATACCAGCCGAGTAACACAGTTATACCTGAGAAAAAAAACAGTCACAGCCAGAAACGTTTGAAAATTGTGACTGCAGTCCCACCCCCACCAAGACGAATACACATTTTAATCTACCAACCATCCTGCTCGCTCACTAGAAAGAATTCAAAATTTCAGCATAAATGCAATCCAGACGGATGGACCAGATGGACAGATGGACAGTTGGATGGACAGACGGACGGACAGACAGACAGATGGATTGACAGACACACACACCAACAAACAGACAGAGAAAGTCCAAAGGAGACCAAGAAGACCGCGACAGACCAAGACAAAGCTGAACTGAAACAGAGAGAGAGGGAGGGAGCGAGGGAGAGAGGGAGAGAGGG